>LZPO01027403.1:44434-81324 GCA_001675575.1 Neotoma lepida | reverse complement strand
TGGGGGGCGGGAGGAGGGAGGAGGGAGGAGGGAGGAGAGGGGGTTCTATGGTTGGTATGTAAAATAAGAAAATCTTTTAATAAAAAAATTTAAAAAAAGAACAGTCATTGGAATAATTCCAAATAACTACAGAGAAAAGGGACATTTACCATGAGAGAAATATGGATTTGAAAGTTGGTTTATTCCCCATGAGATTTCCTATAAGAGATGAAAGTCATTCAAGGAATTATTTAATATCCTTTCTACGTTACAAAAAATGAGTGCAATATGATCACTCATCATATATGTAATTAATATCTATTAAAGTCAGCACATTTATTGCCATAAGAACCTTTACCTTATGGTATCATTGAAACACACATGATGAATTCAGGGTCAAAATTATTGGTTAAGTGTATCATCTCTAAAAATAGCATTGCTCCTTTGAGAACATATAAATCACTTTATTGTGACTTGCTTTGCCTTGCAGCTTTTAAGAATGGATTGAAGCAAAAGTATCTATTAATATCTGTTCAGAACATTCATGATTTAGAATGGTACTATGGAAACTAACGAAGATGTGTGTGTGTCCATGCATGCGTGCGTGCGTGTGTGTGTGTGTGTGTGTGTGTGTGTGTGTGTTTGTGTGTGTGTCTTAAATACTTTGAGAAGAATTGATGTTTATTTAAATATTTGGCAAAATTCCTCACTAAAATCATATTGGACGTGCCTTTGGTGGATAAATTATTAGTAGTACTTTAATCATATTGCTTATTATTATTCTATCCAGTTTTTATACATTTTTATAGTTCAACTCTGGTGGTTTAGATGTGTCTTGTAATTTATCCATGTCTACTACATTTTTCAATTTATTTGCACATAGTTTTTCATAATAATTCTGTGGTCTTTTTTTTGTCTATATAAAATGAGTGTAATACCACCCATTTCAAATCTGATTTTTTTACTTCACTTTGCTTTTGCTTATTCTAGATTAAAGATTTATCATTTATATTTATCTCTTCAAAAATAATTAATTGGCCACCTTTATGACTTTTAGTTACAGTTTTATTTCCATACTCTTCTTCATTATTTTTTTCCTTTGGGCTAAATTCCTGTGATGGTTTGAATGATAATGTCCCTCATAGACTCATGTGTTTAAACACTTCCTACCCAATTAGTGGCTCTGTTTGGGAGGGTTGTAGAACCATTTGGAATTGAAGCCTTGCTAAGGGAGTATATCACTGAAGGAAGGTTTAGAGAGTTTATAATTTCACTCCTTTTCCTGTTCCCTCTCTGTTTTGTTCTTACTGTTCAAGATGTGAGCTCTCAGCTTCCTACTTCTGACACCATGCCTGTCACTTGTTGTCATGCTTTCTGACCATGATGGACTCTTAAAACTCTTGAACCATAAGCCCAAATATACTCTTTCCTCTATAAGTTGTCTTGGTTATTGTTCTTTATCACAGAAACCTAAAAGTAACTAACACAAAAAGACAGTACCAGAGAGTAGGCTTTTGTTCTGAAGAACCTGATCACATTGTCTTTTGGATGAATAGGAAGATTTTAGGATTTTGGAGTATAAAAGTAGCTGTATGCTGTGAACAGAGCTTCATGAGCTGTCCAGGTAGAAACCTGGAAGAGAGTGCTAAAAGTAAATCAGACCATAGAAGTTTAGATAGAGAGGTTTCATAAGGAAGCAAGTACTTTAACAGTAACTAGGCTAAAGGCCATTCTTGTGATATTTTGGCAAAGAATCTGGATGCTTTTTGTCCTTGTCCTAAGAAATTTCCTGGGGCTAAGTTAAATAGTTTTAGACTAATTTGTTTGGTAAAGATGATTTCAAGGCAGCACAACATTGAATCTATTGAATTGTTATTATTTAAATGTTTAAAGGTCTGCAATAAAAAACACACACACACTTTGGGACAAAAAGAAATAAAAGTATATATAGTTTGAAGATAAAAAAGAGCACTACACAACTTAATGTTGCTACCAAGGCTCCTTAATTTCTGTGGTCTTTTTCTCTGTTTATATAAAATAAGTTGTGATACCACCCATTTCAAATCTGATTTTTTTTACTTCACTTTGCTTTTGCTTATTCTAGATTAAAGATTTGTCATTTGTACTTATCTTTTCAAAAATAATTAATTGGCCACTTTTATGACTTTTAGTGACAGTTTTATTTCCATACTCTTCCTCATTATTTTTTTTTCCTTTGGGCTAAGTTCCTGTGATAGTTTGAATAATAATGTCCCCTATAGACATAAGAAATAAGAAATAAGAAGATTAGCAACATTAAAGAGAGGCCTTCTGCTCTACACTGGAGTAAAGGGAATAATGCTCTCAGGGAAAGAGCCTATCCAGGTAAGCTTCCAACTTGTAAAGAGAGTCTATGGTATTTTCTGCCCTAGAAAGCAGCAGAGTAGAAATATTGATGGTAATGTGATTCATGGTGATCAGTGTTTATCACAAGCATGCAGACAAACTAGACAGCATCATTCATGTGGTATGTGTCAAATATTTGAAGAAAGGGTACAAGAGTAAGGAGATTGAGGAATCTTCTACCATAGTTTCAGAGAGCCAATAAGGCCAGGCAATTTGTGGCAGAGCACTCTCTGAAAAAAAGGCAGGAAGGCACAAGATGTCTTCAGAGATTATGGTGTGAAGCTGTGTAAATGAAGCCTGACTTGCATTGGAAAGCCCAAGATATTGGAGACTTGAGAATCATGGGATATCTACCAAGGAAAGCTGCATAAAGGGAGTGAAAACAGACTGAGAGAGATGTATGTTGCAAGCATCAAAGCTGGAGGTGAACAGCAATCTAATTCCTTTGACAGTACACACACAGAGCCACAAGATTTCACATTTGCCCTGATGGGCTCTGGTCTTCCTTTAGTCCAGTACTTCCTCATTATGCACCATTCCTCCCTATTACAATGGTATTGCATATTATTTTCCACTATATGTTGGAGTTACATAATTTGTCTTTGGAGTTGAACAAGGGGTTACAATTATTACATTGCTTTGAGTCAGAATAGACTTTGAACTTTGGGATTTTACAGTTTTATGACTGTGAAAGACTATGGGGACTTTTGAAAATGGAATAAAGGTATCTTACATTATGATACGGTCACAAGCCTATGTGGGCCATAGAGTGGTATGTGGTGGATTGAATGATTCATGTACGTGAACAGTTGGTCTCAAATTAGTGGCATGTTTAGGATGGTTGTAGAATCTGTGAGAGGTAGAGCCTTGCTCAAGGAGGTACATCACTGGGGAGTTTACAATCTCAACCTACTTCCTGTTTGCTTTCCCTGCTTCTTTCTTGATGTTAAAGATTGAGTTCTCACCTTCCAGGTCCTGCTTTCATGACTGTTGCTTGCTGCCATGCTTTCTGGCCATGACAGACTCAACACTGTAGAATAATAAGTTCCAATAAACCTTTTCTTCAATAAGTTGACTTGCCATGGTATTTTAGTATAGCAAAAGAAAAATAACTAATACAACTTCTCTTTGTTTATCATCTTAACTTCCTGATTGGAGATCTTTCTTCATTTTTTATGTGGGCATTTATTGCTATGAACTTTTCTCTTAAATAAGAGTGCTTTCCCCCTTTGTTTTGGTAGGTTGTGTCTCAATTTTCATTTGTCTCAAAGACACAAGTTTTCCAGATGGCCCAGTGGTTATTCAAGAGCATAATTTTTAAATTCCATTTATTTATACAGTTTTCAGAATTCCTTCTGTTATTGCTTTTTGATTGCATTTCATTGTGATCATAATAGACATTGAATATAATACAATTTTTTAAATCATTATTTTGGTGGTATAACATATAATCTAATCTGTAGAATGTGTACAGTTAAGAAGAATTTTGCAGCTATTAGTTGGAATGCATACAGTATACAAGAGCCTCAAGTAACTGAATAGCAAAACAAACAAACAAAAGCAAGTTAAATGGTCTAAAATTATATGTTTCTAAAATAGATATTCAAAGGCCAACAGGCATATGAGAAATGTTTAATGTCTTTAATTTGGGGGGGGGGAATTCAAATGAAATCTACATTACCTCAGTTGAGATTGCTCTGATCAAAATGTACAAAATAGAAAATACGTGGGAGTTTTTACTGAAAGAAGAAAATTTTTATGCATTTTTGGTTGAAAAATAATCATTAAAACCATTACAAAAGGTAGTATTGCAGTTTGTTTAAAGTTTAAAAAAAATAATTCCCTGGCAACCCACAGGTCACTCTGGCCAGGTAAGCCAATGGGTTACATGCAGATCTTCACCTTTCTCTGCTCTCCTTCAAACCTAGTTTCCTAGTTTCACCCCCAGATCTATAGCAGATCACATTCTGCAACCTTACCTCAATCCTAGCTCCCATCTCCAGTGAATCAAGCATACCTTTTTCTCCAACCTTCCATCCCCCCACTCATCCCACTATCCCAGCCCATAACACCAGCAGGCAGTCCCTGGAAATTCCACCAGCCACTACAAAAATGGAAATGCTAGACTAACTGCAGATCTTCACCTCTGCTGACTCTTTTCTAAATGCAATCTTCAAGTCTCATCTCCAGTTCTGTAGCAGACAACTTTCTGTACCCCACCCTCCCTGCCCCCATCTACAGTAATCACACAAATCTTTCCCTCCAACCTTTCTTTCTCAACTCCTTGCTTTATCCCAGCTACCAAATATACCAGGCATTAACTGGAAACCCTCAGTCCACCCCAGCCAGGGATGCAAGTAGCCTAATTTTGAATCTTCACTTCTTCCAACTCTCCTCAAATCCAATCCTGTAGTCTCACACGCAACAATGTAGTGGATCACCTGTTATGCCCTTCTTCTCCTTGTTGGCCTCATATCCAACATACCACACAGATCTTCTCCTCCAAACTTCCTCTAACTCATCGTGTTATCCTCACCCACAACTCCTGTAGGCATTCCCTGAGAACCCACCAGCAAAGCCTGGCAGAGGAGCAAATAGGCCAGTGAAGAAGGTAAGTGAGCTCCAGATATTCACTGTCCCTCCTCTCCTCTATATCCAGCCCCCCAGTCTCACCCCCAGCTTCATAGTAAACTGGCCCTTGTGTCCTCCCCTCACTCTCTGTCCCAATTACCAGGAGATTAAGAAGATCCTGATGGAATACCCTGTTTTCCTCTCTCCAGTGGATGCCCTAAGCTGCACGCCCTCACACACACACACTTCTTAGTCTATCTCCATCCCTAATTGTCAGTTCCCAATACCTATAAACACATTTTGCCTGGAAAACCCTAGTGACCATACCTGGTAGGATTCCAGAAGAATTCCCAGGCAACACATAGACAATACAACCTTCTAAAAACCAGAGAGGGCAACAGAAACCAAGGGAAAAAACACCCACCCAATAAAGACAATACCAGATATTGGCACATAGAAATTACAATTATCTCAAAACATGTGCCTAGATGCTAGCATAACATCACAATAAATAACAGCCAGGACAATATGCTTCCACTAGAACCCAGCAACCTAAGACAATAGGCCCTGAGAATTGCCACATAGTTGAGTACAAGACAAAGAGGTAAAGACCTTTTAAATAGCCTTTATGGATATGATAGAGGTCCTTAGAGATGAAATGAATAAATCCTTTGAAAAAATCTATGAAAAACATAAACAAACAGTGGAAATAAATGAACAAAATATCAAAACCTGAAAATGGAAACAGAATCAATAAAGAAAACCCAAACTGTGGGAAATTTGGAAATGAAAAATTTAGAAATTCAAACAGGAGCCTTAGAGGCAAGCCTCGCAAACAGAAAATAAGTCATGGAAAATAGAATCTTGTGGTGATATATTGTGTACCCCAATAAAGCTTGCCTGAGGATCAGAGGACAGCCACTAGATTAGACCTAGAGGCCAGAGAGTGGTGGCACACACCCTTAATCCTGGATCTCTGTGAGTTCATGGCAACACTGGAAATAGAGCCAGGTATTGGTGGCACATAACTTTAATCCCAGTACTGTGAAGCACATACGCCTGTAATCCCAGGAAGTGATATCAGGGCAAAGAAAGGTATATAAAGCATGAGGAAACAGGAACTAAGGTAGTTCAGCTGAAACCCTTCCGGGTGAGGACTCAGAGGATTTAGTCTGAGGATTTTTGGAAACAGGATCAGCTGAGGTGTTGGCGAGGTTAGGTTGGCTGTGGCTTGCTCTGCTTCTCTGATCTTTCAGCTTTCACCCCAACATCTGGCTCTGGGTTTTTTATTAAAAGACCATTTAGAATAAAACAACAGAATCTCAGATACCAAAGACTTGATAAAAGAAATGGATATCTTTGCCATAGAAATTGTTAAATCTAAATATAATGTGTCCTGGCACAAAGCAGCCAGGAAATCTAGGAAACTATAAAAAGACTACATCTAAGAATAATATGAATAAAGAAAGGAAAAGAAACCTAGATCAAATGCACAGAAAATATTTTTCAACAAAATCATAGAAGAAAACTCCCTACCCTGAAGAAGGAGATGGTTATTAAAGTACAAGAAGCATACAGAATACCAAAGAGACTGGACTAGAAGAGAAAGTCAAATCCCCTTGGCACATAAAAAGCAAAACACCAGGCTTTTCTGACTCCTCATGGGAGGCCTTACCTTTTCAGAGGAGAGTATGGGAGTGGGGTGGGGGTAAAACCCGTGGAGGACCGGGAGGAGAGATAAGAGGTGGATCTGCGGTTGGTATGTAAAATGAATATAAACTTTCATAATAAAAAAATCAAAACACCAAATTACATGAATCCTAAATGGTCTTACAGTAAAAACCCAGAGCCACATATTGGGGTAAATGCTGAAAGATCAGAGAAACAAAGGAACAAGCCACAGCTACTTTTCACCTCATGAACTCCACAAATCCTCTGACTAAATGCCTCTGAGTCCTCAGCTGAAAGGCCTCTAGTTCCTGTCTCCTCCTGTCTTTAATGCCTTTCTCTGCCTAGCCATTTCACTTTCTATCTCAGTCTTCCTAGTGCTGGGATGAATGGCGTGTGTGTCTTCCAAATACTGGTAGCAAAGACATGAGATCTCAAGTGCTGGTATTAAAGGCATGTGACTCCCAATTAGTGAGGCTAAAGGTGTGCCACCACTGCCTGGCTCTGTTTGCCTTCTAGACTGGATCAATATCTTGTAGCCCAGTGTGGCCTTGAACTCACAGAGATCCAGACAGATCTCTGACTCTTGAGTACTAGGATTAAAGGTGTGTGCCACCACTGCCTGGCCCCTATGTTTAACTCAGTGACTGGCTCTGTCCTCTGATCTTCAGGCAAGCTTTATTTCTTATTACAAATATCAGCACAGTACAGAACAAATAAAATATTAAAAGCCACAAGGGAAAAAGACAAAGTAACATATAAAGGCAGTCCTATTAGAATACCACCCAACTTCTCAATGGAGAAGGTTGATGTGCTACAGACTTTAAGAAAGCACAGATGCCAGCCCTGACTACTATACTCAGAAAAAACTTTCAATCACCATAGATGGAGAAAATAAAAAATCCATGATGAAGCCAAATTTAAGAAATATCTATCTCCACATTCAGCTCTATCTACAAAAGGCACTAGAAGTAATACTCCAACCTAAAGAGGTTAACCACACCCAAGAAAACAAAAGCAATAAATAGTTACAGACTAGCAAAACAAAAGAGAAAACATACACACAGACTCACATAGAACCTCACACACACTCACACACATACACACACACCACCACCACCATCACCACCACCACCACCAACAACAACAACAACAAAATACAACAAACACAGCTCATTGATAACTCCCAACAGTAATGGTCTTGATTCCCCAATAAAAAGACAGACTAACAGAATAGATGCAAAATCAGAATATATCCTTATGGTGCTTCCGAGAAATACCTTAACATCAAGGACAGACATCACCTCAGGGTACAAATGATGGAGAAAAAAGTACAAGCTACTGGAGCTAAGAAACAAGATGATATAGTCATTTTAATATCTGACAAAATAGATTTTTTATCAAGAAAATTTTGTTCATTTTACATACCAATCACAGATCCCCCTCTTCCCTCTGCCCGCCTCTCCAGGCTTCCCCCCAACCAATGCCCCATTCCCTCCTACAAGAAGGTAAGGCCTCCCATGGGGAGTCAGCAGAGCCTCATACATTCAGTAGAGGCAGGTCCAAGCCCTCCCCCCTGGCTCAAGGCTGTTTGAGGTGTCCTACCAGAGGTAGCAGGCTCCTAAAAGCCAGCTCATGTGCCAGGGATAGATCCTTATCCTACTGCCAGGGATTAAAGGTGTCTGCCACCACTGCCTGGATCTGTTTTTCTCCTAGACTGAATCAATTTCATGTACCTCAGGGTGGCTTTGAACTCATAGGGATCCAGGTGGATCTCTGCCTCCTGAGTGCTAGGATTAAAGGTGATTAACGGTGTGTACCATTAGTGCCTGGCATCTATGTTTAATCTAGTGGCTTGTTCTGTTCTCTGAACTTCAGGCAAATTTTATTAGGGTACAACCAAATATCACCACATTTTCCTTTTATTCTCTAAAAAAATAAAAGGTTATAACTAATATAAGAAAACTATATATAATATATGCAGTCAAGAATTACATTAACAATGTCCAGTCCATAAACATTAGACAAATTCAGAGAAAATATTCCATTATCTATCACATTTTGGCGAGTCCAAAATGTTGTACCTAATTCACTTTCTATCCTAACTTCAGATTGAATTTTGACTTTAAGCAAAATTATTTGATATGTAATTCTAAATTTAATCTACTTATTTTCCTTTTTGTTGTTTTGGCTTTGAGAAAGTCTCTCACTATGTAACTGGAAATGTCCTCAAACATGTGCTCTTCCTGCCTGTGTCTCCTGAGTTGTGAAATTATGAACATGTACTATCATATTCAATTTGTCGTTTTTTTTATTTTCTTTGTCTTAGAAACCAAGGATGGTCAAGCCAATGCTTCATTTATTTGAAATGACTTGATCTACAATTTTTGATTAGTCATAATCTTTTGGGTTTCTCATCTGTGCAATAGGATAATCATCACTCCACCCAGGATTTTTGTCAACAAAGGCTAAAAGAATTCTGACAAGTATTCAAGAAAAGAGAGTTAATATTGAAGCAATTTAAAGACTTAATTATCTTTGCACTGAACCCATGTATACTAATATTAATATACAAAGGAAAAGTGTCTTATATTCAGAAAATGTATACCAAAGTAAATCTTCATTTTTTTCACTCTTAATCTTTGAATACTTCTAAGATATTTAGTTGCTATATCACACTTTTTGTAGTATAATCTTATATATATTTAGAAACCCTTAAGAAAGGGTTGATTTTTTTCCTAAAAGGAAGAGAATAAGAAAATGTCTTCTTAGTTCTGCAATGTACATTATTCATTTCAGAAGGAAGAGAAGTATGGCATGTACAATAGCAGATATATTTGTGTAGTGGTATTTGCTCCACCCACGACCTTGGGCTATATGACCAGAAGGAGGCAGTGCTTCTTTTTTTTTTTCTTTAAAAAACATGATTTTTTATTTTTTTTAAGTTTTTTATTAAGAAATTTTTATTCATTATACATACTAACTACAGATCCCCCTATTATTCCTCCTCCCAAGACTTCTCCCCCCAGCTTACTCCCCAGCCCCTCCTTGTAAAAGGAAAGGCCTTCCATGGGGAGTCAGGAAAGACTGGTACATTCAGTATTCAGTACCCCAAAGCCCCTCCCCCTGCATCAAGGCTGTGCAAGATGTCTCACCATAGGTAATGGGCTCCAAAAAGCCAATTCATACACCAGAGATAGATCCTATCCCCACTGCCAGAGGCCCCTTAAACAGACCCAGCTACATAACTGTATCCGGTATGCAGAGGGTCTAGCCTGGTCCCATGCAGGTTCCAAGCTGTTGGTCTAAAGTTCATGCGTTCCTTTGAGCTTGGTTCAGTTGTCTCTGTAGATTTCCCCATCATGATCTCGACCCTCCCTTGCTCATATAATCCTTCTTCCCTCTCTTCAATTGGACTCCTGCAGCTCAGCCTGGTGCTTGGCTGTGAATCTCTGCATCTGCTGCCATTAGTTACTGGATGAAGGCTCTATGATGACAGTTAGCATATTCACCAATCTGATTACCATTACCGGGGTAAGCCAGCTCAGGCACACTCTCCACTATTGCTAGTAGTCTAATCTGGGGTCATCCTTGTGGATTCTTGGGAACTTCCCTAGCACCAAGTTTCTCCCTATCCCCATGCTGTCTCCTTCTATCAAGTGGTACATCTTACCATTTTATGTGACCTCTTCAAAGGAGAGGGGAGAGGGGTCACAAAAAGAGAGAGGAGAGAGATTGCTCAGTGGTTAAGAGCACTGACTGATGTTCCTAGAGGAACTGGATTCAATTCCCAGGTCATCCAGTGTCTGATCATGCCAGGATAAAATTTTTTAAAAAAAAGGAAGAAGGAAACACCTGACCCCTCTCTCCTCTCCTTTTAACCCAAGGTCTTGGGTGGAGCAAATATCACTACACATTTGTCATGAGAAACCCACTCAAAGATATTCATTGGGAGATACACAAAGATGTATAGTTACATAAGTGAATTAATATAAAAACAAGGTTACTTATAAACAAGTAGGTCTTGTTATCAGAAGCAGGCTGACAAGAAGCTGAATAAAATTATTCAGAACTTAGTAACTAAAGACAACCTAGTCGTTCTGAAAATGTTATTCATAGGGAAGTTATAGTCAAATATATGTACAAGAAAACAGAGTATGACCTCACCAGAAACTTTTCTTGAGAAACAGTTGGTTAGCTTAAGTGATTTAGATTCACATCTTTGAAAACTATTTTAACTACATCATGGTTCCACAGATGAATTTTTAATCATCCCATGGGCTCTGGTGAAATCACAAAACATCTTTAAACTAAGGCTGTTTTCAAACTCACCAACACAAAATATTCAGAGGCCAATTAAAATCTGTTTTGGTTTACTAATTGCTGCAAATATTAAACAATGAAACAAAGCATTTATGAGAAAATTTCATATCAATAGCAGGTTGACATATAAATTTGACTTAGTGATCTCAAGTACCTTCTTACTCAGAAATTTAAAAAATCAGGATTAAAAATGATTCATAAATTTATTTCCTACTCAATCAAAAATAATCCTGGAAAATTGTATTGGCTTTATATTTTAATAACTTCTGAAATTACACTTTTATTGTTTTCAAAGAAATTATCGATTGGATCTCAATTTAATTTATTTAGGGTCACAACATTTTATTATTTATAACAGAAAACATTGAATACTAACATAATGAATCTGTGCCATTCATTTTCGACACCAGAAAGTAAATAGTCACTACAATTTAAGTGATGACTTCACTGAATAAATTTCGTCTATTATTTTGATTTATGTCAGGGAATCTGATTTGAGAAATCTTTTTCTGATAGGTCTTGACTGGTCAAATGTAAAAATGGGCTCTGAAAGCCTACACAAATACACATGTAGACATTTTATTCTACAGTTTAGCATTGGAGCATATGTATCTCCTTTCAATTCTTTGCCCCCCACAGTCATTCCAAAATACCTGCTTAAGGCTCAGGGGTGGGAATTTGAGTGAGAATCAGATAGGATAACTAAACAATTTGTCTTAAATTTTCATGTACTATCTTTACTTAGTTTGTGTCTGTGCTGAAGGCAAGGAAACAAGCCTATTCAAGTCACCCCTTGGCACTGCAGCTGTTTCTTATATTGCCAAGGAAGCCCACATTTGAACTGTCTTTTATCATGTCAAAAATTGAGCAGGAAGATGTGACTTTCTAGAAATTCCATCTGCATATGTTATTCATCATTGTCTCCACTTAGGTAAAGAAGGGCTCAGGGCCCAGCTTCCTAGTTCATAAAAGCAGCTTTTCCATTTTTCACTACTACTAAGAGCGTGAGTCAAGTGCATTTTTTAAAGATTTTTTTACTTTGATATGTGAATGATAGTTATTGAATAATGTTGTATATGACCGTATTTTACACAAGAAAATTTTCATACATGTATATGAAATTCCCCCATACTCCCACCTTTAGCTTTCACATCCCTCCTCTTTAAATAGTCCCTACAAAGTTTTGCTTCCACTCTCATGTCATATAAACATACATGAATTTATATACTTACATAAAATTCAGGAACCACAAATGGCTTCAATCATTTAATATGATCATGTTTAGTCTCATATATTTTCCCATTCAAGACATACATTCATTCTTCTCTATGGCTGAAAACACTTCTCTTGTGTGTGTCTACTACACTGTATCTGTCCATTCCTCTGTTGGTGAACATGTTGGTTGGTTTTACAACCGAAATACTGTGAATATTGCTGCATTAAATATTTTTGATGGTCCTTTGGTCAAATATCAAGAGTGAACACATCAACCATTCTGTAGTTTGTTTGTCCTCATAGACTGCTCATCACATAAATTATGTCCAGTTTTCTGAAAATGCCTTTCATTGCCAATGTTGTATTCCTTGCAATTACATTGAGATTTGTCTTTACTCTTTTTACTCTATATGTAATATAGTTTTTGTGGATATTGACGCAGACAGATAAGTATACAGAAATAAGTACCTTTGCCAAAGACAATTTCAGTTGTTCATCAAACCCTCTTCGTAATTTCTTCTGAGAAACCAAAAATTTTCAATTTCTCATGGATTTTTATGGGGCATAATAATTCTGTTCTGGCTAAATCAGGCTGCAGTTGAAGAAGTATGTGTCTTTCTAAAACTGGCCTCTAAAGGTCTCCATTGAATCATGTATATTTTTAATTTATTATTTTTTGAAAAACTTTTTCATATAATCTATTTAGATCATGTTTTCCCACACAATTTCATCTCATACAAAAACCTCCCCACCTCCCTAACAGCCCAACATTATGATCCTCCCCCCATCTCTTTAAACAAAGAGACATAATCAAAAGGAAATACATAAACACATCAAAATGGAAACCAAAATATACAAGCAAAAGACCAATAAGACAAAAAATACACAAATAAAGCAAAATAAGATGAGATAAAAGTTACAAAAACACTGTTGAATTTGTTTTGTTATGGCCAAATACTCCTGGGCATGGGGTATACCCTGAAGTATGGTTATAATATCCAGTGTGACCATTGGAGAAAAACTGATTTTTTCCTTTGCCAGTGGGTATGAATTGCATAAATCTTAGTGGTTAGGGGCAGGAGACAATGTTCACTTCTTCCTCTCAGCTTTAACCTCTCTAACTTTAACCTGAGTAGTCCTTGTACATGTCACCAGAGTCTGTGAGTTCACATTTGCACCAGTACTTTTGTGTTTGGAAGTCACTGTTTCAGTGGAGTCATTGTCACCTCTGGCTCTTACAATCTTTATGACTCCACCTTTGCATAAACCCCTGAACCTTGAATGGAGGAATTTAATGAATAACCTTCTTTTAGGACTGAGGCTTCCAAAATCTTACTCTCTGAACATTGTCTAATCATGGATCTCAGTATTCGTTCCTGTGTACTGTAAGGAGCTTCTCTGATGATGCCTGAGTAAGGCACTGATCTATGGGAATAGCAGAATGTCATTAGAAGTCATTTCTTGCTATATTCTTTTAGGAACATACCAGTATATGATTTTCCCATAAACTCATGGCTTATCTAATTTCAGGTTCTTGGCCAATTTAGATTGTCAGATATGGGTTCCATCTAATGGATTGGCCCTTAATTCCATTAGAATGTGATTGGTTATTCAAATAATGTTTGTGCTACTGTTGTAGCAGTATATCTTGCAGGTATATAATTGTAGGTTGCAGCATTTGTAGCTGAGCTGATGATTGTCTTTCTCTTCTGGCAGTGTAGAGTACTTTCCAGCACCATGAATGCTAGTCAGTAGGTGTGAAGCTTTTAGTTAGGCACCAGCTTAACTTCTCTGTGTTCAATGAGATATGTAAGTGTTGTCTTGGGCAATATGTCTTTACCATTACTTTGTGGAGAGTAACCAATAGCCTCAGCAACAGCTTGTGATGATTGGGGGTTTCAACAGGGCAATTTTGGTCAATGATTCAACAAGATATAACCCATTCCTAGTTTTACTTGGTGGCATTAGGCCATTCTTTCCCTACTATTGATGAATTCATTTAGATATTCTTTTTATATAAGTATATGTTTTAGGAAACTTCTACAGTGGCTTCCATGCGTTTTTTTAAATGGCTCTTAGTGTTAGCTGTCCCCTCTCATATTCCCCTTTTACCTTCTTTTCCATCTCCTTCCCTATTTGTTTCTCCTAGCCTGGTTTCCCACTTTTTTCTCCATAATAATATCCCTTACCTCTCCTTCCTTGAAGAGTCTCTCCTTCTTCCCTAGTTCTTTTGTACATAGGTAAACTCTGTTGGTATTTGAACTGTGGCATACATATTTAAGACTTAAAAACTAATACCCACATACAGGAGAAAACATATTTGTCTTTTGAGGTCTGTATTATCTCACTCAGGATGATTTTATTTTCTAGCTACATCTATTTACATGCAAATTTCATAATTTTATTTTGTCATAACATCTAAATAATATTCCACTGTGTAAAAGTATACCACATTTTCTTTATTGATTCATCCACTGAAAGACATCCGTCCTGTTTCCAATTTCTGGCTATAGAGAATAGAGCAGAAATGAACATGGATGAGCAAGTATCTCTGCAGTAGGATGTAGATTTCCTTGGGTATATACATGCCCAAGAGTGCTATGAGCTGAATCTTGGGGTAGAGCTATTCCTAGCTTCCTGAGGTTTCCATAGTGGCTATACAAGTTTGCATTCTCACTAGCAATGAATAAGTGTTCTTCCCTTTTTCCAACATTCCCAGCATATGATGTCCTTTGCTTTATTTATTTTTAACCTTCTAACTAGGTTACAATGAAATATCAAAGTAGTTTTAACTTGCATTTCCTTGCTGGCTAAGGATATTGAATATTTTTCAATGTGTTTCTCTGACATTTGTGTTCATCTTTTGAGAATTCTGTTTATTTCAGTGACCTGTTTTATTAAGTAAGTTATTAGCTTTCCCAGTGTTCAGTTTTTACATTTATATATTTTAGATACTAATACTCTATCATATGTATAATTGGTAAAGTGGATTTTTTTTAAATCATTCTATGGGCTGCCTTTGTCTGAATGATAGTGTTCTATGCCATACAGGAGCATTTTAGTTTTATGATATCTCATTTATTAGTTATTGATCTAAATACCTATATCATTGGTGTCTTGTTCAAAAATTCTTTTCTTGTGACAATGAGTTCAAGACTATTGCCTATTTCTATGATATTTAGGATATGTAGTCTTATGTTGAGGTCCTTGATCCCTTTGGAGTTGAGTTTTGAGCAGGGTGATAAAATGGATCTGTTTGCATGTTTTACATGCACCCATCCAGTTTGATCACCACCATTTGTTGAAGATGCTGTCTTTTCTTAGAGTGTATTTTTAGCTTCTTTGTCAAATAGCTGTATGGAATTTTGTCTGGGTCTTCAATTTGATTCTGCTACAAGCATGTCTGTTTTTATGCCAATACTAAACTATTGTTTTTATCACTGTAGTTCTGTGGTACAACCTGAAATCTGTTATGCTAGTACCTCCATCAATTCTTTTATTATTCAGGATGGTTTTAGCTATCCTGGGTTTTTGTGTTTCCATATGAAGATTACAATTGTTTTTGTTTTTGTATTTTTTCCAATTTTTGCGAAGATTGTGGTGTAATTTTTATGGAGATTGCATTGAATCTGTAGATTGCTTTTGGTAAGATGACTATTTATAAAAAATTACTCCTACCAACCACCAGCATGAGATATCTTTCCATTTTCTCTTGTATTCTTCAATATCTTAAATATTTTATTATATGTTATTTCACTTGCTTGGCTAAAGTTATCCCGAGATATTTTACTTTTGTTGATGCAATTGTGAAAAGTACTGTTTCCTTTATTTTTCTCACTTTGTTATTTGTATATAGGAAGGCTAATGATTTTGTGATTATCCCGCTACTTTACTGATAATTTTTATCAGTTATTGGTGGAGTCCTTAGGTTCTTTGATTCATAAGTCATATCATTTGCAAATAAAAATATTTTGACTTTTTCTCTTCCTATTTGTATCACCTTGATCTTCAGTTATCTTATAGCTTTGACTAAGACTTCAATTGCTATGTTGAATATATATGGACAGAATAGGCATCATTGTCTTCTTCCTGATTTTACTAAAATGTTTTGATTTTCTCTTCATTTAGGTTGATATTGTCTGTGGGATTCCTATAAACTGCCTTTATTACATTGGAGTATGTTCCCTGTTTCTCTAGGACTTTTGTCATGAATGAATGTTGGATTTTGTCACAGGACTTTTCTATCTCTAATCAGATGATTATGTGCTTTTTGTCTTTTAGTCTGTTTATATAGCGGATTATGTTTATCAGTTTACATGTGCTGAACCATACTTGTATCTCTCTGATAAAGACAACTTGATTAAGATGGATAATCTTTTTTGTGTGTTCTTGGATTTTGTTTGCAAGTATTTTATTTGAAAAAATTGCAACTATTTCATAATGAATATTGCTCTATAGTTCTTACTTGAAGTTTTGGTAGAATTCTGTACTGAAACCATGGGCTCTTTTAGGTTGGGGGAATTTTAAGCACATATTCTACTTTACTGGGGATTATGGATCTTTTTAAATTGCTTATTTGATCTAGATTTAAATTTCATAGTTTATTTATATTAAGAAATTCATCCAAGTCTTTTAGTTTTGTTTCCATGTGAGGGAGTACAGATCTTTAAATTATGTCCTCATGATTCTCTTCATTTCTTCAGTATCTGTTGTAATATCCCCCTTTTAATCTCTAATATTATTAATTTGGATGTTCTCTCTTCATTTTTTTAATTAATTTGGCTAAGGAATTGTCAGTCTTACTGAAGTTTGCAAAGACTAACTCTTCATTTCATTGATCCTGTGTATTTCCCCTCCCCTTCTATTTCACTAATTTTATCAATAAGTTTGGTTATTTCTTGCTGTATGTTCTTTTCAGGTATTAGTTCTTCTTTTTGTTCTAGAACACTTGGTTGTGTGACTAAGTTGCTAATATGAGATCGCTCCAGATTTTTGATGTAGAAATTTAGTGCTATATACTTTTCTCCTAGAACTGTTTTCAATGTGCTCCATAGATTTGGGTATATACTTTTACTACTGTCATTAAATTCTAAAAGGTCTTTGTATTTCTTTATTAATTTATGTCCTGGTCCATTTTTGTTCAGCAGTGAGTTTCTATACTTTGTTGTTGTTGATTTTTGGTTTTAACCCATAGTGTTCAGATAGGGTACAGGGTGCAATTTCAGCTTTGTTATTATCTGTTAAAAATTGCTTTGTGTCCAAATATGTAGTCAAATTTGGAGAAAGTTTCATGAGCTGCTGAGAAGTAAGTATATCCTTTTATGTTTGGTGAAATGTTCTGTAGATGTCTTCTAGGTCCTTTTGATTTGTTACATTATTTATCTCCAGCATTTCTGTTTGGTTTTTGTCTGTATGATTTGTCCATTGGCAAGTGTTGGGTATTGAAGCCACCACTATCACTGTTTGTGTGTGTGAATATGTGACTTTAGCTGTAGTAGTGTTTCTTTTATGAATGTGGATGTCATTGCATTTGGTGCATAAATATTTGGAACTACAATATCCTCTTCATGAATTTTTCCATTGATCAGTATTTAGTGGCCTTTCCTATCTCTTATAATTAGTTTTTGTTTTCAGTATATTTTATAATGTATTAAAATGAATATACTAGCTTGCTTCTTGGATCCATTGGCCTGGAATATATTTTTGTCCTTTTACCTTGATGTGATGTTTATTCCTGATGTTAAGGCATGTTTGTTTGTTTGTTTTAATGAAGCAAAGAGATGGATCCTGATTTCTAATCTGTTTATCTCTATCTTTTCATTAAAAAATTGAGGCCCTTGATGTGAGGTAGCAATGAACATTATATTTTTGATTCCTGTCATTTTGTTGTTAGGGAAGAGCTACCCCTTCTCATTTTAATTTACTGGTTTAAGATTATTTTTTCCTTATGTCTCCTTGGGTGTGGCCATCTCTTCAGAGCTGAGTTTTTCTTCTAGTGCCTTCTGTAGATCTAGATTGATATATAGAAATTGTTTAAATTAGGTTTTATCATAGAATGTTTTTCTTTTATTTTGATTATGATTGATAATTTTGCTAGGTATAGCAGTCTGGTCTGGCATCTTTAGTCTCTTAGAGTTTGTAGAACATCTGTTCAGGCCCTTCTGGCTTTTAGAGATGTTAGGTGTTATTCTAATTGGGCTGCCTTTATACGTTACTTTGTCTTTTTTCCCTGGCAGTCTTTAATATCTTTTCTTTGTTATGTCCACTTAGTGTTTTGATTATAATATTTCATGGAAAATTTCTTTTTTGGTTTTCCCTATTTAATGTTCTTTATACTTCTTATACCATCCTTCTTTAGGCTATAATAATTTACTTCTATGATTTTTGAAATATGTTTTCTGTCCATTTCACCTGGGTTTTTCCTTTTTCCCTCATCCTAATATTTATAGATTTTGTCTTTTCATAGTGTCCCAGATTTCATGGATGTTTTATGCCTGGATATTTTGGATTTAACATTTTCTTTGATAGTGCTAATTCTTGCTTTCTACCTTGTTTTCAACACTTGAGATTCTCTATTCTATTAATTGTAATCTGTTGATGAGTCTTAACTTTGAAATTTTTGTTTGACATGCTAGACATTTTTATTTCCAGTTTTCTTTCAGTTTGGATTTTTGTTAGTGATTTTATTTCTTTGTTAAATTCTATTTCCATGTCTTGAATTATTTTCATTATTACATTCTACTCTTTGTTTTTGTTTTCACCGACTTCATTAAGGAATTTATTAATACCTTTTTTAAAATCCTTGAACATATTCATAATTACCATTTTGTAGTCCTTGTCTTGTGCTTCAGCTGTATTTCACTTCTCAAGACCTACAATAATAAGGTTACTACCTTCTAGTGGAAGCATATTGTCTTGGTTGTTTACATTTTTGTTTTTGTTTGGGGATCCAGACATCTGTGATTATGATATTTGATGTGTACTTTACTGTTGATACCTGGTCTTATTTTTGTTAGGTAGGTGTTCCATTCTTTGGTTTTTGTTGCCCTCTAAAGATATTAGGCAAATATGGTGGTTATTAGATCCCTGGTAGAGTATACTCCTGCCGATGAGTGGCAAAAATGACTGCAGATGTGTTAGGAAGAAAGGCTGAAATGGGTCTATGGGAATGAGTTAAGCTGGGTCTGCAACAAGAGGAGTCCACAGGGAATATAATTATCTACATTTCTACATAGCCTTGAACTTCTGGACAAATGTGGAGATTTAAGTGAATGCTTCTGAAGGCAATGACTCTGGTTTAGATGATCTATATTTTCAAATGTCTTTCTAAAATAATCTCTATATCTCTTATCATACTGACCCAGAGTATGTGACACCACAAGCACTTTAGAACAAATACCTCAAGCTGAATGATTAGAACTAAAATCAATTTTCTCTACTTCAAGTTTTCTTCTAGTATATTGTAGTTCCTCATATTAAAACACAAAAGCTTATCAGAAAACAGTAATTTACTTGAAATTTGCTATTCAATAGAGATTAAAGAAATGGCAAAAGTCTATTTGTTGAAAGACTAAAAGAGCACATAACATTTAATATGAGTATAAGAACAAAGGATAAATAATTTATATTTACAAATTCCCTCTCAGAAAAAAATCCTATCTATTGAAAAATAATTTTTCCACCTCTGAGTACTTTTATGGGTTTAGATTTGCAGACTTAAGAATCAAGGCTCAAGGCAGAGAAATCTTTACAGCATAAGTTAAACAATTTGGGTTCTTCATTATACTCTACATAGAAAGAAAAATAAAGGAGAAAGTAGTCAAGAAGACATGATGTAGTAAGATTAGAAACTGCATGGCATGGTATTGTCTATGAGAATGCCTCATAGATAAGTGGCTGTTGGTCATTTTTATATTTTATATTAAAATTGAAATTTTGTAAAATTTGAGAAAGAAAATTCTTTCTCTATACATCTGTGATTCTTTGACATGAAATAAAGTTTACTAAGATTGGAAGGAGTCTGTCTGAGGAGGAACTGTTTCCTATTTGATTTGATGTTGAGAAGGAACAGAGGATGTATAGAAAGGAGCAAGATTCACATGTTTAAGGGAATCATAATATGTGATCTTTCCATGAACTGATAAAGTCCATGTAGAAAACATTAGAGTTCCACAGTGTGTGAGACAAACATTCCATTTTCTAGTATTACACAAATCATTGAAAAGTCTTAATTTATATAATATTAATGAACAAGTTCATTTCAAGAACAGAAATTACAGTTTACATGAGCAACACACTACAAAGAGGTAAATATACTTTCTGTGTGGATAGCAAAGGGAAAAAGTTAGCTATTAAAAATATGCTTTGTGAGAGATTTGAAGAAGAAAGGCTATGTAAATTACATTTAAGTGAGCAAAGAACAACAGAGTTCTTATTTTTCCCTTTCATTGGGATAAAAAGACATGCTGTATGGGAATCAAACACCCAGAAAGCAACAGGGAATAGTTCCAGAAAGCAGTTCAGGGAGAAAGTTCCAGGCAACATTCAAAAAGAAAAGTTGTCCTTCCAGGGAATCACATAAAACTGCCTCTGGGACAGCTGCATTGGGCTTTAATTTGAATGCAAGAGCAGCTGCAAAGACATTTGTGAAACTGAAAGAGTCTCATCTCTAGCATCTACACAGATTGTATAATTAGCAATTAAGAACTGAAACAGGGTACTAGTAGTATCTACACTTTAAATGCTGAGTTTTCTGCAGTTTCTGACACAGAAACTGAAAACTCTTTGAAATACCAGTATTGCCTTAGATTAAGGCAGCCCAAACTATGATGTGGACACAAATCTCCATATGCAAGAAGAGTCATGAGATGTAGGTCAGCAATACTCTTCATTGTACAAGGCCTAACCAGAGCCATTCTTGACAAGTAATTTGTGTATTACATGGCAGTTTTGGATTCTGCTCCTTAACTTTTTCAGTTTATTTTAAAACAAAATCAAACAAGGAAAAATAAAATGACTCCATCTTCCTGGGCCTAAGGAGATGGCTCAGTGATAAACATGTTTGCTGTGTAAGCATGTGAACCTGAGATTCCCATACCCATACAGAAGCTGGGTGACATGCTAGTCTATAGCTCCAACAAGGGTGAGGACATGTAGTTCCTGGGGATTGCTGTCAATGTAAGCCCTATAAACTACAAGCTTCAGGCTTAGTGAGAGACCCTGTTCCAAAAAAAATAATTAAGGTGGGGAGCAATAAAGGAGGATTCTCAGTGTTGACCACTCATTGGGCTCTACATATACACACAAGGGTGAACTTATTCATATATATATACATATATATATATATTTATATATAAATATATATATTTGTCTTTATATATATAGACAAACTAATGCATCAAACTCACTCTCTCTCTCTCTCAGCAGTTTTCTGTTATATTTTTGATAGTTTGGTGAAAACATGTGAATACAACTATGAATGGCTTAATAAGCCATAAACTGAGAGTAATGAATATCTGAGACTCAAGGCTTACTTCTTCTTAAACAAAAATAATACTGAGTCCCTCCTGGGTATCAGACAATCAAACTCATTTGTAATTCACAACATTAAAAATGCAAAGTTAATGTAGGACAGTGGTGGTACATGCCTTTAATCCCAGCACTCTGGAGGAAGAGGCAGGCAGAACTTTGTAGTTTGAGGTCAGCCTGGTCTATAGAGTGAGTTCTAGGTTAACCAGGGCTACACAGTGAAACCCTATCTTGGAAAAAAAATAATAATAAATAATAAAATGTTAAAACAAAAATATTTCCTCTTGGCTTCTGCTTTCTTAGCTTCAATTTAAAGGATTTAAATAAAGCAATACAATATAAAGTTAAATAAATGTTCAACATCTCAATACAGATGAACAAAAGTGATTCCAACTATTTAGTCATAGAGTAAGAGTGACTTGAAAGTCAGGGTTTGGAAGGTGAATCATAAGTCATTTCGAGATGCATAGTCATCTACTAGTGAGAAGCACAAGTATTACAGTCATAGTCAGCAATCCACTATCTTAGTTATGTTTCCCATTTCTTGGGAAAATGTCCTACAAAAGCAACCTAAGGAAGGATTTATTTTGGTTCGCAGCATGAGGAAACACTTTATCCTGGTGTAAAAGTCATGGAAGCAGGAACATGAACTGGCTATTCACAGTATGTTAACAAGCAAGAAGTAGAGAGAGATAAATGCTGATGCTTATCTCTCCTTATTTAGCCCAAGACAGAAGCCCATGTGATTAGCGCCCTCAGATTTAGGGTCAGGTCTTCCCATTTCAATTTAAACTCCCAGAGATATGCCTAGAGGTTTCTCTCCTAGATGACATGTAAGACAGATTTTTAAATGGTCTTGTTAAATGAAACACGGAGGCGGAGATAGAGGTGAAAGTCTGACAGAGATCAGAGGAATTAAGAACAGCTGCCAGCCTCACCTTAACAATGCTGCTGCTTCCAAAAGAGAATGTGTGTGACTTTCTATACCTCCACGTCTATATCCCTTTCTTTTCTGTTCTCCCATTGGCTCTTTCAGACTAGCTACATCACTTCCTCCTATAGCCCATCTCTGTCACTTCCTGTCTGTCTGTATAGACCTCCAAAATTCTATGGTTGACGCTGGGATTAAAGGTGTATGTCTCCACACTTGACTCTGTACCTAGTGTGACCTTGAACTCACAGAGATCTAGACAGACCCTACCTGCTAGGAGATACGATCAAGGGCATGTGCTAATTTTGCAAGGCTAGTGGCTGATCTTGTTCCTCTGATCCTCAGATAAATTTTATTGGGGGACATAGATAAAATACCACCACAATGACATTAGATCTAACCACAGTGAAAGTCAATTTTAGATTTTAGAACAAAAGAATCCACCAGTTTTCATTAGCTGTGAGACTGAAGAAGTTAAGTGTCTTGACAGAGAAAGAAGAGGCCCTTCATGACGGCATTTTTGTCAAATATCTGCTCATCCATTTAAAGGACCAATTCTCTACAGCCTCAAACTTCCCACAGTCCCAAATAATCTGTTCCCTAGAGAGTGTTCTAGTGTTCCCAAGAGTGTTCTGTGATGGGGCAACTATGTGACAGGCAGTGCGCCCATTGCTTTATTCTCACCTTTATTTTGTTATCAAAAAATTGCTTGTTTGTTTGAAGTGTGTGAAGTGAAATACTTTCCTTTCTCCTTTGACATTTAAACTAATTCTTAACACAAAAGCCAACTGATTATTTCTCTCCCATATCTTGTACCAGTTTCTTTTATGGTTTGCAGCAGTCATTCATATAATTGGATAAATGGTAAGAATTAGACTATGGTTTCTCACTGACAAGGGCTTCTCTGATGTAATGGAAGGATGAATGAAATTTCCAGGCTCTCATATATTCTATACAAGGAGTTTTCACTACACCACAAGACGGGCTAGGATCATGTAATCTGAATTTCAGGCCCTACTGACCCTAAACTTTTAGATTTTTCTGAGGGCCAAGTCATATCCTCAAATCTTGAATATTTAGAACAGATATTTTAGTATTTTGATTCTCTTGTCACAATGAGTGTATACATATATATAATTTTTTATTTTATGTAAGTAATATATTTTTCATTTATTTTGCATACTGACCACAATTTCCCATAGAAAATTAAAACATCATAGTAAACTACTCATTTTAAACATCACAATAGGTAATTTTGACACATGATATAAGAAAAATAAGAACCTGAATGTTTCTATTAGTTTCCCAATTTGATTTCACCAGCATTTTTTTCTCCCTCTGTTTCCATTAGGTATTGTAGCACTATTTTTTTAATTATTTCCTTTACTTTTTGAGATTATGATGTAATTACATAATGTCCCTCTTCCCTTTTCTCCCTTTAAACCCTCCCATATTATCTCTTCTTGCTATTTTTTTTAAGTTCATGGCTGTTGTGGAATATTAGCTTAATATGTCTTGTCTTATAACTCTTCACACTTTGGAATATTTGTTAAATGATGCAAAGATGTGTTTCATTCTTTTATGTTACATTTGTTTACCTCTATATAGCTTTGTTACTTTGCCTGTCTAAAACACCTGATTGGTCTAATAAGGAGCTAAATGGCCAATATCTAGGCAGGAGAGAGAAATACGTGGGGTTTTCAGGCAGAGAGAATAAATAGGAGGAGAAATTTGGCCTCAAGAGAAAAAAAAGAGAAGAGGGAGGAGTGAGAAAAGGAGAAGCAGCAGACACCAGGGACCAGCCACCCAGTCACAGACCCAGCCATAGAGTGAGAAGGAAAGAAAGACATATAGAATAAAGGAAGGTTAAAAACCCAGAGGGAAAACATGGTTAAAGAGAGATGGGATAATTTAAGATAAGCTTGCTAGACACAAGCCAATCTACGTTCAGGCATTCATAAGTAAGAATAAGTCTCACTGTATTTATTTGGGACCTGAGTGGCAGGCCCCCAAAGAGTAAAACAAACAAACAAACAACAACAAAACAAGTACACCTGGCCTCTTTTTCCATTAACTATTGTTACAAACATTATATATATTTGTGTGTGTGTAAATACATTCCTAAATACAAAAGTGAAACCTGATAAATCACTATATTGTTACATGTACAAATGTTTTTAGAGCTGACCATTTGTTATAGAAAAACCAACCATATGCTCTTCCTTGGGAAGACTATCTTCCTCTTAGCAGTGCTTAGTTGTCTATAGGTGCTTAGTGGTTTGTCTAGGATTGAGGACTCCTGTGCTTTCCTTTAGCATGTCCATAGCTTTTGCCCTTGTTTAGCACATGTTTGTGAAGTCATGTTGGTGAAACTTTTAGGGTATAGCTTCTGACATTCCTCAATGACACAAGAACAGCAAGCTCCTCATTCCTCTGGCTTTTACAAACTTTATGCCCCATATTCTGTAATGATCCTTGAGCCTTAGTTGTGAGAGCTGTTTTGTAGATGCATTCCTTGAGACTGGGCTCTACAAGTCTGCATTTTTGTTGTTTTTCTGTAATGATATTATCCATCTGTTGCAAAGAGAGGTTTATTTGAGGAAGGGTAAGAATTACATCTATCTGTGCAGATAAAAACAAATATTTAGAACATAGTCAGGGATTATGCTGCTTTAGTAAAGCTGTGGTTATAGGTTCTCCTCTAAGATAGATGCGTTCACTAGCTGTGGGTAGTTAGTTAGGTTTCTAGTACCACACATGATTTCCCTCTCATTGACTGGATATTAAATTAAGTCCAATTAGAGGACTGTTTACTAATACCAAGGTATGCTTGTTGCTACTGCACACTGAAGGTTATCATGCCATGTTGGTTATTTTTGTAGTTCATAGCCATCATAGCTGGGCAAGACTGTTGCTTAATTTGCTCCTTTGGTACCATGAAACCTAGTCCTTAGGCAGGAAGTATTCATGTCATTTCTAGGGGAGGGAAGGACTTCAGGGCTATGTCTGAAATGTATGGTACTTTCATCAATACTTTCAGTAAATAGAGATTTACCTTCCACCTCTGATGGACAACAAAAAGCAATAGCAGTGGGTTGTAGTGTTTGGGGAGCCTCTTGGACAATCCTAGTCAGCAATTCAAGAGAGGACTTCTCATGTTTGTTGTTGGGGTTTTTGTTAGATAGTCTTTGGCTCTTGGAGGGAGCATTATCAGTGCAGATGTGAAATTTTAATTTAAACTTTATATATTTATACACAGATTTGTGTGTATTAAAGGTATTTTTAGGTAGATAGTACGTAGTACGATTCCTTATAATTTTTGCAACTGTCCTTACTGGCATTTTACCCTCTTCCTTTCCTCTTTTATATTTCTCTACCTCTGCTTCCAAATTAAAGCCCATCACTATTTTCCCATTCACCCCATCAGATCAGGGGGTTCCTGCTCTTTCCTTCTCTATTGTTTTACTACCCCAACAATGATCACTTTTTACTTTCCTGGTTTATGCAGTTACTCCAGGATAAATAGCCATATCTGATGATTTGGAGCTAGGAGTCTCAGATGAGAGAGAACATGCAATGTTTGTATTTCTGGGTCTGGGTTACCTCAGTAAATATGGTCTTGAATAGTTCCATCCATTTACCTTCACATTTCATAATTTCATTTTTTTTACAGATGAATAGTATTGCATAGTATATTTGTTCCACATTTCCATTATCCATTTTTCAATCAAAAGGCATTTAGTTTGTTTCCTTTTCTTAGCTATTGTGCATAGAGCAGCAGTGAATATGGCTGAGCAGAAACCGTGGAGTAGGATGTTGAATCTTTTGGGTATATGCCAAGAAGTAGTATAATTAGATCATATGATAGTTTTGATTTAGCTTTTTGATAATTCTCCACACAGATTTCCAGAATGGAGACCAATTAAACAGACAGGAGCAGTTTAACAATTCAAAATTTGTTGTTGATTATTTTGTTGATCTTAGCCATCATGGCTGGGGTAAGTGTAAATTCAAAGTTGTTTTGATTTGCATCTCCCTAATTGCTAGGAAAAATGAACCATTTTTTTGAGGGGGGAAGATATGTCTTTGCCATTTTTCTCTTTTTGTAACTCTCTCTTCAGGTCCCTTACCCATTTTTGAATGGGTTGTTTGTGGTTTTCTTTTCTTTTTTCTTTTTCTTTTTAAAAAGCTCTCTGTTTTGTGAGGTCTTTGCATATTCTGGGTATTAATCCTCTGTAATCTTCTATATGTTGACATCCAGTTATGGCAGCACCATTTGTTGAAGATGCTTTCTTTTTTTCATTGTATAGTTTAATGGTAACTCATGAAATTTAGATCAACAGCTGTGGAGCCTGCATGGGACTGGACTAGGCCCTCTGCATAGCGAGACAGTTGTTTAGCTTGATCTGCTTAAGAGACCCCCTGGCAGTAGGATCAGGATCCATCCCTGGTGCATGAGCAGGCTTTTTGGAGCCCACTGCCTATGATAGGACACCTTGCACAGCCTTGGTGCAGGGGGAGGGATTTGGACCTGCCTCTACTAAATGTACCTCCGCATAGGAGGCCTTACCTTCTTGTAGGAGGGAATGGGGGGTTGATTGGGAGGCAGAGGCTAGAGGGGCAGGAGGAGGGGAGAGGGGGTCTTTGAGTGGTATGTAAAATGAATAAAAAATTTCTTAATAAAAAAACACACTCATGCAAGAAATAGATTTTAATTAAAACTAATTAAAATAATAAATCAACTTGACTATCCATTAGACTAAAAAATGAAAGAAAAAGAAGAAATAATTCCAGAACATGTATCAAACTTAAAACTTACCATTCTGTGCTGTCGTTTATTTTATGATTGTATCCTTCACTGGGCCATTACATTCTTAAAATGGTAAAAGACTATTTTATTTTATTTTGAAAATATGTTTGTATGACTGTGCAATTGTATATGGAGACCAGAGGTTGCCAATGATAAAGGATCTCTCAATGAAGGTAGAAATCACTGACCATGACCATAGGATACACTTGTTTCTTCAGCACTGGAATTATGGGTGTTCACTGTTGAGCCTGGCTTTTTATATGGCTGCTAGAGTTCCACACCCAAGTTGTCATGGTTTTATAGCAATTACTTTATTGGTGGAGCCATTTCTCCAGCTCCTCAAAAGAAAATTGTGTTTAATTTTATGACTTTTGGACTTTCAATATAAAATTATTGGGGAAATAAATGAATAACACTATAAACTTGTAAAATAGTGACCAAATCACTATTACAAATTTGCATCATGGTATATATATATATATATATATATGTTTTCAATATACATATAAATATATAATTTTAATGTGTTTGTATACTATAAAGATTGACATGTTCTAGAATGTAGTTATGTTAAACTATTAACTTTTTCATGCTCAGCCCATTTCTGGTCATCAATAGAACTGATGGTTGCTGATGACTATGCAGGTGAAATTTTATTGAAAATAATTAGATTATATACTTCCAATTGGTATATTAGATGGTAGGTAAGTATACTTCAATCAACATCTTATTCTTGGATGTACCTTTTTTTATTTAAGTGGAAAGCAGTGTTCATTTCATTTTGTTTTTATTAGGTCATTTGCTTTAATATGACTTCATATTTTACACTTAATCTAACATTCCACGTCAAAATCAGGATATTTCTCTTTGCTTTTATCAAGGCAACTAAATTCTCCATACTTTTCATCTTGTACCTTAGGGAGGAGTCTAGTTGGCTGCCTGGTATACGAGCATACTCTGTTTCAGTGTGGTGTTTCTAGTTTGTCTTGTGATGGTGCACACTGAAATTTAACTGTACCTCTCCATAATAAAAATAACAGTAAAAATAAAAATCTTAGCAAAAGTAATGTTCCTTTCCCCTACCCCTTCATCTAGTAGCTTCTTTTCACCAGTCTCAGAATTTTATTTACCTCTCAATCATTTGGGTACTGTGCTAGTATTTCCTTATTATCCATATTACTCTGCAAAGTTTCCCCTACTATTGAAATAACATATCTTCTATCTTTGTATCATTGGGACATTGTGCTGCCCCAGAGTGAGGCTAGTTTTGAGTCATCTTTATGATGCTCTCAGTTTTTCCAGAATATCATCTAACTTCTCTTATGTAATATCCTTTCTCTCTCCTCCATTTTGTGTCAATAACTGATGAAGAAGACTTGAATAGGCCACATGGCCTCTGTGCCCTATTTTGAGAAACAAAATCTAAAAACAGACTCTCCTCTTTATTTAAAGTATTTCACTTACTATTCTTACTGTGTATGTGCTGTGAGGTACTCTAGTACTTGGTCTGTCTTGGTTGTTGATTTCCAGTTCTCAGTACTAATCAATCACAAGATGACTTACTCCTTTTCATGAATGTTTAGATAATTGTTCTTCATCTTACATGTGATCTTTCACTGTTAAAGTGGTTACTCACTGAAAGGTTGGCTTCATCATGAAAGACAATTTTAGCACATGAGTCATTGTCAAAAGCAACATGCCTTTGCTGAGTCACTAAATTAGCTTCATAGGAACTATGTGTTATGGATTTTTTTTATGAGGCTCTTCAAGCTCTTTGAAGCTGCACTTGGCTCTGACTGCCTTTAGTGCTTTCATCTGGGAACTGTTGATGTCAATTTTGCTTTCCAAGCCCCATCACAAATCTGAAATCCAAAATAGACTATATTTAACACAAATCAGGAGGGGAACCTGAGAAGCTACCCGAGCCAACTTTATTAAGTTTCTGCTTCAGGACCTTATCAGCCACCTGCTGGCTGCCATCCTATATTTTCACTCTATAGGTGCAGAAGTTAACTGATTATCTGGGCTGAGGAAATTAAATGAGATGTGATTAACTGATTATCTGGGCTGAGGAGATTAAATGAGATGTGATTATATACAATCAGCTGAGGATGGGGATGAAAAGGAACCATTGATTAGATTTCATCCAAAAAGGCATTTAACTGCCATCATTTCCTCATGGGCATATAATATGCTTAATGTATGTAATGATGTCATTCTTGTAGAAGACAAACCAGAAACTGTAAAATGTCTTTTAAAACAGAATTATTCTGTATATACTTATTTTCATTTCAACTTAAATAAATGTAGTCTAGGCCTGTTACTCTGCTGTAGACTGTCCAGGGACTAATGTTACCTCTGGCTATCCGAAGAATGTCACTAGTGTGCTATGTTTATTGTTTTGTTCAATATTTAAAAAGAATTCTCCGAATTACACTGTTCTAGCCAGAAAGAAGGCAAAAACTTACTAATATAAAACATAATTTCAGGAAAATTGTTCATTTGACAATTCTAAATTTCAATGATCTCTCTTTCAGAAAATAATTTTTGTTCTCCCTTCTTATTATCATCAGATAATCAGTAATTAAATGCTTTATTATATCATTAAGTGTATCTCATGATTCACATTGGATTGAAATAACTTTTATGGCTGTGTCTTATTGTTTTCTATCATTTTAAAGGTAATGGTTACAGGGAAATATAATATTTAAGATTGAAACTTATCTTCAGTATTACAGACAAGAAGCACTTTTTTAATAATGTCAAGCATCATATAATTGCCATGTCTATTGCAGTGTAAATGAATAAATTAAGAGTAAAAGTATATAAAAATGATAAAAGTAATCATTCCAACATGGAATTTAAAACAATATTTTTAAAAGGTTAACTATTTGATACAATGGTATTTTACTAAGATCAATTTTTGCAATTGTTTATGCAATATCTTGGTTTTAATTAGAAACTTCTCTTCTTCTGCAAATGTATGACTAGATTCTTCATCAGAACAGCTCATAGTCTTCAACCCTAGAACACTTGAACACTGAGTAATCTAATGCCACTAATTTGTGAAGAACCTTACATAGATCAATCAATTCTAAGATCTACAGATTCTTCTCAATACTGTCTCAAAGATGTCAGAGTGTCATTTATTTTATTTCATGTAGATGGTACCTGAGTGATACTTATTGATTAATGTACAATGGTATGAAATAATGGAAAATCACCACTGAAGATAGGAAATTTGCAAGATCTTCTTGTGTAGATTTTTTTTCATGGCCTCTTATTTTTGTGTGTGTCTGTGTGTGCATGTGTGTGTGTGTATGTGTGTGTGTGTATGTAAACATGCTTATAATTACAACCTTCTTTGAATAGAGCTTATAGAGCTTCATGCTTTGCCATCCAGATACTTTCACACTTTCTTTCACCCATTGAGTCTGGAATATGACATTTGGCAACTTGCTTTTCAACTGTTAACTATCCTTATGGCGTTCTGAGATTATTTATTCATTCACAGTACATTGTATACCAATCTGTGCTTTTCATTTTCTTTAGAAAACAGTTCCTTGCCAAACAGAATAAGAATTCCAATGTCTTAAAGCTTCAGAGCAGCTCTATTTGTATTTATACAACACCTCTACGTTTTTGAATTCTTATTTCTAAAATTACATTTTAAGACAGAGCCAAATAGTTCTTTCTTAACCCATTGACAATAGGGACCAATAACTTGCATGAAAAACTGCTGCAAATCTCTCAATGGCTTAAACATTCTGTATGACTCTTAAGGGATGCTGCTGTTTGACTGTAAACTTCAGCAGCACAGGGGAGCCTTTATATAGTTATAAAATGGTGAAGTTTTACTTTGAATTCCTTGCCCTCCAAATTTCCTAGTACTTAATCAGATGCATCAACTCCTATCTAAAGCACCTCTCATTTCTCTCCACTCAGCCAATTCTACTCAAGTCTATTTTTCTCCCTTAGAACTGTGCCATTTTTTTTTCAAAATGAGTTTTAGGAAAAAAGTAATACAATTTTACTGAAGGTAATTATAACAGAGATGGTTGGCATTTTTCTATTGGTTTGTTGAAAAGTGTTTTCTTATACACCAACTACACATCTTAGTGCACTACACAATGACATACAACTGAGAAGTAGATAGAATCTTTTTAAAAAGTTTTTTCTTAAAATAGAATGTGTGTGTATATGTGTGAAGAGTTGTGTACATGAGTGCAGATGCCCTCAGATGCAAAGTGAATGTTATGCCTTTCCCCACCTAAAGCTGGAGTTACATGCAGAAAACTCTCTTAAGTGCTGGACCATTCCCCATTGGAATTATACTCCTAGGTATAATTCTTGATGCTGTGTTTTAAAAGCTAGTGGAGAAATATGTTTTATATTTATTTGTGTGTGTGTGTGTGTGTGTGTGTGTGTGTGTGTGCTTGTGCACACAATGTGAGAGGATCACTGGCAAGAAGTACCTGTACACAATGACAGAGGATTGAGGGGAAGAATGTAATGAGTGTAGTTAACTTGGAATTCAAGAAAGGTGAATGTTTCCCTAGTGATGATTGACTTATTAAAGTATTGAATACTGAGACTGATTCAGCCTCATAGTACAAGGAAAAAGTTTCACGTATAGAGAATAGATGATCAGCATGCCATAAGTACTTGAATGTCATGTCCATGGTAGAGAGATTGTTTTGAGACAGGGTCACACTACATGGGTCTTTTGCCTAAGATTCCCAAGGGCCCATGCCCAGTTTATAGAAGCAGTAAAATGCTAGAGGAGGACACTTTGGCCAGATGAGCTGCCAACAGATTCTCAGACTAGTGCTACTGCCTGTAAGGTATGTAGAGAGCTCAAGAAGTGCAGCTTTCTTCAGCCATTTCTGTTGGGATGGCATTTTAAATACTTTAAGACCATCCCTTTACTTGTAAGTAACAGTCCTCACTATACTCCTGCTAGCAACCCCCAATAAAAACTCACTGCTTCACCAAGCTTGCCATTGTTCCAATTATTACTTCAGTCTGGTATGGCTTCCTTTTCTAGGATGAATGGATATGTTTGTGCTGCATTTCTTCAGGAAGAGTCTCTCAAATAATAAGTAATGTTTTTATTTAGTTTTGAGACATGATCTCATGTATCTCAAGCTGTAATAAAAAAAATAGTCCCCATCATTGGCTTTGTATTTCATTTAAAGATAAATACCTCTCTGTTAGATTATAAAAACAAAATAAAACAAACATTAATAGTATGTATAGAAAAGAGAAACCCCTTAGTGTGTGTAATTCTAAGTGAATGGGTATTGTTGACACAAGCAAGCCATGTCAAAGACTCAACAGCCTTAGATCCATGGGGGAATGGGAAAGCCTTTCTCCATAGGGTGAGGATTAGAGGCATGGCTGACCCTTTCTAGGGGAACAAGTATGAGTATGGACAGTATGTGCAGAATATGTTTACCATATCTCTCTCCCTCCTGGATATTTATGGTCTGAAGTCTGCTTCCCTAGAGAGAATGCCAGTACTGAGATTAGCTAAACCTACCTTCTTGGTCCCACTGAATACCATAAGCCCTGACACCATCCTTATCTGTATGTAATAACCATGCCTTCTGTCCAGCCCCACACACTAACCCCATCTCTCCATTCGATTCCATATGATAACCAAGCTGGGCTTCTAGGATGCTGTTGTTTCTCCAGCCAAGAACCCTAACCATCAGAACCAAGCTTTCTGTCTGTGTAACTACCTGAGATTGTCTTTTCTTCATCCCCTCACTGTCCCAATCAGGACCATTTGATTAAAAAAAAATGTTGAAAAACTTAATTATCTGATTGGTGGCATGATTGACTTGTTCTTTGAACACTTCAGCATTTCTAACTTCATTGTTATTTATTTTTATTTTTGATACTTTCATACACAGCTACTAGATTTACACCATTTCACCCCTCCAACTCCTCATATGTTCCCCACTCCTTCTCAAATTAATGCCATTTTCTTCTATAATTATTTTGTTGTGTATATGCGTATGTACATAGGTATTTATGCAGATATTTTGTCTTTAACTCATGCAATAATGAATTTTTTTCAGAAAGTGGCACATAGATTAAAAAAAATTTTCAACACCTCTCTAAGCATGAGATTAATTTCTTCCATTTAAATGTAGGAAATTCTTCCCTCCACCACAAACACGATTTTATCTATTTATTTTTTAACTAAAAATTGTTAAGCTTTCTCAGTTATATGGAAGTCTTGTGACTTTCTAATCCTTTCCTAACAATAAAGCATTTAAATACATTTTACTCAGGAGAATAAATTAATATTTTGTGCTTTATAAACATACTAAAGCATCAGTATGATTTATTTTGTGAATATAACTCTTACAAGTTCTAAATGGGATGCATTTCATATTTTATCTTACATAAAATGAAAAAATAACATCTACAAATCTCTGTGTCTCCAAAAGAAATTTATTATATATTAATGTACAAAATATATATCAGTTCAATTATTTACCACAATAGTAATGATGCCTTCTTAAAGCTAGAGGTACATCTATTTTAAGTGTTTAGAAATTGTAATGAGTATTTAGAACTACTCTGTACCAATACAAAAGTTTAAATTGCCAAGCCATTTGTTTTGCTTGCCAATACTTCAAAGGGATCATTTCTATAGAATCTTTCTTAGGAAGGAGATTTTAATGCAGTCTTTGGCACCCTGTCTCAATTAACCATCATTATTTACTCTTTGATACTTTAAAGGAGCAGAATACTTACAATAATACTGCAAACCTCCTTGGATTTTTTTGGATTGTTGTGTTGTTGGAGAGAGGATTTTATAGTCAGTGCATGGCTAGGCAATAAAATAGTAATAGATTCCGTTTATGTGTGCCTGTAATATTTCACAAAATATTGCAATGTATTATGCTATTTAATATGATTATGAACAACACGTTGATAATATATAGGACATGGGCTTAAATCAATAATTAAAAGAAATAAAGCCTTGGTGCTTTCTAATCTTCCTATCATTATATATACATATATATATGCATATATATGTATATAATATATGTATGCATTAGTTTACTTTCTATTCCTATATTACAATAGTTGAAACTGGAAATGTAAAAATAGGTTTATTATTGTTCATTAGTTAGGGGGGTGGTTTGGATGAAAATTGTAGGTACTTTGTTGCACCTCAGTGGGCTTGGTCTCCAGTTCAGGCACCAAAATGTAAACAACAAAGTTGCAACTCAGTGGGCTCTGACTGCGGCTGCAAGGAGTCTGCCCAGCCCTGGAGGGTGGGCAGATGCCTCTGGTTGTGCAGAACAGCCCTGCCCTGTAGGTGTCCCAGAAACCTTAAAGCTGCTTGGAACAGCTCTGATGGCTGGGGCTGCAAGGAGTCAGCCTAGCCTTGGAAGGGAAGTTATTCTGACTGCTCGGGAGAGTCAGGCCTGGAACTGCTTCAGCAGAGAAGGGTATCCTAACAGTTCTGGAGAGTCAGGCTTGGAACTGCTTCAGCAGGGACGGGTATCCTGACAGTTCGGGCGAGTCAGGCTATACCTGGTGTGGTGGGGAATGGTCTCCCCGCAGGATATAGCAATCCTGCTTCTCTCCTGGAAAGCTGCTACAGCTGAGCTTTGTTCAGCCCCCACTTAAGGGGGCTTCCTAGCAGAGCTCTGCTTCTCAGGCCTAAGTGTTACTCAGCTCTCGCTCCTTTGCTCAGTCCACTAAGGGATGTCACAGCAATGATCTTCTGTTCAGCTCCTCTTTGCTCAGTCCACTATGGGATGTCACAGCAACACTCTCTATCTGGTGAATCAAGGTTTTCACACACAAAACTCTTTTAAGAAAGAGATTTATTTGGAGAGGAGGAGTCCAGGAGAGTAGCTGCCTCTACCAGGGTGGAGAGAACAGCTCCAGCTGCCCAGGCAGGGGCCCTTTATACAGGATGGCCAGGGGATGGAGTCAACAGGGATTGGCTAGGTTTTTCCCTGCCATGGGATTGGTCAGTTCTGTGGGCTAGGGGCAAAGATGGCCCTGATGTGAGGGCCAAACTGTGTTTCTTTCACTGGCCTTTTTTGGCTTTTGGTCACTAATTCTAAGGCCAGGGCACATATCTTTCACTGACTGATTCTAGGGACCAAGAGTGTTACTTTGGTACTAGTTTCAGAGTCAGGGCAGGTTTCCTTAGTTCTGGGTTTGGGGATAAAGAGGTTATTTCTCTGGCTCAGGTCCCAAACCCAGGCTGTGTTTCTTTCCCCGGTAAGAGCTCCAAGGCCAGGGTGCACTTTCCTTACAAAAATGGCCCCCATAGGCTCATATATTTGAATTTTTTTTCCTACCTGTTTGAACTGTTTCGGAATGATTAGGAAGTGTCACCTTATTGGAAGAAGTCTTGAACTGAGAGTAGGCTTTGAGGGTTCAAAAGCCCATACCAGGCCCAGTCTCACTCTCTCTCTCTGCCTCCTACTTAAGGATCAAGATAGTTAGCTCCCAGCAACTACTTTAGTGCCATGCATGTATGCATGCCTGATGCTATATATATCTCCATGATGATAAAGGACTAACCCTCTGATACTCTAAGCAAGACTCCAATGACATGCTTTCTTTCATAAGTTTCTTTGATCATAGTTTCTCTTCACAATACTAGAACACAAACTAAGATAATATCAAATCAAATTTTATTGTCCATTCTTCTACTGATTGACATGAAGATTGATTCTATTTCTTCAGTATAGTGAAGAAAATAGCAATAAACACAAGGGTGCCAATAGCTTTGCAGCAGAGTATGGATTTCTTAGTATATATGCCCAGGTGTGAAATTGCTGGTCTATTTTTAACTTTTTGAGAAATTTCCAAACTGATTTATTTTTTCTATCCTAAGTTGAAACAACAATAAACTTGCATGGCCATGATATCAGTCTACCTTAAAACATTCATGTTTATCTCCATGAATTAGTGCTTCACCCAGCCTTCACTGGTCAAACAGTACAGCAGCAGATATTAGGTAACACTAAAAAAAACCACTACTGGCCCCAAATGCCAAGCAGAGATGACCATAAATGTATAGTAGTATTTGCTCAGCCCATGACCTTGGACTATGTGGCCCAAAGGAGACTGTGCTTCTTGCCATTATTTGTGACCTCTTAAAAAGAAAGAGAAAGGGTGGTCCCTTCTTCCATTTATTTATTTATTTATTGATTGATTGATTGATTGTCCTGGCATGATTGGACACCAGACAACCAGCCTGGGAATTGAACCCAGTTTCTCTGGAACATCAGTTAGTGTTGTGTTCTTAACTACTGAGTCACCTTTCTCCTCTCTTTTTTTTATTTTCCTCAGTCGGTAGGGCATAAAACTCTTAATCCCAGGGTCATGGGTTCATGCCCCTCATTGGGCACCAGATAATGGGAGAAATCCACGGGAGTCTGCTTAAGCAGTATTAGGGATTTTTTTAGAATATAAATTAAGGAAATACAC
>LZPO01027403.1:0-11852 GCA_001675575.1 Neotoma lepida | reverse complement strand
TTGACAGACTTCCGTATGTTGAGCCATCCTTGCATCCCTAGGATGAAGCCTACTTGGTTATGGTGGATAATTTTTTTGATATGTTCTTGGATTCGGTTTGCCAAAATTTTATGAGTATTTTTGCATCAATGTTCATGAGGGAGATTGGTCGTAATTCTCTTTCTTTCTTGCATCTTTGTGTGGTTTGGGTATCAGGGTGACTGCAGCCTCATAAAAAGAGTTTTGTAATGTTCCTTCTGTTTCTATTGTGTGGAACAATTTGAAGAGTATTGGAATTAGGTTTTCTTTGAAGATCTGGTGGAATTCTGTGCTGAAACCATCTGGTCCTGGGCTTTTTTTGGTTGGGAGACTTTTAATGACTGTTTCTATTTCCTTAGGGGTTATTGGTCTATTAAATAGTTTATCTCTTCTTGATTAACTTTGGTATGTGGTACCTATCCAGAAATTTGTTCATTTCTTTCAGATTTTCCAATTTTGTTGAGTACAAGTTTTTGAAGTATGACCTGATGATTCTCTGGATTTCCTCATTGTCTGATTTTATGTCTCCTTTCCATTTCTGATTTTGTTAATTTGAGTGCTATCTTTCTGCCTTTTGGTTAATTTGGAAAGGGGTTTGTCTATCTTGTTCATTTTTTCACAGAACGAACTCTTTGTTTCATTGATTCTTTGTATTGTTCTCTTTGTTTCTATTTCATTGATTTCANCCCTCAATTTGATTATTTCCTGTCGCCTCTTCCTCCTGGGTGAATTTGCTTCTTTTTGTTCTAAAGATTTCAGGTGTGCTGTTAATTCGCTAGTGTGAGATTTCTCCATCTTCTTTATGTGGTCATTTAGAGCTATGAATTTTCCTCTCAACACTGCTTTCATTGTGTCCCATAAGTTTGGGTATGTTGTACTTTTATTTTCATTGAATTCAAGGAAATCTTTGATTTCTTTCTTATTTCTTTCTTGACTCATTGGTGATTCATTTGGGCATTATTCAGTTTCCATGAAATTGTAGACTTTCTGTAATTTTTGATGTTGTTAAAATCTAACTTTAAGCCATGGTGGTCTGATAAAATACAGACAGTTATTCCAATTTTTTTGTACCTATTGAGATTTGCTTTGTGACCGAGGATGTGGTCAGTTTTAGAGAAGGTTCCATGGGGTGCTGGGAAGAAAGTATATTCTTTTTTTGTTAGGGTGGAATGTTCTGTAGATATCTATTAAGTCCATTTGAGTCATGACTTTAGTTAGCTCCCTTCTTTCTCTGTTAAGGTTCAAGCTGGCAGATCTATCTGGTGGTGAGAGTGGGGTGTTGAAATCTCCCAGTACTACTGTGTGGGGTTTGATGTGAGATTTAAGCTTTAGTAATGTTTCTTTTACAAATGTGGGTGCCCTTGTATTTGGGGCATAAATATTCAGAATTGAGACTTCATCCTGGTGGATTTTCCCTCTGATAAATATGCAATGTCCTTCCTGATTCCTTTTGACTGATTTTAGCTTGAAGTCTATTTTATTAGATATTAGGATAGCTACACCAGCTTGTTTCTTATTTCCATTTGATTGGGAAGTCTTTTCCCAGCCTTTTACTCTGAGATTGTGTCTGTCTTTGAAGTTGAGGTGTGTTTCTTGTATGCAGCAGAAGGATGGGTCCTGTTTTTGTATCCATTCTGTTAGCCTGTGTCTTTTTATAGGTGAATTGAGTCTATTGATATTAAGGGATATTAATGACCAGTGATTGTTGATTCCTGTTATCTTTTGGTGGTAGTGTGTGTATATTTCCCTTCTTTGGGATTTACTTCTGTGTGATTATTTATTGCCTGTGTTTTTGTGGCTGTATCTGACTTCCTTGGGGTGGAATTTTCCTTCTAATGCTTTCTGTAGGGCTGGATTTGGGGATAGGTTTTGTTTAAATCTGGTTTTGTCTCAGAATGTCTTGTTTACTCCATCTATGTTGATTGAGAGTTTGCTGGGTATATTAGTCTAGGCTGGCATCCATGGTCTCTTAGTGTCTGCGTAACATCTGTCCAGGACCTTCTAGCTTTCATAGTCTCCATTGAGAAGTCAGGTGTTATTCTGATGGGTCTGCCTTTATAATTATACACATCTAGATGTGTATAAGAGACAGTCTTTAAATTGGGAAATTTTTCTTCCATGATTTTGTTGAATATATTTTCTGTGCCTTTGAGTTGGTATTCTTCTCCTTCTTCTATCCCTATTATTCTTAGGTTTGGCCTTTTCTTGGTGTCCCAGTTATCCTGGACATTTTGTGTTATGACATTTTTGGCTTTGGTATTTTCTTTGACTGATGAATATATTCCCTCTATTGTATCATCTACACCAGAGATTCTTTGTTCCATCTCTTGTATTCTGTTGGTTATGCTTGTGTCTTTGGTTCCTGTTTGTTTACTCAGTTTTTCTATTCCCTCTGTTTGTGCCTTCTTAATTGTTTCTACTTCCCTTTTCAGGTCTTGAACTGCTTCCTTTGTATGTCTAATTGCTTTTTCGTAGTTTCCTTGGCTTTCTTTAAGGGATTTATTGATTTCTTCCAATTTTTTGATTGTTTTTTCCTCAATTTCTTTAAGGGAGTTTTTCATTTCCTCTTTTAGGGAATTTTTCATTTCCTCTTTAAGGGAATTTTTCATTTCCTCTTTAAGGGAATTTTTCATTTCCTCTTTAAGGGAATTTTTCATTTCCTCTTTTAGGGAATTTTTCATTTCCTCTTTAAAGGCCTCTAGCATCTTCATGAAATTGCTTTTAAGGTCACTTTCTTCTGTTTCTTCTACATTGTGTTATTCAGGTCTTACTGTTGTAGAAGGGCTGGGTTCTGATGATGTCATGTTGTTGTTTATATTGTTGTATGTATTTTTGCACTGGCGTCTACCCATCTCTTCCTCCAATGGGTGCAAGAGGTGCCTGTGTCTGAGTGAGCTGCTACTGGTTCAGTATATGCTTCCTGTGTCTGTGTCTCCGGGGGACACTCAGTGTCCAAACTTAGTTCTTGGTCTAATTGGAGCTGACAGATTTTATATTTCCAGGAGCTGTTCTTGGTTCAATCCAAGCTGGCTGGTTCTGTGACTCAGGGAGCCACTCTTGGTCTTATCAGGGCTCTTGGTCCAGTGAGAGCTGGCAGATTCTGTGTTTCAGGTAAGCCACTCTTACCTGAGTGTGGGCAGATTTTGGGTCTCAGGAAACGCCACTCTTACCTGAGTGTGGGCAGATTTTGGCTCTCAGGAAACCACTGTTGGTCCAATGTGAACTGGGAGATTTCTAGTCTCAGCAATCCACTCTTGGTCCAATGAGAGCTGATGGATTTCAAGTCTCAGGAAGTCACTCTTAGTCCAATGAGAGCTGATTTTGGGTCTCAGGAAGCCTCTCTTGGTCCAATGAGAGCTGATTTCAAGTCTCAGGAAGCCTTTGGGGTGACAGGGGGATGAGTAGGGGAGAGGGCGTGGGTTTTGTAGAGTATAGCATCCAATGGAATCCTTTGGTGGGTAAGGCCTGCTTGCAGAAATTTTCCCTGCTGGCTAGCAACTGGGGCCAAGAGGTTTGGGGGTTCTCTGGGACTGGTTATATCCCGGGACCTGGGTTCTAGAGGCAGGACTTTCTGGGTCAGGAAGAGTCAGTCACCTCTTTGTCCAATGAGAGCTGATTTTGAGTCTCAGGAAGCCTCTGGGGTTGCAGGGGGATGGGTAGGTGATAAGGCATGGGTTTTGTAGATTGTAGGGTCCAATGGAGTCCTTAGGAGTGTGAGCCTGCCCGCAGGAATTTTCTCTGCTGGCCGGCAACTTCTTTGGGTATTTTCATTACTACACATCATCATATTATATTCCTAAAATAGATTCTACTACTTATTAATATTTAGGTTCTTTTCTAACATACAACTAGTAAAAGCAACACTGCTATGAATATTCTTCTGCATATATCCTCATGGCCATATTTAATATCAGACTATGCAAGACTTACACTTTGAGATTTTATCATAGGGCATGGGAATATTCAATTTTAGTAAATAATACTAAATTACCTTCCAAGTAAACATTTTTCCTTTTGTGGTATTTTTCTTATTGATTTGTATGGCTTAAAATACTCAGTATACAAAGCTTTTGATGCATACATGCTCAATATGTATTTCATTTTATTGTGAGTCTTCTTAATTGTATATATTATAGTATACATAATGTGATCAGATAAATGTAATTTCTTTTTATTATATTTTGTTTTGATACATGAAAATACAATCAGTTTTCTTCAAAGATTTTATCTCTTGTAACTTTCTTAATTACTTCTAAGAGCTCGCATGCAGATTATTCATATTCTTTATGCACAAAATTTATTTAATCTGTAAACAAGGATAGTTTTATTTTTGTTAATATATAAAGTAAATAATAAAAAAGTAAAGTTTTTCTTGCCATACTCTGCTTTAGAATTTCCAAGGCAATGGTATTTTTCCACATATACTGTATTTACCATTATTTTCCTTTAATTTGTTAAATTTCTGGATCATACTGATGTATGGTCTATTGTTAATCCAAAATTATATTTCTGGTTATGACATTTTATTTGAAAATACAATAATCTCATTCCCTTTATGGATGATTATACTCTGTTACACACACACACACACACATACACACACACATACACACACACGAGTGTCACATTATCTTTGTTCATTCTCCTGTTTACAGACACTACCTGATTTTATGAATTTGCCATTGTGCATAGTGTTGAAAGAACATTGATGTTCAATATCTCTGTAATACAATAAGTTAGATATCTAGAAGTATATTTCCAAAAGTGATAGAGTTGTTATATTGTGGTTCTATTTCTGGATCCTTTTTGAAGAAATTCTGCACTGATTTCCACAGCACCTTGGTAGTTTACATTAACAACACCAATACATAAAGGTCAATTTTTTTTCCTGAGTCCTCACTATCATTAATTGTTTGTTTTCAAAATCATAGCATTGCTGCCTCGTGATTTCATCTAAATGTAGCTTTGATTTATGCTTACATGATGGCTAAGGATGTTGTACCAATGGTTATTTTCCATTTTGACTTTATCTTTTAAAATACATCTGCTCATATCATTAGCTTGTTTATTGAATGGAATTTCCTCAGAATTCTCTGGGTCTTTTGTTTATCCATATATATTTTGGAGTTGCTTTTACCTTTTCTGTAAACAATGGAATTTTGACAAATATGACTTGACATCTGTAGTTAATTCATTGCTATTATATTAATTTGGACATTATAAATTCTGGAGATCAATGAGCTTAGAAGGGCTTTATATTATCTAGTGAATTCTTCAACTTCTTTCTTTAATGTTTTAATATTTTCATTGTAGAACTCTTACTTCTTTAGCTAGATTTACTCCTAGGGGTTGTTTGAAGAAGACAGTGAGAGGATCATATATTTGTCACCTGCTTTGCTATATCATTTTAATAATTTATTTTGATTGATTATATATAAAATATGCATCTGCTTCTTCACAGGACCGTTTGTGTTTCTATACACATTTATTTCCCTTGTGTCCGCTGAAGTACTCTATAAATAGTAACACCTTTATAACAACGACTATATGTAGAACACATATCTTCATTTCTAGAGTGACTAAAAAGAACCAGTTTTCTTTCTGGAAAAAGAATTGGTTCTAGACCTAAAGCAGAGAAAATGAAAAACTAGTAATAGCTTGTGGCTCTAAATGTGAAGAAAGTGCTGAATAAGATGCCTTTCTTCTCTAAAGGTATGATTCATCCTCAAGAGGGATCCATTAATCCAGTTACTAGCAAAAAGGTATCCCTCCTAGCCAAATTGGTAATAATTAACTTATCAAATGAAATAATTATATTAGCAGATGACACATGATACAAAATTCTAATCTATATTTTTGTTCTTTGCTATGGGATGTCTTTCTGTATGCTGTAAATATATATTGCTCCCATTGGTTAATAAAGAAGCTGCTTTGGCCTATGGCAAGGCAACTTAGAGGAAGGCTAGAAATCCAAGCAGAGGTACAGGAAAGAGACAGGTTGGAAGAGGAGATTCTAGCCAGCCACCCAAGGAGAAACAAGATGCCAGCAGATCAGTAATGCCACGGCCATGTGGCAACATATAGATTAATAGAAATTGGTTAATTTAAGATGAAAGAGCTAGCTAACAAGAAGCCTGAGCCATAGGCCATACAGTTTGCAATTAATATAAGTAAGCCTCTGTGTATTTACTTGGGACCAAGGGGCTGTGTGACCTAGTGGGACACAAGAAAATTTCCAACTACATCTGGTCTTCCAACATGGGGTTATAATTTCCACCTAAAACCTGGGAAAGATTTAAAAATTCGTTCTAAAATGGAGCCAAGAGCTCCATCTCTCATGCAGACAGTGGGACAGAGATGCTGCAGCATTTGAGCTTGAACATAGCTTGGTGGATTCCTGCCATGATACACAGAGGCAACTCCAAGCTGCACAGCACACTGTGTGGTAGATTTAGCTTTTGCTAGTACAGATAAAAAAAAAGTTCCTGGGCTACACACTGCTTGATGGAGGCATAGACCCACTGCTTTCCAGAGTTAATGGTGAGCATGGCTCCCATAGCTGGCAGCAAATGTACCTCCACCATGTTGGGAAGCCAGATGGGGCAGGGTCAACAGCCAAAGCCACTGCACAGCTTAGCAGTTTAAAATCTCTCCTGGTCAGAAAAGGATTATAGACACACAATGAGACAGATTCAGCTAGAATAAACCTCTAAACGGTTTACAGTGTGTCTAAAAATGTACATAGGCTAGGAAGAGAGAGGAAAATGAGGATAGGCAGTTATATAAAGAAATAAATAGTTTAAAAAAATAAAGTCTAAACAGACAATAAAAGTTATATGAAAGAAATAGCCACATAAACATGGAAAATACACAGATAATCTGGATTATGTATATTGTGATTTCTTTAAATTTTTTGACTGTTAATGAGCTAACTGCAGAAAGACATTTCATTACAAAAGTTGCTAAGTTAAACCAATAAATATATTTTAAAGATACCTTGACTTCAAAATTTGTGTCTAAGGATATGTTGCTTTGGAAAGGAGGCTCTGCTTTTGTTTTCACAGGAAGCAAGAAGCTGTGAATTTGTTCCAGGTTATGATGGATCAGATTTGATCAAGTGAAACCTCCTGAACCTTGCTTGACAGATGGTATCTATCAACACAGGTTATAGCCAGTCTTCGCAGGACTTGACTATTATCTCGAATTTTCTCAGGGCCCCCAGAAGATTGCCAACATCGCCAATCAGCGGGAATTAGCCTAGAAAACTATGCTTCCATTCCCAAAAACTGGATTATGGATGTTCGTCTTTGTTTAGGGGGTTGTTTAGAAAGTGTTATTGGTCATAGTCAATCTCATTCTAAAAGAAGAAAGGGGGATATGATATAGAAGTATATGATATAGAAATGATAGGATTAAAGGGTAGATTATTGAATCTGCTTTAATACAAAAAACAACTATTAATCTTATATACTTTACATTAGTATGGATTTTGGTTTATTGATACATATATAAAGTTAATTTTATTATACTGTATGTATATTTCTACTCTTGTTTAGGGTATTATGTCTATGTAGTGTATTATAAAATGCAATATATAATTAAGAAATGCAACTTAATAGTCATCTTAACAGTCAAACTTATAGTCATGTTAGTTAGGTTTTATAGATATGCAGAGATATATTTCGGATGGAGAGGTAATCTTCAAACACTTCAAAAACCTACAAAATATGGCATTTAAGGCTGGGCGGTGGTAGCACATGCCTTTAATCCCAGTATTCAGGAGGTAGAGGCAGATGAATCTCTGTGAGGTCAAGGCCTGCCTGATCTACAAAGTGAGTTCTAGAACAGGCTTAAAAATCTACACAGAGAAACTCTGTCTTGAAAAACAAAACAAAACAAACAAACAAAAGAATATGACATTCAAAATGTTTTAAGAACTTAGAGTTTTCTGGACACTGAGACAAGTCTCCTCCTCTACTTCAGAGAAGATGATGGGCATTGAAGAAACTCCATATGGAGCTTTACTTTCTTTATGGCAAAAGCTAGACATTTGGGCAAGAAACTGCTATTGCCTGGACTGCTTGACAATGTACTATATAAATTGGATATGCAGGACCCATAGGAAAGTACCACTGAACTTTGCCAAATCAAGGCAAGAGGGTCCTTCAAGTTCCTGCTTCACAGAAGAAACTGCCAGACACTCTGAAGGACACAGAGGAAAGTGACTTATGAACTTTGCCAATAGGTAAGACAATCCTTAAATTTCTTGTTTAACTAAAAAGTCTTCCAGAGACTCCAGGCTTGTACGCTGATGCCCCAACTTTGGAGAGGAATTTTGGGTGATTGTCTGGGCAGCCAGCTGTCTCTATAATTTCTAGAATTTTGGAAGTTGCTTACAATGCTCTTCCTGTTTACTTATGTAATATTATATCCTTCTGGGGTCTTTGAGTTGAAGACTAGGTAGTTATAATTTTCCTTAGTTATGATAAAAGGTAAATCAGATATAAAACTTTAGGCTCATGGATATAGGATAGATGACAGAATATTTTCTTTAATTTTACCAAATACAAATAGACTAGATATTGTAACTGTAATTCTTGCTTGATAACTGTTTTGTTATATATAATTTTACTATGTTAAAGTTAAAACCTTCCTTTTTGATTAGACAGAAAAGGGGAAGTGCTGTGGGATATTTTTCTGTATGCTGTGAATATATGTTGCTCCCATTGGTTAAAAAATAAACTGCTTTGGGGCCGGGCGGTGGTGGTGCACGCCTTTAATCCCAGCACTCGGGAGGCAGAGGCAGGCGGATCTCTGTGAGTTCGAGGCCAGCCTGGGCTACCGAGTGAGTTCCAGGAAAGGTGCAAAGCTACACAGAGAAACCCTGTCTCAAAAAACCAAAAACAAATAAATAAACAAATGAAAAAGTAAATAAATAAACTGCTTTGGCTTATGACAAGGCAGCTTAGAGGCAGGTGGGAAATCCAAGCAGAGATACAGGAAAGAGATGGGTGGGAAGAAGAGACACCAGTCCACCCCCCCCAGGAATAACAAGATACCAGCAGACTGATAATATCACGGCCACATGGCAACATATAGATTAATAGAAATTGGTTAATTCGAGATGAAAGAGCTAGCTAGCAAGAAACTTGAGTCACAGGCCATACAGTTTTGAATAACAAGATACCAGCAGACTGATAATGTCACGGCCACATGGCAACATATAGATTAATAGAAATTGGTTAATTTAAGATGAAAGAGCTAGCTAGCAAGAAACTTGAGTCATAGGCCATACAGTTTTTAATTAATATTAGACTCTGTGTGTTTATTTGGGACCAAGCAGTTGCATGACCAGGCAGGACACAGGAAAACGTCCAACTACAGCTCTTCATTCAATAAATTTATGAATGAACTTATAAGTGTTATCTATCACAAAGAAAAGTACATTATACTTTTTCCAGGAATGAATATCATAAATATTATTGTGAAGAAACATTACCAACCCATTCTCAAAGCTGATTCTATGAAATATACGCATGGAAACTTTCCAACTGTCAAGCTACCTAAAAGCCATGCTAAACTGATGAACTATTTCAAGTTGAAGAAGTCTAATAATGTGAGAAAGGCAGATTTTACAAAATATTGTCCTACATTATGTATTATAAGAATATATTGACATGATTGAGAAAATTTAAACAATGTAAATTATATTCTAAGTTTTTGAGTATAGAATCATTTATAATATATTGACTCAGGTGAATGTAATAGGTTACATCATATTTTAGGACAGTGGATACTAAAACGTTTCAAAGATATAACTTATCCACAAATTACCCAGAAAGCAATTATACATGTCTATATTAAAATAATATACATACACAGGGAATGAGAGAGAGAAGAAAATGGAGCAAATATGGTAAAATATTGAGCATCAAAAGAAATTTTAAATAGGCAAGATTTTATAACTATAAGAACTTTTGTATTGCATTTGGAATGAAGCTCATATTTTGCAGAGAGCATGGTTTTGTGTTGTGATGTTAAGTCCTTTTTTCTGTGTGTGTATGATCAAGAAAATGTTTCTAATGGCCAGAGTACTTTAGTACATTATAAGGTTCTCTTTTAACCACTAACAGCTATGAAAGGAGGTCCCATTTTAAGTCAGCCACTTAAATGTGATTCTTGTAAAATTAAAAGATAAATTGAATACTTCCAAAATACAGACACAGGATATTCATTCTCATTCCAAATGTGAAAAATAGGGCACAATGAGAAAAACCTGGACAAAAATCAAGACAGAAATTCAACATGGCAATCCCTAAATCCTGTATCTCCATGTATAAGGTATTCAGCTTCAAGGGGCTTAGATGATTCTACCCCTGCAACTTTATTGCCTGAATCCTATATCTCTTTCTTGGACTTGCTCCACTAACTGTATGAAGCTCTCCTTGACAGATGTCTCATAACTTTGACATCTCCAATATCCTGTGGTATCCAGTTCAACCCATTCTTCACTATTACAGCTTTGTACACAGTGCCTCCTCACAGGTACTCTGACCCTACCACACATTACCTGGCCTTAGTGGTTCTCTAAAATTGCAGGAGACTATGTGATCCCCTTAATCTTACATATTTCTTGTCTCTGAAATGACTATTATGTGGATGATACTACTAAGTTCACTGATAGCCTAGGATGGAACTTGGTTCATCGCCACAGTCGAAGCACATACTATACACTAATGCTGGAGAAACTTCTTTCCCAGGCAATTGCTTTGTTTTATAGGAGCAAGTAACCATTTAATCTCCCAAATGCAAGTTTTCATTATTTTGAAATCACCAGATAAAAATCTGAGGCATAAAATGAATACTTATATGTATGATTTGAGACATTCAATATAAAATAGTAATTAATTTCATTAAAAATAGTAATATAAAATTATTGATACTGATATTTCTACAGACCATTACAGTTGATGACATTCATCTGATAGGTCACAAACTCCTATAGACATTAATGATTTTATTAAATTTAATGCTGGTTTTAAGTTTAAGTGTTTTTGACTATGACATTAACCTCTGTGGTTATTGAATTCTCACTTCAGAAATGGAAGTTTGATCTCTACACTCAAGATAACATCTAGCTCAAAGTGACATAATTTTATATTTTTCTCTGGTATTTTCTCATGAAAAGTATACAAATATTTGGTGAAAGAATACTCAATTACACTTCTTGTTCACAATTGCAAAATCTTTCTGGTGATATGGTACATAATTTACATAGTACTTTCTGAATATATATCATACATTTTCTCCATTTTAACATCTTATGAAGTTATTTATAAGACTTATACCAGAAATGTTTATTTTTATTAGAAAATTTTAAGCACAGAAATTTAATTGTAACAGCCAATTATATTAATGCATTACAATTATACTTTTCATAATCAAAGGAATCACCCATGTTCTCAAAAATTTTCTTCTCTAAGATCCCTCTTATAGTATATGGGAACTAACACAGAAACCCACAAAGGTACAATGTGCAGAGAGTGAGAGACCTTGGAACACTCAGTACTAAATGGGATGTCTTCATCAATTTTCTGCCCTCTGGGCTCAGAAAACTGTTTGAAAGAGGAGGTAGTATGATATAAGAGCCAATGTGGGTGAATGACACTAAAGAAACAGTGTCTTTCTTACAGAACAGGACTTATTGTCAGAAGAACTTCTAACCAGTCTTATTAATAAACACACGGAACAAGAAATAAGGGTGAAAATCTGACAGAGATCAGAGGAATTAGGAGCAAGCCACCACTCACCAATGATGCCTCTACTTCCCAGGA
>LZPO01027402.1:598830-615056 GCA_001675575.1 Neotoma lepida | reverse complement strand
TTAATATCTTCTTATTCTAAACCACAAGTTGTCCATAGTGATCATTCAGAAGCAGTTAGCTCCTTGCTCCTGGGTAGTCCAAATGTGAACTGTAGCTAGAGAATCACTTAGCAGATACTCTGTTAGCCTACACTGTGTGCCAGGCACTTTAGAGACCAAGATTCCTAGCATCCTGTGGGTACAATTCAGGCAGGAAGAAATAGGGAAGCAATGCACCCATTCATACATGTTCTAGTAGCTGTGGAGTGATGAGACTGTGCGGGGGGAAAAGGAATTAGAGAAGGTAGAGAAGACCTCATTGCCTTATGATGGAAGCAACATGGAGGCAGGTAGCAGAGTTAACATAGGTGTCTAAGAGAATATTGTTCTAAGTGATGAGAAAGCTAATTTGATGTGGATTGTTTGATGCTTATTTTTCAAATGAACATTGGATATCCCCACTGAATATCAGCCTTAGCTTCAGAGACTTTCAGTGACAATTTAGTTTGAAACCATTGTCTTTATTTTACATATTACAATGGGTAAGGCACAGGAGAGAGGAAGCTGAGTATCGTACTACAGAACTGAATATCATTACCTGCTTTAGGTTGGACAATGATCTGTCTTGCTCAGGTTTCTTCCTTGGGCCTTAACGGTTTCTTTTCTTATAAAGTAAGTTGATTCCAGATATCATCTTGGATACAACGGTAAATTGCCACCAGGTTCCCTATGCAGTAGCATTAAGTTTAATAAAAAGAGAGTTAGGTGAATTTCAGTGAAATGAGTTCCAGAATATAGCCCACTTCAAGAGACATAAGGCAAAGTCATTCATCAGTGGCCAGTACTATACATACATTTTGCATGCTCTGAAAATTCCTAGGGTATGTTCTAGAGGACAGAGTGCTCATATGGAGGGTCTCCAGAAGACTTGCCGTGGAGCCTACTTGTGGTCTACCCTTGGGGCCCTCAGTATGAGCCAGTCCTCCTTTCTGTATTGACTAGAGAGGGGCAGCCAGTCTGCTTGGGCCCACAGCAGGATGTACACAGAGACAGTATTTGCATATCACAGACTTCATCTAGGACACCTCCAAAAGAGCTGAGCATAGTCCCTAAACCAGCTTAATCTAACGTGAGTTCTCTTCCAGACCCTGGGAAACACGAAAGCTGACAGAGAAATTCACCTTATTTCCACCTCTGGGTACCTAATGGGGCCTTCACATTAAAAGCTTATTAAACCATTTATGAAACATTTAGAACTTCCAAATGTCTTTGTAGCTCTTTATTGGTCAATTAATCTCTGCAACTTCCCTCGTAGTAAGTTGGTACCCCACCCCACAAATAAGTCTAGTGACTTCCCCGAGTGTCCCATGAGTCAAGACCCCCATCACTCCACAGCACAGTAATAGTATTATGTCATGCCTTTACTAGAACAAATCACTTAAGCTCCCTGAACCTTTGTCTCCTTCATGTATACATGAGACACTGACCATTGCAGGTGATACCCTTTAGTCCTCCCTGGTCTTAGGAATCCCAGATGGCCTTGGCTCGCTGCTTGTCACTGCTGAGGGCCATGCCCAGAGAACAAGGCCCCTGATTCGGACACTACAGGTACAAGCGAAGTACCAGAACAGGTCATGAAAATTTATACCCATGATCCTAGCACTTGGAAGGCTGAGGCAGGAGGATCATCACCCACAAGCTCTAGGGCTACTTGCAGACTACATAGCAAGTTGCAGGCCTGCCTGTACCACAGAGTGAGATCCTGTCTCAAACAATCAAAAACTTACCAAGCAACATGGTTTCTTCCCATTCTACCCCAGCTGATCCCTGCCCCCTTTTTAAATTGGATGTGTAGACATAGAACTGAAAGATCAAGAAAATATAAAACTAAAGCAAGAAGTGAGGGATGTGTGCAGAAAAGAAAAAAAAAAAAGAGGTCCTGGGAATAAAAATGCCAAATGCCATAGGTGTATATACGCACATTCACCATATTCTGGGAGCCTGATTGGACATCCAAGAAATTCACTTTACTGAATGTACACTCAAGTGATACATTCATTGGTATTTCTATAGTTGACAAACAGTAAGTAATATTTTTCTTCTAAATACATACTGACCTACAAACTTGAAAAAAACTTCCCTTCTCCCATAATAACCTGCACTCTCTTGTTAAAAAGATTCCCTTGGTGTGTAGGAACAAAGTTACTTAATATCTCTGGTGTCACTCTTCATACATATAGTGGGTTCATTANTAAACTCCACCTCATAGAAGAGCTACAATGATGCATAAGACAGTTAGAACTGTGTCTGACTGAGCTTGGCCACACAGTGATCTTACTGAATGCTCAGTTATGGGCTAGATATTTTCCAAGTTCAGATACAAATAAATGGTAATTAAGTGTCCCTAACCCAAAATCCCAGATGTTGTCCCTTGAAGCAGACCTCAGTCTTCTGGGGCACCCAGGCATCCATAGTCACAATGTGACTGTATTGTATCTTTTACCCTGAACTCTAGTCTGACCCTTTGAGGTCATCTTTCCCCATCTCACAAAAAACGACTCTACTACAGATATTATCTCTGCCTCTAAAGCACAAGCTACTCACTGGGTCAAATTGTCTACTCTAGCAGGCACAGGGCATAGTGAGTATTGCAGTGCACCTCGGTGTGTGCCCACCCTTTTTATGCCAGCACTCTTCTGTGGCTGAGCACTGTGGGAAGCAGAGGTGGTTGCTTCCCTCAGTCGGTTTTGTTGAATCTGAAGTCTGTCTGGCTGTCCATGTGATACTAACTCAGGGGGAATTCTGGATGGGACTCTGCTCTATTTGCTCATTAATCTGATTTGAGGAGAAGGGAAACAAAGTCACTCAGAGGGAGAGATTATGAGGTTTAAGCATCATCACACTTACACAATGTTCTTTAATTTCCATTCTCCCTATCTGCAAGTATTGGTATTATCTTGGGTGAATCTGCTCTGGGAAAACAAAACATAAGATAGGAAATTCTCTGGGTACTTTCTAGTGTAATCCACATATTTAATCCATGAAGCTAGGCCCATGGGAGAAAAGAGAAAGATCTTGGCTTAACTTCTTGTCTTACAGTCATTATAATTTCCCTTGGTGAGTCTCTGCCACCAGTTTTACTGTCTGATGTAAGATCACCGTGTTTACTATGCTACGGAGAGATGAAGATCAGCACCCTTTCAAAGATTTTCCAACAAGCAGTCTTGGATGACATTTATTGCTTTTGGCCTAGAATGTGGACTGTGTGTGCATAGCCTACCTGTGCTGATCAAAGGAGCGTACCATTACATGCCACATCCCAAGAGCTCATTCCATTCCAGTTTGAGAAGCAGTTGCCAATATCAAATGCTAGTTGTCTGATCATAGGTAAAGTGACCTTTCAATGTCTCAGTTCTCTTTTGTAAAAAGAAAATGATATAATTGTGAAGACTAGAGTACAAGCAACTTGGCATAGAGTTAGGTCTTGGTAAATGCTACTCACTTCTGCTATGATACCAATGCTGCTATGAGTGGTGTGCCCTTCCTCCTGGTTCCCTATACTTTGTGTTTGCTTGTAAGGTAACAGTTTTCCATCAGGAAGAAGCTCAGTTTCTGCTCAGCGCTATGAGTAGCTGCTACAGTACTTGCTTATTAAAAGTGGGACCCCTCCTTATTTAACTTCATATTCTTTACACTACTGTACAACTAGACTCTACTTAAAATTACTGTGGTGCATTCTTTTAATCCCAGCACTTTAGAGGCAGAGGCAGGTGGGTCTCTGTGAGTTCAAGACCATCCAANCTGGTNTACAAAGTTCTAGGACAGCCAGGGCTGTTACACAGAGAAACCCTGTCTCGAAACCACCCCCCTCCAAAATACTGTTCTCTTTTTAAAACAAATATATGCTTAATTAAAAAATAGAAAACACAAAAGTACTAATTCAAAATAAAGATCATATGGCCATGCTTACCCTAGATAGTACTGTAACTATTCTGGAACCTCTTCACTTTCTATCCCCATGACTGAATTCACACTATGTGCTTAGTTGTAATGCTGAATTTTATATGTTGTTTGCAGAACAAGTTCTTCTGTACCTTTACGGATGTGGTTAAGTTGTCACATATATATAAATTACATTACCCTTCTTGTTACTGAGTGAAGATTTTAGTTATTGTAAGTAAATCTCCTATAATTGTTTTGGCTTATGGAGACTTTAATATTATCTTAGAGGATTCAGTCCATCAGGAAAAAATGAAATCACTGTGTCAGGAGCATCAGTCAGACTATATGATCTGGCTATTTAAGTTTTTAGCTTTCATTTCTTCCCTCTTAAAAATGAGACATTTGTTCAGCACTGTGCTTCATAATTCTTATTTTTGANTAGTCCTATTAGAGAGTATATGTTCAAAGAGCAAAATTAAGGATGAGGCCATGCCACTGCTGAAAGATAGCCTGGCACAAGGATCTGAGTCGAGTAGGGTAGGGAAGGTGTCGGTGAGCATCAGGCTCTTACGAAGGCAGAGCTGACCTTCCTCGAACCTCACACTTTGTAGTTAGCAGCTCTGATAGGTATACTTATTCATATCTAACTACAACAATAATGTCACCCTAGAATTTTCATCATCCAGTTTATAGTCAACCAACTTTTCTACTCCCAACCATTGAAATCAGTTTCCTTTCCCTGTATTTGTCGGTTTTCTAGATTCTATAAATGGAATCATACCATATAAATTATTTTGAGCTTGGCTTCTTTGATTTTACTTGATATACTTGAGATTCATGCATATTGATCTATAATTCATTCCTTCTTACTGCTAAGTAGTATTCCATTCGTGGTCTTACATGGTNTTTATACATTCACTGACTAAAGGATGTCTGAGTTGTTCCAGTTTTCACAGTTAACTAACAAAGTGCATGAGTATGTTTTCATTGAGCTTATATGAATATCTAGATGTGGGATCCCTGGTTGTATGCTAAGCTAAAGGGAATACTGCTAGACTGATTTCCAGAATGGATGGAATAGTTTTGTTTTGTTGTTTTCAATCAAGCAATTCTGATAAGTGTGAGTGGTATCTTTAATTTGCATTTCTCAATTAACCAGTGACATAAATGCAATAAAACACATACCGTAATAATGATTTGTTTTAAGTTGGGTTGTTTTCTTCTTACCAGGTTTTGAAAGTTTTTATTATATCCTATGTACAAATCCTCTGTCATCTGTGTGAAGTGCAAAGATTTTCTCCTATTCTGTGGCTTTCCTTCCCTTTTTCCTTTACTGTGAATTATTGGCTTTTATTATACTTTAGAACCCTCATATAAACCAAGCTCAAAGGATTTTCTTCTTTTGGTTTGCAAAGTTTTATAGATGGAGGTATTAGATCTAGGTATTAGATCTAGGTTGATTTTGTCTGTGATACAATATATAGATTAGACTTTTGTCATTTAATATCATGTTTTGTGGTATTTAGCTGTGGTGGCTGAGTGGTGGCAGCCAAAAGGCTGTGTCCACATTCTGATTTCCCAGATCTATAAATAATACTTTATGTAGCAAAAGGTATAACTGAATCAAGGATCTTGAGAAGAACAGTTTTCCTATCCTATCTAGTGGGCCTTGAACTGATCCTAAGAAGGAGGCTGGATGCTCTAGAGATACACAGAAAAGTAGGAGACAGTATGTCCACAGCAGTAGAACCTGAGTTGAACCCACAAGCCAGGGAGTACTGGAACCCTCATACAGTTTCTCCCAAAGAGCTTCCAGAGGGACACAGCCCTGTTTTGATGTTTGGCTTCCAGATCTAGGAGGGAGCCACCCAGTGTCACCCAGTGGTATACTCTTGAAAAGCTCATTGGTGGCTTTCCAGTACTCTCAACACAATTTGAAGAAAGGCTCTCCTTTCTTCATCCAGTAGCCTTTGCCCACCTGTCAGAACACTGACCCTGATCTGAGTGTCTGTCTCATTAACGCTGCCATGTTCTAGTTCCTCCATGGTCATTTAAAAAAGGCAACATGAGTGCCACTGTTGCCTTTTTCAAATTGTGTCAGTCCTTTAGAGTCAGCTTCAATTTCTGCCAAAAACTGTAATGACAGCTGTGATGAAGCTTTCAGTTACCTAGGGAACTTTGATGTCTCCCTAACATCAAGTCCTTGACCAAAGTCACGATGTCTGCATCATTCAGGTCCTTTACCTGCTTTTGTCAGTCTGTGATTTTTAACATACAGATTAGAATTCTAAGTGTTTCCTGGGTTTTGGTGCTTTAAAAAAATTCAGTTTCTAATACTGCTTTACTGGTGTGGCATAAGGNTGAATTGTAGCCAAGGACATCTATGAATGTGGCCCAAACAAGTCATAAAATTACTTAAAACATTGAGAATTTTTTGTTTAAAAGATACATTCATTTGTATTTGTGTTTGCATGTGTGTATTGTGTGTATGTGTGTGTGTGTGTGTGTGTGTGTGTGTGTGTGTACACATTACATGTGCAGATCAGGCCAACGTACGGAGTGAGTTTTCTCCTACTATGTGGGTCCCAGAAATTGAACTCAGGTCACCAGGCTTGGCAGCATGCACCCCTACTCACTAAGCCATCCATCACTGTAGCCCCATTATGATATTATGAGATTTTTTTTAGCCCTTTTTATTACCTCATTTTTTTTTTTTGGTAACTTGATTGCATAGTTTTCATGTGTGAACTTTGTAGGTGACAGCATCATGTTCCACTGTCAGAAGGAAATGCTGAACACTGATAGTTCTGTTTTTACCTGTGGGGCCCTGGTTTTCTTTCCCTTGTCTCATTGTGTCACCTCTGCTGTGATACTGAAGAGACTGATGGCTGTGGACATGTGTGCTATGGGCCTTCCCTCTGGCTTGTATGAGAACACCTCTCCTTGAGCAACCTACTGCTGATGTTGGTGGTTACTGCTTACCAGCTTGCTGGCAAGAGATAGGGGCATTTGTATCTCCTGTTCTCAGTAACCCTCTCCCTATGTGAGCAGAACAGATAGCTAATGACTGGATGGAACTGTGTTGATTTTGTTTCATTTTGTTTTCTGTTCCCCTCCCCACAGCTGTATTGTGCTTTGAAGGATTTGCTGTCCTTTCCTTCTCTAGCAGCTTCTCTCCTGTAGTGGAGAAAAGATAAAAGTGCCTAGGGCAGGGCCTTCAATCCCCACAGAGGCTCTTTGTGTCTTCCCCAAAAAAAAATGAGGTAATAAAAAGGGCTAAAAAAAATCTCATAAGCATCAACCATATCTGAGAACGTTCTATTGAACCTAGGCATCCAGCATGGACACTGTAACCTACTCTTCCCATTATGAACAGTGAAGTCTGAGGAAGGAGTGCACTTTCAATCTGTATTGACCCCAAAGGCTGTTTGCTTCATGTTAACCAACCCTTGGCATTTAGCAGTTTGTTACTAGCTTGCCTGACCCCTAGCATCTGTCCTCAGAAAGCCAGTATTCGTGGTCTTTGAATACTTGAACGTGCCTATGTCTTTAGATTTTAGACAAATTGTTTTTGCAATCAGCCTCCTATAAAGTGTCCTGTTCTTTGACTTAATTGGTCATGAAGGGTGATGGTTTCTTTCTTGGTGTTAGGAATTATGGGGAGGCATTAGAGAGCATGTGGAGCAGAAGGCTCCCTGGTGAGACCGAACTGCTTTCTGAATAATAGGAATATAGCCATTCAAGGTTGTGTTGGAACTTCTGCCTGGCCCACGACCATTTCAGAATGAGAAACTATTTCTCCTCCTTACCCTTCCTCCCTCAGAGGACAGCCATGAGACAGGAAGACTCATATTCATCTCTTCTGCCTGTGTTTGACCAACCCAAAGAGATGTCCCTGAGTAGGCAAGTGAATGAAGCTGAGATTATTTGGCCCTGTCTCTCTGCTGACTAGAGGAAAGGTGCAGTGGTCTCAGAGTAGACCATGTTCCAGGTTCCCAGCACAAGAAGGACTCAAGTAGTAAGAAGGCACTTACTCGCACTCCTGAAGGATGGATTATTGTGAGATACTCAGCCCTGTTCACTGTCTCCTCCCAAAGAAAGAGCAGCCTTGACAGAAGCTCTGCAAGTTATCCTGTTTTTTCTCATCACTGGTGACCTCNGCTGTTTGTTTTTAGAAGTTCACAGCTCAGAAGTGATGCTTGCACATACAAAAGCATCAACCATATCTGAGNACGTTCTATTGAACCCTCAACCTGTGCTTGGTTTGAGACCAATCTGATCTCTTCATGATAGTGGGGATCCTGTATCAGGAGTATGGACCAGGTCTTACAAGAAGCCTACAAGTGGCCACCTCTGTGAGTGTCAAGCACATTCAGACTGGAGAGATCTGATGAGAAGGAAGGGCAGATGGTGGAAAGGAAGAGGAGATGGTCCCAGAAGCAAGGTGGATTGACTGGGAAATCCTACCTAGAAGAGACTCTGAGAAGGGTGTGGGTTAGCACAGCTGTAGGTGGTAACAANAAAGGACATTCAAGAGCACAGACACACCCCAGCACCAGTGACAGCTAGAAGTGAAAAAAGANGGCAGAAATGGGGCACTGTTGACTTCACTCTTCCCCAACAAGTAGGGACCTAGGGTAGTAGGCAGAAGTTACTATTGTAAGAGATATTCAACCAACAGAGAAAAAACATCTTTTTCTCTTAGTCTGTTAGGGATTCTTTATCAAAATGCCATCAACTGAGTACCTTACAGACAAGAGGAATGTCTTTCTCACAGTTGTGGAGTCTGGCAAGTACAAAGTGAGGAAGACTTAATGTCTGGTAATGGTCCGCCTTCAGGCTCGTGATACTTTTCTTGTTGTTTCTTCACATGGTAGAGGGGCAAAAGGTCCTCTCAGGCCTCATTTATAAGGACATTAATCCCATCCATGANGGCTCCATCTCTATGGTCTAGTCACCTCCCCAAAGGGCCCACTTTTAATGCCTTCTCTTTGGAGCTTTTATTCCAGCAGATGGATTTGGGGAAGATGGAACATCATACTGTATCANTCTTTAAAGGCTTCCTATAAGGAAATATTACCCAGAAGTCCTAGCAATATTTACTAATAGAACTCTAAAGCAATAATCCCTCCACTTTATCCTTGTGCAAAGGCTCATTAAAACCAGAAAGGTGAGCTTGAGACCACCTCAGTTTACATTGTCTAGTTCACGCAAGCAAATTTATCTTAAAATACTTCCAGCTGTTTTGATCACCTTCCCTTACATTAACAAACTTCCCCCAAACCTGATGACTTTAATCAATGACTGTTTTATTTGTTCACAATTCTGTAGCTCAGGAAGTGGCCAAAGGTCAATTCTTAAGTTAGTTCTTAATAGCTAGAGTCTCTCAGAAGGACAAATCTCATGGCAGCCCTGGAATACGAGCATGGCTTCACTCACAAGTCTGACCCTAGAGAGGGCTGATCAGGAGCAGGGCATCTTTTGACCTCTTCTTGAGGCTAGCTCAGTGTTTTCTACTTGGCAACTAGATTCCAAGAATGAGCACAGCAAATAGAAGAGTTGAGTAGACCTTCCTGTGTCAGAAGGTGTATGCAGTAGCACTTTCACCATAGCCTCTGAATGAAGACAAGGCCTGGGGGCATGCCCATATTCAAAGGGACAGCAGCTGAGCTTCACCACTTGATGGCTGAGTGCCAAGGACAATTTTCAGAACATATGGAAGAGAGATTGCTGCAGCCATCTCTGAAGTCACAACCCACTCTATCACCTGAGACGACTTCTTGAACTATTCTAATAAGAACAGCTTTGTAGCTAGGGTGGTGGCGCAGGCCTGTAACTCCAGTACATGTGAGACTGAAACAGGAAGAGCACAGTGAGTTAGAAGGCAGCCTGAGCCATAGACCCTATCTCAAACACACTGTCTTTAACTAGAGCATTAGATACTGCACTCAGCACACTCCTCCTTTTGCTCACTTTACAGTAGAGATAGAAAGCGTGGCACTGTCACCCTCCAGACATTCCCAAAAGGCTTTGCTTCTCTCTANTAAGATGAGAGTTGTAAGGAAACCTGGAGGGAGATGAGATGCAGATTCTTGGCCTGTTTCCCACCATTACCTTAGTCAAGTGCATTTTGATTGTTATTAAGTTGGAGGTGTTTTATTAGCCACACAGGGATTTTCAGTTCAGTTAATATGCTTGATACTGACATTTAATTTTTTTATTGCTGTTCTTTTATCCTTTCTCTGTCCTAGCAATTCTAAGTCTTGTTTTATAGGGCTCTTATTTTCTAGGGATATTCTGTTCCTGTGTATGTTGGAAATGCAGTTTTATTGCTATGATATTTTATTAATTAAAGCAAACTCTTCCAAGTTACAAAACAGCCTGCCCTATTTCTAAACCTGAAACTCTGGAAAGAATTGAGAACTGATCAATGGTAGCTGATAGATCCCATTGCATCCTTGAGAACACAGTTGTTACTTCTTCTATCTAGATGTTCTTCCAGTCCCCCTGATGACGAAGATGCCATCTTCTTACAGAGAGCAGTACCAAGTAGGCTGGTACCTGCTAGCCATCTTTGAAACAGCACTCATTTTCACACAGTATTCTAGGGCCAAAGGGAGATGCACTGAGCATATGCCAAAGCATTGGAACTGCTTTTTTTTTTTTTCCACTTCACCATACCTGAGGGATTTTCTACACACCTATAAGCTCATTAGGGCGATGAGACCCAGAGGCTCTGAGGCTGGAAAAAGTCCACCATGGAGAATCACTGGGATAAAATGTGAGGCAGGTAAGGGTAACACTAGGTAACAGAAATCCAGACCAAAGCAGCAGAGAAACCAAACTAACACTCAGCATTCTGTGTCCTCTACACAGCCTCTGAGATTAGCCCAGATCTCACTAGGTTTACAGTACTCAAAGTTTAAGCTACATAGCTACCTACCAGATTGACAGAGGGAAGTGGGGAGACATGTGATAAAAGTTAATAATATTCCTCAGGTCACTTCTACAGACTTCACCATGCATGGGGCCTCCTGGAGCATCTCTGCAAAGCCCAGCCTGGAACAGGGACAACAGAATGCCCACCTGAAGAAGGGCAGTCTTGTGCCTGTGTTGTCTTCCTACTGTTTGGGCAATACTGTATGCATTTGTTTGGTGGCAAATGTATATGTGTAGAAATTGTGGCAGTGAGAACACGGCAGGCTTCTTTTCCTGGACAGTACAGCCCCAGCAGAGAAGTAAGGCTCTTTTTTCCTGCTTCTGTCTCATTGGAGAATATGGCACATGGAGATATTAAGTTTCAGACCTAGAAAAGGGCCCTTGGAAATCAATTAGCCCCTGAACCTCATTTTATTAGAGAAATTTAGCCCAGCAATATTATGACTTTTTCCAGTATCACCTGTCTACATGGAAGAGATAAAATGGCCAATTGAGAAATGGGATTTGGAGACCACAGATGCCTGGGCAGTTGGTGAAGATGGGGTGCATTTAGGGTGGAGAGGAAAGAGGATAAAGCTGCTAATACTTTCTGGGTCAGCTCCAGCCAGGAAGGCTGTGGCTGTCTGGAGAGGGCAGGAAGTGCTATCATCNTCTACTTACATGCTGGGCTCAGCCTAGTCAGCACCCTGGAGCAAAAGCTAAGTGAAAACATGTCAAGGAAATGCCTTTGTCAAGTAGAATTGTTCTCTGGTCACCAGCCACAGAATCCCCAACTCCTTGGGGTGTTATGTGTGCATTGCTGTGGATAAAGGGACAATGAGTGCATGGTTGATTCCTCACCATGGAGGGCATATATTCCCCCACCATGCCAAAAATCTCATTAGAAGTGCAAGTCACATTCCCATGGGCACTGTCCCCAGAGAAGCAGAGCATATTGACTTGCTAGATGAGACGTAGCCCCCCTCTGGGATGGCTGCCAGAAAACTGTACAACCTTATGGAAATTGTAATGATTCAGGGGCCCTTTGGGGAAGGTAGGTGTCCTGGAAAACACCTGGTCCCTTAGCTTTGGAATAGATGGCAGATGAGTAGAAGGGAAAATCATTCTATAAATATTTCTTGGCTATGGTGTTGGNCATGGTGCTGGGAACTACATGCACCAAAGGTGGTCATTGTCTACTGCTCTTCCTTGGCACCTCTCAGTGGCAGTGCTTTGTTTACTTCACACCAGCTCCTCCATTTTCTTTAGCTTTGATGAGATGTTGATAATATCCCCCCAAATTTTATTTTGTCTGCCATAAATATGTGGATCTGGCTAAACTGGAGAGTACTTGAGGGCAGAGATCATGTGTGGTGATATTTTATTTGTGCTCTAATAAATAAAGTTTGCATGGAGATCAAAGGAAAAAGCCAGCCACTATATTAAACATAGAGGCCGGGCAGTGGTAGCACACGCCTTTAATCCTAGCCTTCGGGAGGCAGAGATTCATCCGGATCTCTGTGAGTTCAGGGCCACACTGGGAACAGAACCAGGCATGGTGGCACACACTTTTAATCCCAGTGCTAGTTAACCATAGAGGTCTGGAGGTCTGTACAGACAGACAGGAAGTGATAGAGCTGGGCAGAGAAAGAAAGTAAGATGGCAGGGCACAGAAAGGTATATAAGCGTGAGTATACAGGAAGTAGCTCTCTCTGGAGGCTAAGGAATTGGTAAGGTGAGGTTGGCTATGGCTTGATCTAGTCCTCTGATCTCTCAGTTTTCACTCCAATATCTGGCTCCGGGTTTTTTATTAATAAGACCTTTTAGCAATTTGTCTTACAGTCATGCCCTCATAGAATTTCACATGGTGTCAAATGCAAAGAAGACACTAAAAGTTGATTATACATCTGCTCTANAAATTCTGACAACTCACCAGGGAGGACTGGGAAGGAGTTTGATAGGAAGCAGCAATCATTGCTGAAAAGAGCAACATACCCTGCATGTGGCAACTGTAGATACCCACCAAAGGAGTCACTGTGGTACTGTTGACATTGTATGCCCACGTAAATGATGCCCAGGAGCCCCATGAGGTGCATCCTTTTTGGCTGGAACAGCCACAGAATAAAGATATTATCACTGGGGCTGAGCATGTAGAGCACTTGACCAGCATGCACAAGGCCCTGGGTCCTGTCACCAACAATGCATAAACTGGACCTGGTGGCACATGTCTATAATCCTAGTACTCAGAAAGTAGAGACAGGAGCATCAGAAGTTTCAGATCATCCTTGGCTTGACAGTCATCCTGGTATGTTATTACTAAAGACCAAAGTTAAATATATGTATTTTTTAAACCAGGGAGATTATCTTGAATATGGCTCTTAGCAAGTATGATGACTATTCTTTGTTGTCAACTTGGCTACATATGGAATTAACTAAAACTGAAGTGGCTGGATACACCTGTGAGGGATTTGTCTTAATTAAATCATTTGAAGTGGGATGATCCACCTTAAATCAAGATCTTTTGAGGTAGGAATATCTACTTTAAATCTGGGCCATACCTTCTGGTGGCAGCCTATATAAAGGACATTGAAGAAGGAAGCTCTTACTCTTTGCCCTGTTTGTCCTGCATCTTGCTAGCAAGTTCATTCCTTCACTGGTATTAGAGCCAATTTCTTCAGGATTCCAGCATACACTGAAGACCAACTGAGACATCCAGCCTTGTGGACTGAACAGCTACTGGCTTCTTGGACTTTCCATTTGTAGACAACCCTTGTTGGACTAGCTGGACCACAGCCTGCAAGCCACCCTAATAAATCTCACACACACACACACACACACACACACACACACACACACACACACCCCTCTATCAGTCTGTTCCTCTAGAGAACCCTGACAAATACAGCAAGTAAAACTGTCAGGAACTCACCATCCTATTTCCAAAGCTCTTACTTGACTGTGTAACTATGGATATAGATTCTCAGATGGAGACTTGAGGCTCCCATCATCAGGTACTATACCAAGTAGAAATACAACTATAACCCAATGTTTACACGAGTGGTATATTCTTTCCTTCTGTGTACACAGCACAGGGTCTTTGGTGGAAACCCATTTAATTGTAATACAGTAAAACACTCAGGTTTCCTGGAAGCAAGGAAGAGAACTAAGGATTTTAGGGAAGCCCTGAGAATACCAGATTCACTTTCCTAGAAACCTGAATTTTGAAAAAAGGTTTTATTTAGAGTAGCAGGCAATAATTTACTACATTTGTTAACGCTCATATTGATGAAGGGAACAAAGTTAGGTAATTGAAAATATCTCAAGCCCTCAGAGAACAAGAGTGTCTCTGTAACTCACTGCCTGTGTGCTCATTTGGTAAGGGTTTCTAGAGAGAGGAGAGGAAGATCTGTGGCTGCAAGGCCAAAGGAAAAAAACTGGAACTTCTCAATGTGTGATATTGAATGAAAGGTTCCTAGTGAAAGAAAAACCAAGAGATGTGAGGAAAAGTGGAGAGCTGAAGGGTGCAAGAAAGCTCCTCCTCTCCCAGGGTCAATTCCATTCTGAGGCATAGAGCTGAGTCTAAGGAACTAGAAAGGAGTTGGGATGAGATCTGCTATTTTATTGGGTGTGATGACACTCCCCTGTAATCCCAGCACTCAGGAGACTGAGGCAGGACAATGGAAAATTTGGTTCAGCTTGGGCTGTATAGTTAATTTGAGTCTAGTCTAGGCTGTATAGCATAGGATGAGGGAGAGATAAATAAAAGCATCTTTGGTTACTTTTAGCATAGTCATCCCTGTTGTACCATTTGGAAAGTAAGAAGTTTCACAGCAAATAATTTAGGTGGTATTCCTAACAAAAGGTACAGACATTTGAAAACATTACATAAGCCGTGAAACACTGTCTTCTCTCCAACAGGCTGGTACCNTCTTTCCAACTCTTGTCAGATACTTCCAATTTGTTCTCAGGACTTTTATTTACATTTATATGATTTAGGAATAGAAGGAAGCACAGGATTTTGTGGTATAAAGGGATCATTAAGATCATATACCTAAAGCTTTTTTTTATTTTGCCCCTCTGGTATTTCTAGCAGAAATAGATTCTTTTGGGAGTGTTTCTGTTCCCAAACACCCATGATACTTGCTAATATGAGTATAAATTGATAGGCCATTCTGGAGGGATGATAGTCAATGGAGATCAAAATCTCTGACATCAAGTCCTGTCTTAGTAATGTATCACCATTATTAGTCTTCACTGTTGCTGGCATTTGTCCAGCATAGCTGTGTGAAATGCACTGTTCTGAGTGCTTGCTTGAGTACTCAGTCTGCACCACAACCTCCTGATAGGTGTATTATCCCCATCCTGTAGACGATGAAGCTAGATCACAGAAAAGTCAGATACANTGCTGGTATGTTGTCACCACACTCAGAAGACTGAAGTTCCAGAGAGGGAGGGGAAGAGTGGTGGCCCACACCTTTAGTCCCAGCACTCAGGAGGCAGAGGCATTCAGATCTCGGTGAGTTCGAGGCCAGCCTGGTCTACAGAGTGATTTCCAGGACAGCCAGAGCTGTAACACAGAGAAACCCTGTCTTGGAAAGAAGGGGGGGAAGGGGGGAGGAGAGAAAAAAAATAACTTGTCTGAAGTCACAAAGTTAATTAGTGGAAAAGTCAGGAATCTACCTCAGGCTATCTAGATCAGAGTTATTTACCCACCGGCTCTACTGTCATTTCTTCTGCCCCTGTGGTATGTATTTGTTGTGTGTTTATGTGTGTGCATGCATGTACCGAAGCTGAAAGTCTGTCTTTCTTGATCCCTTCTCCACCTTAGTTTTTGAAACAGGGTCTCTTACTGAGCCCAAAGGTCACTGATTGGCTAGGCTGACTGGCCAATCAGCTTTGAGGACCTTCCTGTTTCTACCCCACCCATATTGGCATTTCTGATGGAAATATTAAAAGAAATATACAAAGATATATTTTACATGTTTCTATCAAGGCACTGGATAATATAAGAAATGACTGGGGGNAAATATCCATCAAAAAGGAATGTGTTCAGTTTAGGTAAGATAGCCACTAAAAATGGATACCTTGAATCTTTCAAAATGATGAAGAAAGTTAATCTACATGTACGTGAAATGCATCCCTGATGCATCGTATACATGTGTGTGGAAGGCATCCTTGCTGCGTTATCTGCCTGAGAAAGGCATCCATTCTGCATTATCTACATGCTTATGAAAGGGACCCAGGCTGCATTACCTACCTGTGGAAGGGACCCAGGCTGCATTACCTACCTGCCTGTGGAAGGGACCCAGGCTGCATTACCTGCCTGCCTGTGGAAGGGACCCAGGCTGCATTACCTGCCTGTGGAAGGGACCCAGGCTGCATTACCT
>LZPO01027402.1:557039-594674 GCA_001675575.1 Neotoma lepida | reverse complement strand
TTAATAGAACCCAGGACCACCAGCCAGGGATAGAACCACCCATGATGGCCTGGGCCCTTTCCCATGATTCACTAATTAAGAAAATGCCCTATAGTGGATCTTATGGAGGCATTTTCTCAATTGAAGTTCCCTCCTTTCAGATAACTCCAGCCGGCATCAAGTTGACATAAGACTAGCCTGCATGGCAAGTATTAATCTTGAGTTGGCCTCTAGAACTCCTTGCTCATTGGCAAGAATACAGAGAGTACAGGCTTCATCATTTGGCTGCTGCAGGTGGTAAAAGAAGTCAAAAGTACTGAGCATCCAAAAGGGCACACCCTTTAGCTGTGAAATCCCCTTGGTATTATGCTTGGTACCTCTCTGGGATCAGAAAGTAGGACACGGACACACACACACACACACACACACACACACACACACACAGATATACGCTGTCCTAAACTACCATGGGTCTAGACCTGTATACAGGTAGAGCCCGAGAAAAATATACTGATATGAAGTGTTTATAATCTTCTCAAGGAGACCAGACCAAAGAAGTAACAGGTAATTTCAGATAGGCTATGGTACCAGCAAGTGAAACAGGTGCCAGAGACTAGAAGAAGGTTTTTCAAGATCTCTTCAAAGTGTGAAGGATCTGGACAGGAGAAAGGAAAAGAAGTCTTTCTGAATCAGAAAAAAAACATGAATTAGGTGTGGGGCTGTGAACAGGAATGTCTGCTGTCTTCACTTTCTGTACTGTCATCTTTGCTGATGCAGGCTGAGCTTTGCTAGATGCCAGGCTCTACAGAGCACTTCACCAAGCCAAGTTATTTCCACTTTAAAGAGAGGTTAGTAATGGGCCCCAGAGCATATGAGTGAGAAAACATCAGAGGCCTGAGCTGATTGCAGCACCTCGGCAGAGTGACAGAGATGGCCTCAGAACAGCTTCTCACCATACCTGAAAACTTCCTGGCTACCTGGACACCCTCTATCTTCAACTCAGTGTTGTAAGCCATGTGGGGACAGGAGTTGAAAAGGTAATGCAAAAGCTTAGCTAAGGATGACATCTTTAAGTCAGGAAGATGGCATGTCACAATATGGAAGGACTAGACAAGAGGATTAGTTAGAATAATGTGGTCATTTTCCAGTATCACTTTGGTCTGTTCTTGGAGGTGACTTTCTTGTAGACATGGGAAAGAGGTCACAGGTAAAAGCTCATCCTTACATTCTTACATGTTCATGCTGTCTAAACTGTAGGTAGTCTCCTAAAAACCCTATACTGATGGTTANATTCTTACATNTTCATNCTGTCTAAACTGTAGGTAGTCTCCTAAAAACCCTATACTGATGGTTACATTCTTACATGTTCATACTGTCTAAACTGTAGGTAGTCTCCTAAAAACCCTATACTGATGGTTATATTCTTACATGTTCATNCTGTCTAAACTGTAGGTAGTCTCCTAAAAACCCTATACTGATGGTTACATTCTTACATGTTCATACTGTCNAAACTGTAGGTAGTCTCCTAAAAACCCTATACTGATGGCCGAAGGTCCTTCCTTGATGGAACTTAGTTCCCAGGAACAAGTCATGTGACAAATACTAATGTGGAAAGTGTCCAAATGGCTCTGGGCCACAGAACATAGACAGGATGGGAAAAAGGAGTTGTAGCTTGGGTGAGAGCCAGAGGCTTGGTTTGCTGTTACATTGAAGCAAAAGTCAAAAAGGTTCCTGTTCTGTGAAGTTCACAAAGGGTAGTGGAACCTTTGATTAATAATAACACCTCTGTGGTGGCCATGCTGACAACTCTAATAGCAAAGTGACATTTAAATGTGCTTTCACTTACCATACCTCTTTTCAGATCCTAATTTGATGAAGAGGGAAGGTTTTAACAAAAATTCATCTAATTTATGAATCAGAAACCCCCANTGAGTTTCTGGACCCTCACAACAGACCGTGCTCTAATGAGGAGATAATAAACACACAGATAAAATGCTGGATCAAGACCCCTATACTCAAAGAGTAAAATCCCACTGCTCCAGCCACATAAGAAGATAGATTCAGTCCATGTGTGTAGACTAAGGGAGGGGTCTCTGCCTCCTCAAACTTGTGAAAACAAGTGATTTAAAGCTCTCCCACTCTAAGGTTTCTTTTTCCTCCTAACTTCTCCTACTCACCCAGCTCAGCCNCTGGCTAACAGGCACTGTTACTTCTTGGAGAATTTCAGAGGCAATATAGTGAAAGAAGGTAGCTATGAAAGCAGAGCTTATCCTGTCATTCCAGGTCAGCTTACATACCTTAGGAAAGCCTTTGAAGACTGGGCCAGTCCTAAGGATTCTCAAGTGGAACTGTAACCCTCACTTCTACTTCAGAGGAGGGATATTTGGTGTTCATCCTCATTCTGCTCAGCATAGCCTTCACCACTGGTTCTTTAGTGTGTGTTCTCTTCCAAGGATAGAAGGGCCCTTTCAGTNAACTCCTAGCATCTAGGTCTGGACTAATAGCTGCCTTTTCTCTGTATCACTTGCAGTGAATCAGATTCTGGAACTGCCAACAACACAGACCTGGCATTTTTATATCATACATTCAGTATGTGGTGGTAAAGACTGGGTAACAGTCCTTTTTTACCATACTCACTTAGCCTACTCTCTGCCCTGAGTACTGGCAGACATTAATTACATTCCCTTCTCATCCAGAACACACTTGGGCAACTCCACACCAGAAACAACTGAGAAGCATATTGTAGTATGTTTTTATATTCTTACACACTGGAGAGTAGTATTTAACAGTTCAAATGAATAAACAAATTTGGACTCATCAATATGGATAGGATATAAGAACGGATAAAAAGGTAGGTTACATAACCTGGGCTCACAAGAGCTCACAGGGTCTGCACTGACAGCCAGGGAGCCTACATGGGACAGACCTAGTCCCTCCACATATGTGTGACAGTTATGTAGCTTGGTCTGTTTGTGGGACTCCTGGCAATGGGAGCAGGGGCTGCCCCTAATGCTTTGGCTGGCTTTTGGGGACCTATTCCTCATACTGGGTTGCCTTGCCCAGCCTTATGATAAGCCGTGCTTTGTTGACACCCATGGGAGGCCTGCCCCTTTCTGAACAGAGACAGGAGGAGTGGATTGGGAGTGGGGGAGGGAAGAGAGGAGGGAGGTGAAGCTTCAGTTGGGATATAAAATAAATGAAACAATTTAACTATAAGAAAAAGTGATGGCGAAAAAAGGTAAGTTGGAGAAAATTATAGTGTGTGTGTGTGTGTGTGTGTGTGTGTGTGTGTGTGTACATGGCATAAGAATGCATAGCAGATGCCAAGTAGTCATGAGAACATGTGAAGTGAGGGGGTGGAAGTTGTTGTCCTCAGTTACTAAGAGGTACTGTGCTTGCCAGTTTAGTCAGTTTGGGAAAGGATTCTTGGTTCTGCAGTGTAAACTCACCCTGCCCCCTGTAGCAACACTCTCCACATGTAGTCCCCTCAATGACTTCCATCACTTCCTGGGGATTCACTGGGTATCTGCTCTGCCCTTGGCACCTCTCAAGTTCCAGCTCTTGCAGAGGCTGGGCAAGCCAGGTGTCTGTCTGTTCAGCTCTTAGCACATCCTAGAAGCCTGTTCATATGGGGACTTAAATACAGACTTCCCTGGCTAGTATGTATAGCCATCTGATTCCTTTGTTGTTAACTNATGAGTTACACTGAGTGCTAGCCATATCCAAAGCAAAAGATGAACATAAAAGAGCTCAGAGATGCATTGTCTACTTTTCTGGAATTAGAAGTTATGAGACAGGGAGGAACTTTAGCCCTTATTATCTTTTTCCTTCCAGATGTAAGTTGCATTATATAAGGGTGTCACTTTGGACTTTTAAATTAAAGCTGAAGCCCTCTATTTACTAAATTAATGATCTTGGGCAGGTCACTGAACTCTCTTATTGACATCTATAAAATGAATCACTGCAAACTGTCACAGAATTGTGCAAAGACACATACAATTATCTAAGTATGTATCACTGCACCAACACTTGGTAGGATCTCGGTAGACAGGCAGAACCTTCTCTCCCCTACTGATGGTTTGACTGAACATAGCCTTAGAAATCCTGTGTTGAATGGACCCTGCCAGCAGGGATGGGTAGCAATGTAGGGAGCCCCACTAACTATTTTGGGACAGCAGCCTACNCGGTCTGTTCTGAAGCCTTTGGTTTAATTGACACTGGTGTTCTAACAGCCCTTCAACACTGGCTTAAACTCAAAATTCTCCTCACATGAGCCTTGTTTACCTTTTGTAGGACTGGGCCAACACCCCAGCAAGCAGGTAGGTGGGAAGACAGGTGATGGTCTTGATATGGTCTCCTCTTTGGTCTACTTTGTTTCTCGNTGAGATTCAAGAACTGTATAGAAGTTTCAGACTGGTGGCCCAAGAAGTNACCAGCACAGTGTCTTTAAAACATCTGAGTTTGAAGCCTTTTGTGAGTTAAGAACTCTATAATTTTCTACAGCTTCACGGTTTACAACTGTAGTGTAGCTACTTCCTTCATTCATGTCACAGACTGGACTCTAACTCCTGCTGTGTACATCCTTTTTGCCTTCTCTGTCCCATTCTCACATTTATTTACCCTTGAAACCTTCTAGTTAGATCTGAGACAATTGTCATCCATTCCTCTCTCACCTTGTGCTGCCATCCTAGGCCACACATTCATTGCCTCAGATCTTCCTGCCTGAAAATTTTCAACTTGATCTATCTTTATGCCTCTGCAAAGTTTATCTTACTTACTATACTGCTACCACTCCCCAAGCATGGAATCAGCATTCTCAATAACCTGAAGTAAGCACCTCCTCAGCCTGAAGTGCTGCTGCTGTGTACACTGGGGAATTCCCTCTAGATGGTATCATTTGGCTCCTTCCAGAGCCCCAAAAGGGGTGGAGGAGGAAAGAACAGGCTTTGGGAATGATGCTATCCCAAGTTGAGTCCATTTATAAAAGATCTTTTCATGTGTATGTCTGTGTGTGTTTGTGTGTGTGTGTCTGTATGTGTGTCTATGTGTGCATGGTGTGTGAATATGTATGCATGTGATGTGTATGTGTGTATGCATGTTTGTGCGTGTGTGTGTGTGTATACAGAGGCATATGTGGTGGCTTGAACCAAAAGTTGTACCCATAGACTCATATATTTAAATACTCAGACCCCAGTTAGTAGAACTGTTTGAAAGGACTAGGAGGTATGACCTTGTTGGAGGAGGTGTGTCACTGGGACTGGGCTTTGAGATTCAAACTCCAGTTAGCTTACTCTCTCTCTCTGTGTGTGTCTCTCTCTGTCTCTCTCTCTGCCTCTCTCTGTGTCTGTCTGTCTGTCTGTCTGTCTGTCTCTCTCTCTCTCTCTGCCTTGTGCTTGTGGATCAGGACGTAAGCTCTCAGTTGCTACTCCAGCACCTTGTCTGCCTGCTACTGCATTGCNCTCTACCGTGGTGGTCATAGACTCACCCCCTGAACTCTAAACCCCAATAGATTCTTTATTCTATAAGTTGCCCTAGTCACATTGTTTTATCACGGCAATAGAGAAGTAACTAAAACAACATGCATACCATAGCACTTGTGTGGGTGACAGAGGACAGCTTTGGGTATCAGTTCTTGCTTTCCACCTTGTTTGGACAAGGTCTCTTGCTGCTCATTAATGTGAACCAACTTATCCAACCCATGAGTTTCTTGGTATTCTCCTATCTCTACCTCCTGCCTCACCATAGGTGTATTAGGAGTATGCTACCATACCCAGCTTTTATGCAGGGTTGTAAGGATACAAAATCAGGTCCTCATATTTGTGTGGCAAGTTTTTTTTACTCACTGAGCCATCAGCCTAGCTCATCAATCCATATTTAATTCTTCATGTGTTTAATTTCTATTAAATGGCAGTGATACTTACTGTTAGACTATTGGCTTTTTCTGGGCATCAAATAATATAAGTAAGCAAGATACATAGCCTAGCATCTGTCATGTGATAGATGCTCCCATTATCACGTCTCTGTTCCCCCTACTTTTGTTCCTTGGCTTCTATTAGTCAGTTTGTTTGCAATTCCCTATGTTTTCTTCCTGTTGATCCAACAGAGTGGAGCTATCAATCTTCTGAGTTCTTATCTTTCCTCACTGGGGATTTAACATACAAGACTTTATGTCTAGGTCTCTCCTTTGACTCTCAGGTGCAGATGCTGGGCTAGTTAGAACATTTTAGCAAATTGTTGCATCACCTGTTTCCAAAGTGAACTTGGGGAGTCCACTAAAATATAATTAGTAACTAGAATTAAAAGGAGGAGAAATTTTTTGAAAAGAGAAACAGAAAATGTCTCAACTCCATAAGGATAAAACACCAGCCTTCCCAGGAAGTAGTACTGATACACTGCAGGTGTGAGGGGCAGATTCCTTATTAAACTGGAGTTTTTAGAGTAGAGACAAAAAAACATCTTTTGGTTCTTTAATCAATCTATTGATTAATTTCACATTTTGGCAGTGGAATTCCAAATTCAGTTTTATTCATCTCTACCTACTCAGATGAGTAAACAAAGGGTTGAAGAAGTTAGCATTCAACTGAGCCTTCTGGCCAGACTCAACTATTCCTAGGCTACTAATAATATTCTAGCTTATTCTCGGCTTATTCCCTACTTCACTATCTTTTAGTGTTAAGCATAATTTCTTAGATCTATAGAAAGTGCCTGGGCTGTGATTTGTAATTATGACCTATAAAAGGTCTACAACTGTTTCTTCATTTACACATCTAAGAGAAAGACTGTCTTAGAGTTTTATTGCTGTGAAGAGACAGCAACTCTTACAAAGGAAAACATTTAATTGGGGCTGGCTTACAGTTTAGTCCATTGTCATCATTTCAAGTCTCTTTTCTGATCATTTTAATCTTAAGGGCTATTTATCATGTCTGATAGATGTGTCACAGATTTTACTTTCTAAAGTGGGTGATACAGAGCTTGTACTGTGGTTAGAGCTGTTGAGTTCTGCCATTGTTTTGATGCTTGCTTATNCTTAATATTTTTGATATTACCTTCCATCNATGGTCACTTTGCAGAGATCCTCCTAAACCCAGTCATTTTGACCTGGGAATGTCTGATAGTTCAGTTAACAATTCAGTAATATAATCCCTAACCCAAACAATAGTATACTAGAAGAAAAAAAGTCTAAGGCTACTGTCCCCTTCTCCTACTACATCTATGGCAGCATTTCTACCCAAATTTCTTACCTGCTGTCTCCCCACCCTTAAAAGGGGCAACTTANTCAAGCACCCGTCAAGGCCCTGCCTCCCTCCCCTCAGCAAGATGCTGTGGTTAGTGAGAGGTGACCACAGGGCAACATGAAAGAGTGTTTGGTACTGTGTCCTCATTCCAGAGGCTCCTGCAGACACCAGCTGGAGATGACTGTGGGGGCACCTTCAGCCTATCTGCCTTTCCCTTGCTCTGCCAATATAACCTTAGGAGTGAAAGTCTTAGATAGGTAATTTAGAAACATGTATTATTGAAGCAAATAAATGTTTCTGAAGGTAATGTTTTCTTTAAGAAGAAACTGCTGTTGCTCAGTTGCCCACTAAAACAGAGCTTCATGATGCCTACATCCAAGTAGTGGGGTTACAAGAATAGCAAGGAACCAGCCACACACCCATGACTCACTTTTCCCTTCCCTCTTTGCCTGTAGGGGAAAAGGGGGGACCAGAACCTGGAAGCTCNAGGACCCAGCTTGCAGCCTGGCCATTGTTGCAAGATTTGGGTAGAGATCCAGAGAGCCCAGGAGGCTTCTCCAGTCCCAGTTTTGTCACCTGTGGAAAATCCAGAGGCCTCCTCTGGATTGCTGTGAGCCCCTGTGTATTGTCCAACTTCAGGCCTCCTGGGCTTCTGTTTGTGCAGTAAAAGCTTGCAGCTATCTAGTTGTGCTTTGAGACACNTAGAGAGAGGCAAATGGGAGAGAGGAGCCAGCCTGCCAGCCTTCACTCAAGCATCTGAAACTAGAGATTTGTCAAAACTAGACAGCAACAGCTTTGAACAAACTCCTTTCTCAGTATTCCGGTCTCCAGCATTGTCCAGGTCGCAGAACCATTAGAGATTTTTCTTCTTAGCCCNTCTCACACATGTTAGTTAAATCACCCCTCCTCCAGGTCTGCCTCTTAACCAGCATCACAAATTTCTCATCCTCTGTCTGCAGATGCCTCTGTATCTTGAGGGGCTCACTCAAGCAGAAAATCTCCCCAAGCATTTCTCTCTCATAAAGGAATTCTGGTGCCAGTTGTTACAATAATGAAGTTCTTACTACCCCCTTGTGATTGAGTACCTTGTCTTCTTACCTTCCTTCTTTAATTTAATAGATGTGAGAGAGCTCACATCTTCACACACACACACACACACACACACACACACACACACACACACACACACACACACACACACACTACCCTTCTTGACCTGAATCTAAAACTAGACTTCCCTGAAAAGTCCAAGAGTACAGCTTTAGGCTTTCCTGGCATGTGGTAGTATTTGACATAGCTACTGGCCTCAGCTAATACTACATAAAAGCAGCCACAGATATGATGTTAGCCAGTGAACACAGCTCTGTTCCAATAAAACTTTATTTTAAAAAATAGGTGGTGATTACAGTTTTCCATCTTCTGCCCTAGAAAATATCAGGGAGCATCCTTGATACAAGTAGTGAGACTTCCANCTGAAACTCAGTGCCCTTAACTTAGCAACTCAAGGCCATTTGTCCCTTGCTTCTTTTCTCCTAGTTATANCCAAAGTAGTCCTCAGAGACTGCCTTGTCAGCTTCCTTACCCGGCATCTGCACCTCCCCCTGCCAATTCTCCCCTGCCTGGCCTGGGTCTATAAGCCTTTCTTGTGAACTGTGTCATCCTCTTAAAATATTTTTTAGTGTCCATCACTCTGCATATGTTCATTTACCAGCCTCAGTTCAAGACNGGACATGGCATCTCACTATCTTCCCTGTCCGATGCCCAGGAGTGCCTGCTAATTGTTGGTACTGTGTTTGTTAAAGTTCTTCATTCCTCTTCTGACATTTGCCCAGATGTCTGTATCAGGAAACATTTCTGAGGTCATGGAGGAGGCAAGCCAAAGCTGTTCTTTGAATTGCATGGCCAAGGGCATGGGGTCAGGGGAAATCCTGGCAATAAACACAGATGGGTCATGGTTGGGTCTGCTGTTCAGCAGTTTCTCTACAGTCTTTCTCTTGGCTTGCCCTCAGCTGTTGATAGAAGCTTTATCTGTGATCAAACTCCCAGTTGGGGAACCCTGAGCCTACATTTGTTCTTGCTATGCCCTGCTGCCTCCTAAAAAGTACCTGCAGGTTATATATTATGAAAAATGTCTTATGATGATGTGATGAATTTTATCCTCTCAGACTGTCAGTGAGCAAGAGACTCCTGCCTAGTGTTCTAATGTTGTTGTTCCCTTGTGTAAGGAAACTGTACTTACAGAAGACACAGCATATTCAGAATTTTGGGGGATTATATAAGTATTTCAGAGAGACATGCTATCATTATTGTCTTGTACTCTACCCTGTTTGGCATGAAGAATTCTTTTAGATATATAGAAGGTTTACACTCAAGTTTTCCTTTTACCTCAAGGACATTCCTGCTTTCAGAGCAGTTTCTACAGAAATCAGTAAGCCTGTTCAAGAGAAAACTTGTCAACAAATCAAGTCTATGGGAAGCAGGGTGTGTCCNTTGTTGTGTGGATCTGCCTTTGCTCCTGCCCATTCTTTGTTCTCTAGGGAATCTTTGACCATGCTAGAAAGAGGATATTTTGGCAACATGAGGTTGGGCCAGTGCTACACAGTGGAGCTGGTGCAGGCATGACCAGAATCCTCTGGGCTCTTCTGCACTGCTTATGGGTACCTTCCCTTGGAACCCTGAAGTCAGATAGCCAAGGCTGGGTTCCCTCCCAGCATGGATGCATCCCTCCAGTTTGATCTTCCTTTGTCCTCAGACAGGCTTCTCCCTAGTGCCTACCACCTGCAAGGACCCTAGGCTTGGTCCACTTGGCAAGTTGGTTTTGAGAAACACGAATTGTAAGTTTGGCCCATCTTTATAGTGTCNCACCCCAAAGGTCTTTCCTGAAACTTTGTATTTGTCCTGCTGTTAGAACCTGTCTGTTCCCTGTCTACATAGCTAAGCTTGGAAAAAGGTTTTGCCTTTGACTCCTTTGGATTTTTACAGTGTTTCTNAGCTACAAATCCAAAAAAGAAAATCTTTAAGAAGTTTGGTCTAGTTCAAGGTCTAAGTTCAAAATTTAAGAAGTTTGGTCTACACAGTGAGTTCCAGGACAGTCAAAGCTACACAGAGAAACCCTGTCTTGAAAAACAACAACAACAGCAACAACAAAAGAGGTTTGGCCTAGCTTCAGGGGAGCCCCTAATTCAGAAACAGAATCAGTGAATATTTAGAAACAAACAAGGATAGGGGNGGGAAGAATCTAATTTTAAAAACAAATTCAAAAACAAAACTGAACCACTTGCATTGAACTAAACATCATGATGAGTTATCCACGTTATTTATGAGCGTGGAGTTTGATGGTAGGAGGAGGAGCTGCAAACAAATCCTGAGCTCCATCTTCAATCGCCTTGTTTAGTTTGTTGGTTGTTGTTTTAGTGATACATACAAACAGTCCTGAGTCCATTTCAGATGTATTTAAGGTTGATCAAATGAAATGAAGATGTTGAAAGTCAGGGTTCTCACCAGGGAAACAAAGAGAACCTGTGAGAGGGTTGAAACTAGAAGTATTTGTGGGTGTCTGTCAGGGGTTTTAAGAGATTCTTGTGTATTAACTACATGCATATTAGTAGGTCATGTGTTGAAGAGCTTAGGTCCCCATAAGTTGCCTCCCTAGTAGCAGGGAACAGAGATATTCCAGTAGCAGGGAGCACACCTGGCATCAAAGTCCCATTTTTCATAGCATTCTCCCTAAAAGAATCTTCTCAAAAACTAATGGCTAATTGTAGCCCTGGGCTGGTCTAATGCAACTCCTTGTTGTACCAGAAAGCTCTGTCTGAAGTGCTCTAGAAAGTCTAGGTCATAACACAGGAACACATGCCCAACTGAAGGGACTCCTGCTTGCCAGTGCTGGGACAGTCTGAGTCCCAAAACAGTGTATATAGCATAAGCCATTAAAAGTGAAGATCCCATTGGTGACTACTCCAGTTGTCATCGGAGAGCCTTCATCCAGTGACTGATGGAGGCAGGTTCAGAGACCTATGGCCAAACGTTGCTGAGGAGAGGGAAGAGGGATTGTTGGAAACAGGTCAGGAATATCACAGGAAAACCCACAGAAACTACTAGCCTGGCTCATGGGACCTCACAGAGTCTGAACCAACAAGCAGCAAGTCTTTATGGGACCAACCGAAGCCCTCTGCTTATATGTGACAGTTGTGTAGTTTGGTCTATATGTGAGACTCCCAGCAATGGGAGCAGGGGCTGTCCCAGGTGCTTTGGCTGACTCTAGGGAACCCATTCCTCATGCTGGATTACCTGGCCCAGCCTGAATATAGGGGGAGCTGCTTGTTCTTAGGGCAGCTTGATATGCCATGCTTTGCTGAAGCCCCTGGGAGGCCTGCCCCTTTTTGAGTAATTATGTAGGAGGTGTGGACTGGGGATGTGGTGGGGGGAGGAGTAGGGAGGGAGTGGGAGGAGAAGAGGGAGGCTGCAGTTGGGATGTAAATTAATTAATTAATTAATAATAAAAAGTGGGGATCCTAGAATCAGTACCAGTAGGAAACCCACACAGGAGAGAAAGAGGAGCACTTTAGCAAATGAATGCTGAATTAATGGTCAGTGTAGAGGTAAGGAAGGTGGTGTTTGTAGACAGTATTGATAACTGGATCAAGAAAGAGTCTTCCCTAGATGTTCTGTATANGGAAAAATATTTAATCAAGAGCAGTGTATTTATGTGAATTTAAATATTACTCAGGGACCCCAGCCCAGAAGTGTGATATGGCTGGACCAGCACCAGCCTCACTATGTCTGCCATTTTCAATTTTCAGAGTCTGTTGACTGTGATCTTGCTGCTTATATGTGCATGTGCTTATATCTGATTCTTGGCACCCAGCCTCCTGGACAGAAATAAAACTGGACTATTGGGAATATTTTGAAAGTGTGCCTGAATTGGTGAATACAACAATCCTTATGTCACCATATCCTGTATAATGATGGCCTTCAGCATCCTCTTCATACAGTAGCTTTGGAAAACACCAGTGTATGATTGCCATCAGACTCTGTAAACAAGGACTTGCCTCCAGAAAATAATGGGAAGAATGGTTTAACCCTTTTATCTCTGAACATGGAATGAGATAAATTGCAAGATGCTGTTCTCTATTTTTATGCTATTGGACCAATGAGCTGTATAAATAATTAAGTAACAGTTTAATACACAGGAATATGATTGTAGCCATCAACCTCAGTTCTGTCACTCCAGTATTACATTCTACAAATATCATTCTGTTGTGTCGGGACTGCTTTTCGTAAGGTTCTTGAGGGCATGAAGTAGAACACACAGTTGATGTATTCCACNGGCTCTTTTCACTAAGTCTTGAAAATGGTGTCTTCATAGAATGAAACCTTCTAGTGACTGGCCTGTTTTTATTGAGAAAAAAATGTTCTATTTTTGTTGTTGTTACTGTTCTTATGGATTGTGTTCATATTTAAACCATTTTGATTGATAAATAAATATTACCCAGGGATTGGAGAGATGGTTCAGAGGTTAAAAACACTGGCTACTCTTGCAGAGGACCCAGGTTTGGTTCCCAGTACATACACCGTGGCTCACAATCATCTGTAACTCCACTCCTAGGAGATCCAATGCCCTCTTCTGGCCTCTAAGGGCACTATGCATGCACATAGTTCACAGGTATTCATGCAGGTAAAACTCATACACATAAAATAGAAGTAAATCCTTAATAAATAGTCTCCCCAGTTTCTTACTAGTTACAAAGTACAACCTCTTAATTAAATAGTTGAGGAATCAGACATCTTGACCAAGTGGTCAAAACTAGTGTTATCAGTGAGGAAGAAAGGAATACCCCAGAGGACATGGTGTCATTTGTATAGAATTCTAGTTGGAAATACATATTGTATATCTGAGAAGATATCAGACAAAACAAAGATGAGGTTACAGTGGAGGCAAGGAGACTACAGTCTTCAAAAATGTCAATGTTGTATAAGAAAGAGGGTATGGAATAGTCCAGATGAAAGTCAACTAAAAAGATAGTAACTAAATGTAGTGCCTGATCCCAAACTGCCTAGGACAGTGGGGAAACAGCAGCAAGGCTGTCAAGGATATTGGCCAATCTACAAAACAAGAGTATGGGGAGCAACTGAGGTTGAAGTTGCATCATGACTCTGGGCTGTACCCCCTTAATTTGTTCATTGTTGAATTCTGAGCTCCTCAAGTAGAGCTTGATGTGCAGAAAGCTCATGATAGGCATTTCTCAAATGAATAAGTGGGTAATTTTTATGGGGCCTGCATTTGAGAGCAGCCCAGAATAGTTTCTCCATAGGCTGGCCTCTAAGGCTCACTGCTAGTATGGGTTCTCAGTGATGGACTTTTGCTTGTGGTGGAAATTATTCTATCACCTGACATTTACTTGGTTATTTTCCTAGTTGTAGTGTAGTCTGCAGCTGTATTTGCTTTTATTAAATGTACATTTCTTTATTTCAAGAGTTAGCTGGTAGTAAAGAATATTGGGATTTCTGAGGTCTTGGTTTCCTTTGTCTGGTTAACCCTTGGTATGGGGATTGCGGTATTTTTCAGCTATTGGACCTCTTCATTCAGTGGGATTGGTCCACATACCTTGCTGACTATGGACAGCCCAACTGCAAGTACCTCCGGGTGAACCCTGTGACTGCTTTGACTCTGCTTGAGAAGTGAGTACCCGGCCCTGTGCTCTGTATGGGGAGGCGGGCAGGGGGTAAGGGGTGGCATACAAGGCCATTTTCCTGTTTCCAGTGCCTTGAAAAACATTCTTGTTCTTGGAGCTACCTCAGGTGCTGTCAGCCATCTCGATCATTGCACTTAGTAGTCTAGTTGTAATTCTTAGATCCAGGAAGCTATAAGTACAAATCAGAATAGGATTCTGTATTGCCTTGTAGCCTAATTAGACAAAAGAGTCTTTCCCTAAGGATGACAAGAGAAGATAGTAAGATCATTTAGTTTGGGCTCAGGCCAGTCTGGTAAGCAGAGGAGCATGTCCTAGTCCTTGGGGTTTAATGATATGTAGAACAGAGCTCCTCAGAAATGTGGTTTTTCTGAACTGAGTTTTCTGAACTGGTTTTTGTTAACACCAAACATCTCAAAGCTAACCACTGGTATTTGTACTGCAACCTGGCTCTGGGTTTTGCTAACCTATTGAGAACTGGCAGACCCATGTCAAAGAGCTTTTTAAGACTGACTGGTCACAAGAGTACCTGTATCAAGGCAGTGTAGAAAGTCTACGTGTATGGGCAGCCAAGCATGCTCCAACCCTAGAAAGGCGAGGGCTAGTGTCCAAGAGGTCAGAGTAGAGCTTTAGACAAAAATAGAAATCAAGGTGTACCTTTCTTACTATGTGTAAGAGGGGGGGTGTTAGAGAATGTGCCAGATATAAGAGGGAAGCAGAGAATGCTGGGCCCTGTATTTGAAGAGACATGCTGAGAATTGATGGCTTCATGTTAACTTTCTCCCATGGTTCTCTCTCCCAATGACTTTCTTCTCTAGGATATCTAGAGAGTAAGTATATTGTTCACTTGGGACTTTTCCATCACTTTGAGGCAAGTCCTTCCATTTTCCTCAATGATGCCAATAACTAAACTAAAATCCTGGTTCTGTTAGTGGTCTCCACCTTGACAAACTAATNTTCTAAACCAGCCTGGTGCCACCCAGCTAGGCACTTCCTCTTTCTTTGTTTCTTACAGATCTTTGGTTTACCAATTCATTTGGGGGTGGAAGTGATGACAGGGACTTTTCCCATCAGCACTAGGGAAAGGATCTCTTCTATTCAGCATCCTGGCATGCTTGGTACTCTTACTGGCTCAGGGCCTGCAGTTCAGCTCTGACAAAGGAGCTCCTAAGCAAATCCCAGCTCCTGGGGACAAGGCCTATGGCTTTAAGGTCTAAACCCCACATCTCCCATGAGGATTCCTCATCAGAGGCAAGCCAGGCCCGAGTTCTCATTACCCAGTGGAAATGGGGAGATAGTCTAATGTTTGAGCTAGTACTCAGTCACTTCTCTTGAGATCCTTGACTCTTCCTTGGGTGTGGCAATTGGTGATGTCTCACCATTCTGGTCTAGCATGCAACAAAGCTGTGTGCTGAGTCCTAGCCATCTTGACATCTTTATTCCCAACATTGGAAAGCAAGGGCTCCCCTGTCAGTGAAATATCCACATCTTCCAGCATCAGAGGGATTCCTTCTCTCCTCTGTCCTATTCCTACTTCCCCGGAGGCAACTGCTACCCAAGCCTGCCAGTCTCTCTTTCCAAATCTGGCTCTTCCGAGTAAGTCAAGACAGAAGAACCCAGATCACTGGCAGTACTATCTGAAAAAAAGAAAAGTCCCTGTGTCACTAAAAGGTGGCCCAACTAGAAGAAAAGAGAATTCGAGGTTTACAGAAGGATAGGAGAAGGGAGGGTTCACTTTGAGTTTTTCACATTCCTGGATACAAACCATCATGCCACTGTCAGCTTTCAGGGCACCTGAGAGCATAATTCTAACCAAAGGCTTTAGTAGCCAAGAACTTCTTGCCTCTTAGCTCTTCTCTTTCTACAGAATGCACTATCCTCCTCTTGAGCTATAGGCTGTCCTGGCCATCCATTTCTGTACTGCTGCAGGAAATTTTAACATCAGTCAAGCCAAATGTCCTGCAAATATAGAAAGGGCTTCTCTGTTTCCCTTTTCCTCTTGGTTTTGTGTTGTTTGGATTTATAGCTTATCCAGCAAAAGGAAGGGAGTCCTTCAGAATAATCTAAAACCCTGCCAGTTTCACAAACAGAATTGTGCAACTAGTGTTCAAAGTTGCAAACTGTGCTCACCAGGGCCTTAAGGGCATTACGGAAAGCCCTCTTTCCAACCCAGTCAAGTCATCTGCCCTCCTTCCCAGCCTAGAACAGGCTTTCACATGTGGGCAGGAGCTCCATGGTATATAAAAAACTCCAGCCTGAAAGAATTATTCTGAGCTTAGACTAGGGAGAAAAGTCAGTTAGCTTTGGTGGTCACTGTCAGAGAGCCAGACAGCTCTGCTTCCTTGCCACTCAGAATGCCCTTTGGACTGTCTGCTTCCAGTGAGTATAAATACAGATGGGCACACACTGTGCCTGGTGTGTAGCATCTGTACAAGATGTAAATTGCCTTTGTGGGATTCCTGTCTTGATTCATGGCCTCTGACTATGTCCCTCTTCAGAAGACTGCCCACAGAGGAAAGAAGGCCAAGGATTGGCCAAAGACCTTGGGGAAGTATGCCTGGAGTCATTTAGACCCTCCTCTGGACTTTCCCCATGCAGCCCTAAGAACAGAGAGCCAGTTCAGTTCCAAGAACAAAGGTGCCAGCCGGCCCACCTCACCCATGAACTGGCAATTGGTGCAGAGGTTAGGCCAGAGTAAGTCATTAGCATTGGATGCTGTGGATTACAGGCCCTCTACAGAGAACAGCATAGTCCTGGGCTCTGTCACAGTGGTTTGGCTGGACCTAGAGACTGCAGTAATGTCAGTTTGGCCTTACTTTCTTTAACCCTGCCTCCCCATTAGGGCCGTTCACCTGACAGAGCTCTAGCCATTATTTCTACTTCAGTAATCTCACCTGCAGAGCTTTAGCAGAACCTAAAACAAAGATCTGAGATTGTACACGATCATTGAGAGCTCAGGCTGTCTCTCGCATAAAGCCTGGCTTTGTTAACTGAGAAGATGCCCATCCCCTGGGAACCTGTTTCCCTCATCACTGTGCCCACATGGCATCATACTGCTTCTCATCCATAATCCTGAAACTAATGAAGAGACTAACTCTTCATTTTTTCAGGGGCAAGAAAGAGTGACCAGCTAGAGTGGGGCTTAAAGATGTACAGTGGCTCTCAGGTGACTCAGGATCTCCTGCAATTAAATTTAAGACAATATTTTTCTGCCTTCCCTTCCAAATTCCATCTCTTAGGTCTCAGCAGGCTAATGAAATANGGAAAAATATTTAATCAAGAGCAGTGTATTTATGTGAATTTAAATATTACTCAGGGACCCCAGCCCAGAAGTGTGATATGGCTGGACCAGCACCAGCCTCACTATGTCTGCCATTTTCAATTTTCAGAGTCTGTTGACTGTGATCTTGCTGCTTATATGTGCATGTGCTTATATCTGATTCTTGGCACCCAGCCTCCTGGACAGAAATAAAACTGGACTATTGGGAATATTTTGAAAGTGTGCCTGAATTGGTGAATACAACAATCCTTATGTCACCATATCCTGTATAATGATGGCCTTCAGCATCCTCTTCATACAGTAGCTTTGGAAAACACCAGTGTATGATTGCCATCAGACTCTGTAAACAAGGACTTGCCTCCAGAAAATAATGGGAAGAATGGTTTAACCCTTTTATCTCTGAACATGGAATGAGATAAATTGCAAGATGCTGTTCTCTATTTTTATGCTATTGGACCAATGAGCTGTATAAATAATTAAGTAACAGTTTAATACACAGGAATATGATTGTAGCCATCAACCTCAGTTCTGTCACTCCAGTATTACATTCTACAAATATCATTCTGTTGTGTCGGGACTGCTTTTCGTAAGGTTCTTGAGGGCATGAAGTAGAACACACAGTTGATGTATTCCACNGGCTCTTTTCACTAAGTCTTGAAAATGGTGTCTTCATAGAATGAAACCTTCTAGTGACTGGCCTGTTTTTATTGAGAAAAAAATGTTCTATTTTTGTTGTTGTTACTGTTCTTATGGATTGTGTTCATATTTAAACCATTTTGATTGATAAATAAATATTACCCAGGGATTGGAGAGATGGTTCAGAGGTTAAAAACACTGGCTACTCTTGCAGAGGACCCAGGTTTGGTTCCCAGTACATACACCGTGGCTCACAATCATCTGTAACTCCACTCCTAGGAGATCCAATGCCCTCTTCTGGCCTCTAAGGGCACTATGCATGCACATAGTTCACAGGTATTCATGCAGGTAAAACTCATACACATAAAATAGAAGTAAATCCTTAATAAATAGTCTCCCCAGTTTCTTACTAGTTACAAAGTACAACCTCTTAATTAAATAGTTGAGGAATCAGACATCTTGACCAAGTGGTCAAAACTAGTGTTATCAGTGAGGAAGAAAGGAATACCCCAGAGGACATGGTGTCATTTGTATAGAATTCTAGTTGGAAATACATATTGTATATCTGAGAAGATATCAGACAAAACAAAGATGAGGTTACAGTGGAGGCAAGGAGACTACAGTCTTCAAAAATGTCAATGTTGTATAAGAAAGAGGGTATGGAATAGTCCAGATGAAAGTCAACTAAAAAGATAGTAACTAAATGTAGTGCCTGATCCCAAACTGCCTAGGACAGTGGGGAAACAGCAGCAAGGCTGTCAAGGATATTGGCCAATCTACAAAACAAGAGTATGGGGAGCAACTGAGGTTGAAGTTGCATCATGACTCTGGGCTGTACCCCCTTAATTTGTTCATTGTTGAATTCTGAGCTCCTCAAGTAGAGCTTGATGTGCAGAAAGCTCATGATAGGCATTTCTCAAATGAATAAGTGGGTAATTTTTATGGGGCCTGCATTTGAGAGCAGCCCAGAATAGTTTCTCCATAGGCTGGCCTCTAAGGCTCACTGCTAGTATGGGTTCTCAGTGATGGACTTTTGCTTGTGGTGGAAATTATTCTATCACCTGACATTTACTTGGTTATTTTCCTAGTTGTAGTGTAGTCTGCAGCTGTATTTGCTTTTATTAAATGTACATTTCTTTATTTCAAGAGTTAGCTGGTAGTAAAGAATATTGGGATTTCTGAGGTCTTGGTTTCCTTTGTCTGGTTAACCCTTGGTATGGGGATTGCGGTATTTTTCAGCTATTGGACCTCTTCATTCAGTGGGATTGGTCCACATACCTTGCTGACTATGGACAGCCCAACTGCAAGTACCTCCGGGTGAACCCTGTGACTGCTTTGACTCTGCTTGAGAAGTGAGTACCCGGCCCTGTGCTCTGTATGGGGAGGCGGGCAGGGGGTAAGGGGTGGCATACAAGGCCATTTTCCTGTTTCCAGTGCCTTGAAAAACATTCTTGTTCTTGGAGCTACCTCAGGTGCTGTCAGCCATCTCGATCATTGCACTTAGTAGTCTAGTTGTAATTCTTAGATCCAGGAAGCTATAAGTACAAATCAGAATAGGATTCTGTATTGCCTTGTAGCCTAATTAGACAAAAGAGTCTTTCCCTAAGGATGACAAGAGAAGATAGTAAGATCATTTAGTTTGGGCTCAGGCCAGTCTGGTAAGCAGAGGAGCATGTCCTAGTCCTTGGGGTTTAATGATATGTAGAACAGAGCTCCTCAGAAATGTGGTTTTTCTGAACTGAGTTTTCTGAACTGGTTTTTGTTAACACCAAACATCTCAAAGCTAACCACTGGTATTTGTACTGCAACCTGGCTCTGGGTTTTGCTAACCTATTGAGAACTGGCAGACCCATGTCAAAGAGCTTTTTAAGACTGACTGGTCACAAGAGTACCTGTATCAAGGCAGTGTAGAAAGTCTACGTGTATGGGCAGCCAAGCATGCTCCAACCCTAGAAAGGCGAGGGCTAGTGTCCAAGAGGTCAGAGTAGAGCTTTAGACAAAAATAGAAATCAAGGTGTACCTTTCTTACTATGTGTAAGAGGGGGGGTGTTAGAGAATGTGCCAGATATAAGAGGGAAGCAGAGAATGCTGGGCCCTGTATTTGAAGAGACATGCTGAGAATTGATGGCTTCATGTTAACTTTCTCCCATGGTTCTCTCTCCCAATGACTTTCTTCTCTAGGATATCTAGAGAGTAAGTATATTGTTCACTTGGGACTTTTCCATCACTTTGAGGCAAGTCCTTCCATTTTCCTCAATGATGCCAATAACTAAACTAAAATCCTGGTTCTGTTAGTGGTCTCCACCTTGACAAACTAATNTTCTAAACCAGCCTGGTGCCACCCAGCTAGGCACTTCCTCTTTCTTTGTTTCTTACAGATCTTTGGTTTACCAATTCATTTGGGGGTGGAAGTGATGACAGGGACTTTTCCCATCAGCACTAGGGAAAGGATCTCTTCTATTCAGCATCCTGGCATGCTTGGTACTCTTACTGGCTCAGGGCCTGCAGTTCAGCTCTGACAAAGGAGCTCCTAAGCAAATCCCAGCTCCTGGGGACAAGGCCTATGGCTTTAAGGTCTAAACCCCACATCTCCCATGAGGATTCCTCATCAGAGGCAAGCCAGGCCCGAGTTCTCATTACCCAGTGGAAATGGGGAGATAGTCTAATGTTTGAGCTAGTACTCAGTCACTTCTCTTGAGATCCTTGACTCTTCCTTGGGTGTGGCAATTGGTGATGTCTCACCATTCTGGTCTAGCATGCAACAAAGCTGTGTGCTGAGTCCTAGCCATCTTGACATCTTTATTCCCAACATTGGAAAGCAAGGGCTCCCCTGTCAGTGAAATATCCACATCTTCCAGCATCAGAGGGATTCCTTCTCTCCTCTGTCCTATTCCTACTTCCCCGGAGGCAACTGCTACCCAAGCCTGCCAGTCTCTCTTTCCAAATCTGGCTCTTCCGAGTAAGTCAAGACAGAAGAACCCAGATCACTGGCAGTACTATCTGAAAAAAAGAAAAGTCCCTGTGTCACTAAAAGGTGGCCCAACTAGAAGAAAAGAGAATTCGAGGTTTACAGAAGGATAGGAGAAGGGAGGGTTCACTTTGAGTTTTTCACATTCCTGGATACAAACCATCATGCCACTGTCAGCTTTCAGGGCACCTGAGAGCATAATTCTAACCAAAGGCTTTAGTAGCCAAGAACTTCTTGCCTCTTAGCTCTTCTCTTTCTACAGAATGCACTATCCTCCTCTTGAGCTATAGGCTGTCCTGGCCATCCATTTCTGTACTGCTGCAGGAAATTTTAACATCAGTCAAGCCAAATGTCCTGCAAATATAGAAAGGGCTTCTCTGTTTCCCTTTTCCTCTTGGTTTTGTGTTGTTTGGATTTATAGCTTATCCAGCAAAAGGAAGGGAGTCCTTCAGAATAATCTAAAACCCTGCCAGTTTCACAAACAGAATTGTGCAACTAGTGTTCAAAGTTGCAAACTGTGCTCACCAGGGCCTTAAGGGCATTACGGAAAGCCCTCTTTCCAACCCAGTCAAGTCATCTGCCCTCCTTCCCAGCCTAGAACAGGCTTTCACATGTGGGCAGGAGCTCCATGGTATATAAAAAACTCCAGCCTGAAAGAATTATTCTGAGCTTAGACTAGGGAGAAAAGTCAGTTAGCTTTGGTGGTCACTGTCAGAGAGCCAGACAGCTCTGCTTCCTTGCCACTCAGAATGCCCTTTGGACTGTCTGCTTCCAGTGAGTATAAATACAGATGGGCACACACTGTGCCTGGTGTGTAGCATCTGTACAAGATGTAAATTGCCTTTGTGGGATTCCTGTCTTGATTCATGGCCTCTGACTATGTCCCTCTTCAGAAGACTGCCCACAGAGGAAAGAAGGCCAAGGATTGGCCAAAGACCTTGGGGAAGTATGCCTGGAGTCATTTAGACCCTCCTCTGGACTTTCCCCATGCAGCCCTAAGAACAGAGAGCCAGTTCAGTTCCAAGAACAAAGGTGCCAGCCGGCCCACCTCACCCATGAACTGGCAATTGGTGCAGAGGTTAGGCCAGAGTAAGTCATTAGCATTGGATGCTGTGGATTACAGGCCCTCTACAGAGAACAGCATAGTCCTGGGCTCTGTCACAGTGGTTTGGCTGGACCTAGAGACTGCAGTAATGTCAGTTTGGCCTTACTTTCTTTAACCCTGCCTCCCCATTAGGGCCGTTCACCTGACAGAGCTCTAGCCATTATTTCTACTTCAGTAATCTCACCTGCAGAGCTTTAGCAGAACCTAAAACAAAGATCTGAGATTGTACACGATCATTGAGAGCTCAGGCTGTCTCTCGCATAAAGCCTGGCTTTGTTAACTGAGAAGATGCCCATCCCCTGGGAACCTGTTTCCCTCATCACTGTGCCCACATGGCATCATACTGCTTCTCATCCATAATCCTGAAACTAATGAAGAGACTAACTCTTCATTTTTTCAGGGGCAAGAAAGAGTGACCAGCTAGAGTGGGGCTTAAAGATGTACAGTGGCTCTCAGGTGACTCAGGATCTCCTGCAATTAAATTTAAGACAATATTTTTCTGCCTTCCCTTCCAAATTCCATCTCTTAGGTCTCAGCAGGCTAATGAAATANGTGTACCCCAGACAATTTTAGGAGTCTGCTGGCCATCAGAGCTGTGCCGTGTCTGGGACTCCTATAAAGGTGCTCTTCTGAAGACACACAGGTGGGCCAGATGGGGAAGATATGAGGATAAGGACCTGACCCCTCCAAAGCTAGCTTTTGACCAAAGGCAACTGAAGTCAGGAAGGTGGTGGGTGCTCCATAATGAGTAGGTCACTAGACAATGGGAATATTCTGGACTCTTCNACTCTGGGTAATGGTTAAGATACATACTGCCATCCATCTTATGCCCTGCTTGTTCTTTGTCTGGTACTGTCTCAAACACCTTGCCCCCTTTCTCTCCTTTTCTGTTTAGGATGAAAGATACTAGCCGCAAGAATAACATGTTTGCACAGTTCCGGAAAAATGAGCGAGACAAGCAGAAATTGATTGACACTGTGGCCAAGCAGCTCCGAGGACTCATCAGCAGCCACCACTCCTGAATGTTGGCCTTGGGCCCACAGAGGCCATTTGCTGTAGCCCATAGTCCAGGATCTCCCCTGGGCTGGCCCTGCATTTGTGCATTCTTCCTCAAAGAGAGCATATGTATTTTTTTATTAACCCCTGTACAGTATTCACATAACCTTTCCCTATAGAAAGAGAGGCACAGAATAATCAAGAACATGAGGGGCTTAGGGGAAGTTACTGCCATACTTTCTGTCTTATCCTGGGAAGGATACACTGTCAGTGCTAACATGATGAGCTGCCTCTTATCCAGGACCCCACAAATTCGTGGGTACCTGGTGCTAGGAGTTGAGATGAGGAAGTAAAAGGATAATAATATGTATCCTGTTTGCTCTCAAGTGCTTGCTTAAGTGTATAGGAGAGCCTGGCAGACATACCTATGTAGTATACCAAAGCCACCCTCCGTTTAGAATATCNATCTGCCTCATTGGCCAACTAATTGCCTCATAAGAATGTGGCATGTGGCAAGATGACAGTTTCACTCTGGTCCCCATAGGTGACAGTTTCATTAGTGTAGTCTAACCGGGCCTTGTGGCTGGAGAGGGGTAGTTAGCTGAGTAAACATTTGGGCCCATGCTGAAAAGCAAGTTGCCCCACTGGGTGAATTGTTTTTCTGCATCTTGAAAGCCAATTTGGGTTCCCAAGGATCCCAGCCTCCTTTCCATTCATCTCTGTCCCTTTTTTTCATGACCATAACACTTGGTTCATAATCTAGATTAGCAGTGGCTTCTGAAGGTTCCTGAGTGAGAGTCTCACACTTGCCTCCTGCAACAGCATCTCTAAATGGTCTGAACCCCTGAAGCCTGAAAACAGCCTGGGTGCCTTCACCGTGGGTAGAGCCTTATGACTTCTTGAGATTACTCACTCATGTTTTAACAACAGCCTTCTGGCTATCATCTTTAAAGAAAATGTCCCAAGCTCTACACGGTGGCACAGCCTCCACAGGACTGGAGGTTTTTGGGCATGNATATGTCACCATGAGGTAGGCAGGGTCAGCTGTAGCTAATGGCTTGTTGCCTCTGGCCCAGCTATCATCGACTAAGTCACATCATAGAGACAAAGCTCAACTTGCTCAAGCCCAGGGCTCCCATCTTCTGAGCTATTCCTTCGCCTCACCTAAGAGTACTTTCCTGGAGTCCTATCTTTGATCTCTGGAGCTTGGGCCANCCAGATAGACTCCTGAGACAATGCAAGGGCTTTANTGTGACATTTGTCAGAAGCATCTACACACTCAGACAGTTGTGGAAGCTGTTAGTTTGACTGCTGGTAAGAATATAATTGCATCATGGAACACTAACCAAGATGCCACAAAAGTGTTTCCAGCTTCAGTGATGAGCAGAGATAGTGGTCAAACAATCTCTCATTGCCTTTGTCACCTACCATGTGCTTCTGGGACAGCAGTACTTCTGTATCTCCCAGCCCACTGTCGCCTACCCCATCTTGAACACACCCCACCTTTACCATAGCTGTCTTCAATACCAACTGGAGAGAACAGCCTGAGGTGCTCTGCAGATGCCTGCAAGTCTCATCCTTGGGATACACAATGGCCTAGAGGTTCAGGAGGAGAGTCTCATAAGAACACCCAAAACTTGATTAGCCAAGGAAAGGCAGGGGCCTGTGGGAAAGAAGACAAGGTGGTGTCTCCAAGCCCTGGATTTGTTGATAGGGCTGAGAAGAATTTCACTAACTGAAGTCCTGCTGACTGAGAAGGAAGGAAAAGCCCTTTGCTAGGGCTCATCAGCCTTCAGTGTAGAGATCTTGAGTGCAGGGGAGAGAGAGTACTAGGCTGTCACAGCATTTGTCCTTTAAACTCCATCTTGCTGCCTGTCTAGTCTCCACCTCTGCACCAGAGGAACTGTCACAGAGTGAATGAAAACAGATAGAGGAGCAGGACCCCTCTCCCTTCCACAGTGGAGTCCTGCTGAAGGGAATCTCATCCAATCTCGGGTGTATGAGGATGTGGCCACCTGCCTTTTCTCCTCCTGCCTCTGTGTCTGCATCTGCCTGCACTGGTCCCTAACAAAAAGCAGCATGCTCCTTCTGAGCTGTGAAAGCCAGGGACCTACACTGTCAAGGTGATTATGAATTGATGAAGTAGGACTTTTTTTTTATTTTATTTTATCCATAAGGCCTAATGTTGACCTGGCCTTGAGGGTTTGAGCATGGTATGCGTGCTTGTGAGCCTCGGACTCTGGGACCTTACCTCAGATGCCTGTAGGCACACATATCCTGAAGAATCTCAGGTGGGGTAAGACACTGCTGCCTGGAGGTCTGGCCTTCCAACCAGATCCATATCCGTGTAGACAGTCTGGTTTGTGAGCCATGGTTAGGCCTGTCTCTTATACACATCTAGATGTGTATAAGAGACAGGTACATGGGAACCCACAGAGCCCCTGTTAGCAAAAGGAGTATCTCCTAGTGACTCCCCGGCCCAACGGTCCATCTAGCTCCACAGCACCTAGCTCAGCAGGTCCTAGGCCTAGGGGTGGCACTGGCCAGGAGTTTCCTACTTAGACCTCTGAGTGCAGGCTCGGTTGACTTCACCAGGCCTCCTCCAGACTGCTTTTGCTGTGCGCTCCTCCCTCCACCCCTCCCTTTCTTCTTTTATTCATCTGCATTTTAGTCACTCCTCACTGATTTGTTGGAAATAGCCTTTTCATTTTTCACAGTTCCACATCTGTGGGAGAAATGCAGTGAGATCCATCTGTACCTCTAAAAGGAACCTTTCCTCTCGTACTTACCTAGAAAACAGCTCTGCTGCAGGCGGCTGCATAAGGGGGGCTCCTCTGTGGAAAGAGCATGTGTATCCCATTCCCCTGTACACGTTCCTCTTTTNACTGCTATTAAATACGAGAACCTACATGCCTGTTCTAATAGCCACTGTGTTTCTTGTGAAGTTTTTATTTTTATCCCTTTGGCACAATGTGCCTGTGGTTTGTGGCAAATACTGGATGTCAGGCAGTGTGTCCCCACTCAGCTGACTGAGGAGCAGAGCAAGAAAGAACCTGGTGTGGAGAGGCCATATTGTGACCTCAGGTGTTGTTAAGATGTATAACAGACACTAGCACAGCGACCAAGAGAAATCTGTTGAAGTGCCTAGTTTATGTGGGGGAATGGGGTGGGCTGTTTACCCGCTCTGTGGGGACAGGCTCCAGCCAAGCAGGAATGGTACAGAATTGTCCAGAGCAAAGCTAGCCTGGCAGAGGGGGAGATGAGCAGCAGGCAGTATGGAGAAGGTCTGAAAGAAAGACAGGAGAGCGAGCAGGGGCTCGTTAGCATGGCCTTATGATTTAACTGTAGGACACCACAGAAGTGCTTGAGGGGCAGATCACATTAAAGCTTGAAGATGTCCCTAGCCTGTTACATGCTGGGAGATAGTGAAGGACCTTTGGGCACCCTGCAGCCATGGTAAGGTCCTGTCCATGCAACAGGGCCAGCCTGCTTACCCTCAGAAGAGGCTGGAACGAACACCAAGCCACCAGCCTGACACTGTTGTGGGCTTTGCTGACAGAAGACCTAGGCTACCATTCCTCCAATGGGGCCTGCTAGCTGGATCATCTTGAACAATTCATTTGTTAGCTCGCTAGTGACATTAGAGTGGTTCTTAATTTACAGGGGTATTGTAAAATGTGAGAACTGTGAAGGTTGCAGTGCCTGGTCTGATAGAGCCCTGCGCTATTGAAGGCCTTGTCATCACTTCCCTCCGGTTTATAGCACGTCTCTCAGCTGAGCATCTCGCAGATGTTTCCATAGCTGCCTTGTCTCTTGGCTTCCTCTCCAAGCCAAGCACAAGGCTGGTGGGAAATAAGCACCTCACACCACTGTGCAGGAACCAGGACCACCAGCTGCCTGGCTCTGAGTAAAGCCAGCCTTCAAGAGAAGCCTGCCCTCAGTACCACCTGGAGCCTCCTCTGCTCTCACTTTGGTGCCAAAATATATACCTCCTCCTGATAGCNTGTAGTTTGGACCCAGAGGTCCAGATTCCTTGAAATGTGGGTGTGGGTGTGGTGTACACANGGGTTTTCATCCACCCATGCTTCTTTCTTTTGGAAAGCAGGTTTGTGGCTTTCATCAGTGTCTAAGAAGGCATGACTAAAATACTACAAATGATAACAAAATCCCTTTAGAGATAGATCTCCCTGTGAGTGACCACTGGAGGCTCTGAGCCATCATTTTCTCTCCTTGCCTCCCCAAGTGCTGGCTTATTCCGAAGACTGGTGCTCACCCTTTTCAGGGACCACAGGANAAGCCCACATCACCCTAAAAGATCAGAGCAGCTTTGTCTTCGCCAGTCATACCAGGATGTGTACTGAGGGTCAAGAGGACTCTACACTTTGGGGCACAGGGAGATGATAAAGGGTCTGGTATGGTCATTGGGCTGTCCCAGGCTGCTCACTCCAGAGCACCTTTCACCGTCTCTGAGCACTAGCTGGAAATGTCTAGCCCAGGAAGGACCAGCAGCTCCTCTGAGACTGATTCAAACCCAGAGATGTTTTTGCATCTTTTTTGCTTAGCGAGTAGGGGAGAACCAGAAGAGCTTCTGAGAGATGAAGCAAGGAGAGAAAGGGCCAGGCCTTCCCCTGGAGGCCTCATTCTGAAGTTAATGGGCAGCATTTGTGGGGAATGAGAGAGCCTCCAAGCCCAAGGGACCAGAAGACAAAGGCTCTTGAGGAAGTGCAAGGAGGAGGAGGAGAGGGGCCAGGACCGGCATTGTGTGGGAGAGCTCCCCCTCTATCTGTTTCAATCACTGCAGGGTTAGGGTTACCCTGCATTTGGGGCCCCACTGCATTGTAGGGTCTGACAGCCCTTGTGATGGTAATGGGGGCCTCTCCCAGGGTACTCCTTCCTCTGCCAGCCCATACCAGCTTCCAGAAAGGAATGAAGCCCGTTCCCTTGGGGTGGGGCAGGTTGCAAGCCCAGAACTGGACCTAAGATAGCAACCCCCTCCCAGTCTGCTAAGTGTACCTTCCCAGCCCAAGTCATGACCTTTCTCCCTCCAGAGTTCCAGAAAGGGAATGGAATCTGAACATCGAGACGCTTTCCTGGCCCTGAACAATCCTTCCTTTCTCTAGTCTCAATGATGGGTCTATTCCCTCCTGTAAATGGGTCTCGCCATCCCCAGCGTTCACCTTTGCTTGGAGGGGTAATTAACTGCATCTCCCTCTTGTTCTCCCTCACACTCCCCTCTCTGTTACCAGGCTTAGATAAAGCTGGGTAGATGGCTTTCTCTTCTTTTCTTTTCCATGGNGTGCTTATTTCTAAAGCTAGTGGAGGAAGGCGCTGCTTCCCCAGTGAGCCCATTCCCTAGAGAGCCTGCTGGGGAAACCACTTCCGCAGGCACTGGAAGGGTGCCCATGACAGCACCTCTAAGGCTTTTCAGGTTGCCAGCTCTGAACTACCAGTTCACACAAGTGTTTTCAAGGTTTTAGGGAAGAAGTTTTCAGGAGAGAGACTAAGGAGCGGACTGGAAGGCTACATGGGTTCTGGGCACTGAGGGCAGATGTGCAGATACACGAAAGACAAAATAAGACCACATCATCAGTGCTTCATAGAAACAGGAAAGCCTCAGGTGCAGGACAGCAGGACAACAACCAGGTAAGAAGATAAGGACAGGCCACTCAGGGACAGTTGGGCACCAGGCTGGTGGAGAGGAAGGTCATATGAGTAGGTGGGCCACATCAGCAGGGAGCTGAGCCTCTGACTAGTCATTTCTAGTTACTGTGGACTTGTGTGGGGTTTTGTTTGTTTGCTTGCTTGCTTGCTTTTGTTTTTGTTTTTTTGTTTTTTGAGACAGGATCTTACTNTGTAGTCCCGGCTGGCTTGGAATCGCCATGTAGACTAAGCTGGCTCCAAACTCACAGTGCTCCTCCTTAGTGCTGGGATTAAAGGTATGCCATCATGACCAGCCTTGTGTGGTGCTTCTGTGAGATAATGAATTCTGCAAAGGCAGGAACACTGCTCCTACCTGAAGTCCATGCACACCCAGCACAGTAAATGTTGCATGGACACCCAACCCAGGAGTCACAGTATTGGAACTGGCTAAGAACCAGGGAGAGAAGTCTCTGAGGACAATGAATTCTCAGGAGAGCCCGGCACTAGCATTCTTTGGAACTGCTACTTTGTGGTAGATAATTGACAAATCAGCCTTTAAGTTCAGTTCATTATGACTTTAAAATTCTCTGTAAACATGTGCCGTCCAACTTTATCCCACAAGCCGAGGAGCAGGTTGGAAGCAGATGGAGTCAGGAGAAAAAGCAAGTGACAGTTTAGTTCCTGATGAGGATAANTCCTGGAGGTGTGCACTCATCTTTATGTGTGTAGTGTGGTGAAGGAAACTAGCAAAACTGAGGCTTCCTCCACTGAACCCTAATCTTCTTTCCTACATATAATTATTATTAACAGTATGATGAGAATTTTTTTTCAAATGACTGGAACATGTATGTACTGATGCCCCCAAAAAGATGACAATTGTACATTGTACTACAGTTTTATTTTTTCACCAANGCATCTAAAGTCTCTTCATACCAATGAAGCCCATAGCACCATTGTCTCATGGGTGAACCATACCTTTATTCACCATTTCTGAATTGATAAATATTCAGAATATCCCTAGTATGTGGCTACTATAAAGTACTACAAGAAGATATTTGTATGTACCTTAGGTATTTTTATAGCATAAATTTTAAGTAGGACAGATTGATTGGTTGGTTGGTTTAAAGTTATAAATGTTAATAGAATTTTTTAAAACCACTTTATATTCTCTGTAAGATCTGACTCTATTTCTCTGTCCTCAGCACAAAATAATATCAATATTTTTCTTTCTTGCCAACCTTTTAAGTAAAAAGAAATAATAAATGACCTTTCTTTGTTCTAATTTGCATCCTTTGATTTTTCAGTGAGCTGGACATCTGTCAGTTGCTGGCGTAATGCTTGGCCTTGCTTCTATTGGACTCTCTTCTTTTCCCTGCTGGTCTGTCACTTTCATGTGGAGATTTCAACTACTTGTTCGCTTCACATGCTTCCCCAGTTTGTCTCTGAGTTTGTCCATGGTGCATAGCAGTTAGAACTTTATTTTGTAAATAACAAAAAGCAACTCAGAAAGGGAGATCTAGAGCTGAAAGTCTAAAGGTGGTTCCTAGGGATCCTAACTCAATGACTAAACCATGTCAGTCTGTTTTCCTTCCTTCTTCACCCTACCTTTCCTTGTAATGAGACCATCCAAAATTTCACTTGTCTCACAGTAGCTAACCCACAGCCACTTGGTCAGCTTTTGGGTTTCAGGCTACTCTGCAAAACCTGACTTCAGTGGCCATCTTAGGAGAGAGGGTCACCAAGTCCCATAGCCCCCAGCATCCAGAACTCTCAATTGNAGGCCATGCCATTGGGTTTGATCAGGAATGTTCCATGGATTGACTGCTCTGACCAGTGTAGCAACCAGTATCTACATGGACAGTGAGGTTCCTGTCAGACTGAAGCAGTCAGGCCCCACTGCAGATACTGAAGTCACAGTCAAGACCGCTCTGAAGAGTAGCCCCTCACAGGATGATGACAGAGGGAACACCGAGGATCAGCCACCCCCATCTGCTTGTGAGGTTTGAGTGGGGTTTTGCTCTTGAAACATCAGCTTTACAATGATTGGATTCCATGACTAATTTCTCCACCTCAGATTATAAAAATACTAAGCCACATTTCCTTCTGGTGCTTCATTTTTTAATACATTAGTCCTTTAACAGTTTTAATTTCACTGTGTGATGAAAAATACAGCAGGAACAATGTGGCCTTTGGATCTTCCTTCCATGTGGCTGCTCAGTGGCCTCACAGCATCACCATCTTTATGGTGTGTGTAATTCCCATTTGTCCCTGGATCAGTCTTCGGGTTTTCCGCACAGTCCTCACTCACTCTGTTTCTATGCATGTTGTTTAATCACCACGTTTTTGTACCTGCTTCCAAATCAGGTCATTGATGCTGTGCTGTGCTTTTTCAAAATGTGCCAGGATAAATTCATAATTTTTTTCAAGTTTCCAAATTCTATTGTGATTTTTGACTAAGTATTAGAGTGAATGAATATATGAAACAATGTAAAGATGAATGAGAGTTCACATTTGTAGATAGCTTAATGTTTTCTGCACTTGGATTTTATTATATGTTGCATGAATCCTAATTGGTCTTATAATAAAAACCTGGAGCCAGATATTGGGGTAAATATTGAAAGATCAGAAGAAACAAATCACAGCCACTTCTCACCTCGCCAACTCCTCAGCCAAAAGGGGAAGATGCCTGTCTCCACAAATCCTCAGACTGAATATTCCTGAGTCCTCAGCCAAAAGGGGTGCCAAACTCCTGTCTCCTCCTGCCTTGTATTCCTTTCTCTGCCAGGCCATATCACTTCCTGTCTCAACCTTCCTGGTGCTGGGATTAAAGGCAGGTGGCTCCCAAGTACTGGAATTTAAGGTGTGTGCCACCACTGCCTAGCTCTGTTTCCCTTTTAGACTGGATTAATCTCATGTAGTCCAGCGTGGCTTTGAACTCACAGAGATCCAGATGGATCTCTGCCTTCCAAGTGCTAGGATTAAAGGTATGTGCCACCACTGCCTGACCTTTATGTTTAATCTAGTTGCTGGCTCTGTCCTCTGATCTTCAGGCAAATTTTATTTGTTAGAGTACAAACAAAATATCATCACAATTATACTCCTTAATGTCTAATTTTTTTCATTAATGTTAAAAGTGAAATTTCCCCTTGCATGCTGTGTTTTCTCTCTCCCTCCCTCCGTCCCTTTCTCCCTCTCCTTTCCCCCTCTGTGTGTGTGTGACAAGGTTTTGCTATATGGCCCTGGATGACCTGGTACTTGCATAGCTCAGGGTGACTTCAAAATTGTGGTGATCCTCTTGCCTCACCCTCCCAAATGCTAGGTTTACAGGCATGAGCACTCTTTTGTTTTGACTGTAGGAATGAAATGTACACAACTATCAGATTGCCAGAACTCTTAAGGTCTACTGTTTCTGGCAAGATTTGGAGAGCCATCCTTGTTGTGATGAGGCAATAACTCAATGCAGCTACTACTGCAGGGAGCCATTCAATGCTTGGTTTGCAGTTCCAAAAGCCACAAAGCTCTGAAAACTGGAAATACTTTCTTGACTTACTTGGTGGCAACAACTGGACCTGATGTGCAGCCAAGTATCACTTTCATTTATCACTTAATACAGATAGGTAAANACAATAAAATAGGTAGTGTTTGGTTATGGGCTATTTTTCAAACCCTGCTGAAGGGATATGTGGCCATCTACCATACTGTCTTTCTGAAGTAAATAAAAAGTCCTTAAACACACCTGGCTGCATGGGTTTTGAAAAACATATTGTAGACCTGAATCTGGTTAAAAAAAAAATATGCTAAGACCCACCAGTTCTGAGACTATTTCCTAGAGAAATCACACACACACACACAAACACACACACACAGGAAGCCTGTCTGAAAATGTCCCTTATAAGCACTGCTTACTAGGATGAAAAACAGACATGTTCATCAGTGGGATACTGGGTCCATTATGATACATTCACCCAGAGGAAGGCTACATAGCTGTTAAGATGANCTATAGCTACATGTGTCAATATGCTAAATCAAAAAGAGCTGTCCAACAAAAAAGGAAGCCAATGAATGCTAGAAAACTGCATATTACAATTTAGATTTTGAAAGCGAATTCATGGTAATGGTTATCTCTAAAGAGAANGGGGATTACCTGAAGGCACAACAAGCATGTATTCTGAATTCCTTAGTAAAACAGGAAATGAATGTTAGAGAGTTCTGAGGTGCTTTTACAGGTACAGATTAGCATTCTATATAATCTCTGTTGATGCCAGCATAGTATTTTAAATTGTGTCTATTCATTCTTTTTTTTTCTTCCCTTGATTTTTTGAGATAAGGTTTCTCTATGTAGCCCTGGCTGTGGCTGTCCTGGAACTCTCATTGTCGACCGGGCTGGCCTTGAACTCACAGAGATCCCAAGTGCTGTGCACCACCACCACCCAGCATGTCTATTCATTTTTGTCTAATTTGCTTTCACTTGCTGATGATTACAGACACTGCTGAAGTAAATATCTCTGAGATTATTTTACATGCATATAAATATCTCTGTAAGTGAAGGGAAAACTTTACATTTTGATAATGTCATTTGTATTTCCTTTTTAAATTTTTTTTCTCTTATTGAAAATAGATTTTTTTTTTCATATAACATATTCTGATTATGGTCTCCCTCTACTCCTCCCAGTTCCTGTCTNTCTCTCCTCCCATCTGAATCCATCTCCTTTCTGTCTTTCATTAGAAAATAAGCAAGCAGGGCTGGAGAGATGGCTCAGTGGTTAAGAGCACTGGTTGCTCTTTGAGAGGACCTGGCACCCACGGTGCCATTCTTGGCACCCACGGGACAGCTCACAACTGTCTGTACACTCCATTTCCAGGGGATCCAAACCCTCACATAGACGTACATGTAGGCAAAACACCAATGCACACAATCATTTAAAAAATACTTAAAGAAAACAAGCAGGCTCCTAAGGGATAATAATAAAATATATAATAAGATAAAAACCCACATCAGAATAGGACAAAACAAACAGAAGGAAAAGAGATTTTNAAAAAAAGCACAAGAAATAGATACAGATGCAGAGACCCACTCATTCACTCAGGAATTCCGTAAAAACTGGAAGCCATAATATATGTACACAAAGGACCTATAGGATAAGAAAAGGAGATAAAAAAATCAAAGATAAAATTGAAAAAAAGGAAAAGCCCTGACACAACATTATGAGTCAACAAGGAATCTCCAAAGATGCTGTTGAGTTTGTTTTCTGTTGGTCATCTGCTCTGGGCAACAGCCTGTGGGAACACAGTCCACGAATGGAGTCCTAGAAGAATTCTGAGTGCTTGTGAGAAAACTCCAAGAAAAGAATACAAGAGTCTTGTGACCTCAGTTTCTTCAAAACACAGAATTGTTCTTGGAATGTGTTTTGTGCTCCTCCCAGGTGTAGCGGGCAGAAGTGAGTTTACTTCAACTGTTGCTATTCATGTGCCTCTATGGAAAAATGTGTTTGTCCTTGTGATTGTATACTTNACTCACGTGACTCTTCTTAACCCTCAGAGTATAAGTTGTTTGATGCTTTTAATAAAGTTGGCTATTGCATGAGACGTTAGTCCCTCTCATTTTTAGGCCTGCTCTTCCAGGTTCATGCTGCCAACCAGAGCAGTAAACAGCAGCTTACCCTTAAGAATAGTTTGTTTTCCCAGGGAGACTCCCTTGGAGAAAGTTTGCAAGTGGTTCTCAGTTGGAGATTGCTTCTGGGTTAGGGCTGAGGACGTGCNTCCACTTCTCCTTTCTAGGGCCCCATCTGGTACANACTCCTGCAGGCCTTGAGCATGCTGCCCCTGTCTCTGTGAGTTCATATGTGTGTTGTATTTAGAAGGCCTTGTTTTCTTGTGTCCCTCATCCCCTCTGGATACTCCATTCTTTCCACCTCCTCTTCCTCAAGGTTCTCTAAGCCCTGAGTGGAGGGATTTGATGGGGACATCCCATTTAGGATTGAGTGTTCCAAGATCTCTCACTCTCTGCATATTGTCTGATTGTGGGTCTCTGTATTTGTTCCCATCTGCTGCAGGAGGAAGCTTCTTTGGTGATGGCTGAACAAGACACTGATCTATGAGTATAGCAGAATTTCATTAGGGGTCATTTTATTACTATGTCCCTTTAGTAGAACAGTAGTATTTGGTTTTATCTTAGGTCCAGGGTTAGATAGTCCAGGGTTCTTGATCACCAAAGCAGTCTAAGGTATGGATTCCATCCTGTGGAGTGGGCCTTGAGTCACATCAGATATTGATTAGTTACTCCCACAAGTTTTGTGCCACCACTGCACTAGCATGTCTTACAGGCAGACCACCATTGTGGATTGAAGGGTTTGTAGCTAGGTTGGTGTTTACCTTTCTCCTTCAGTAGCATGCAAAGTACCTTCTGAGTATCGAGAACACTAGCCTGTAGGGGTCCAAGGCTCTAGGTAAGCACCAGCTCAAATTCTCTGTGTTCAATGAGTTGTGTAGATGTTAGTCTTCAGCAATAGGGCCTTGCTGTCAGTTTGTGGAGAACAACCTATAGTCTTGGCAACAGTATGTGTTATTTGGGGGTTCCCATGGGATCCCTTTGACCAACAACTCAATTAGATGTAACCCATGTCCAGCTGGGACTCTGTCTCTACCATTATTTGGTGATATCATATAAATAGCCTTCATATATGTATACATTTTCGGAAATTTCTACTGTATTGTTTCTATACTACTCTTCAAATGGCCCTTAATTTTAGCTGTCTCTCTCCATATTCCCTCTTTTGTCCCCCTGTACCCTCTCTCTTCCCACTTGATTGTCCCATTCCAATCCCCCCTGCCCTGCTTCTTCCATCTATAACTATTCTATTTCCCTTTCCTAGGGAAATCTATCTGTACCCCTAGTCCCTTACTCTATACTTAACCTTTGTGGTTGTACAGATTATAGCTTACTTATCATTGACTTAACTGCTAATATCCACATATAAGTGAACACATACCATATTTGTTTTCTGGGCTTACGCTACTCAGAATGATTTTTTTCTAGTCCCATCCATTTACCTGTGGATTTTATGATTTCATCTTTTAATGGCCAAGTAATATTCTGTTGTGTAAATGTACAACATTTTCTTCATCCATTCATCAGTTGAGGAACATCTAGGTTGTTGCCAGTTTCTGACTATTATGAACGTGGTTGATCAAGTNTCTCTGTGCTAGGATGAAACATCCTTTGGGTATATGCCCGAGTGGTATAGCTGGATCTTGAGGTAGATTTATTCCCATCTTCATGAGGAACCACTATGATTTGCATAGTATCTATACAAGTTTGTAGTCCCACCAGCAATGGAGAAGTGTTCCCCTCATTCCATATCCTTGCNGGCATGAGCTGTCACTTGTTTTATTGATCTTGGCCATTCTGATGGGTGTAAGATGAAATTTTGAAGAAATTTTGATTTGCATTTTTTATGACTAAGGATGTTGAACATTTAAGAGTTTCTCAGCCATTTTACTTTCCTCTTTTGAGAATTCTGTTTAGATCTGTANCTCATTTTTTATTTGAGTTATTTGTTTTCTTGATATCCACTTTTTCAAGTTCTTTATGTATTTCAGATATNCATCCTCTATTGGATGTGTAGTTGCTAAAAACCTTTTCCCATTCTATAGTCTGCCACTTTGCCTGAATGATGATATCCTTTACTGTGCAGAAGCTTATCGGTTTCATGAGGTTCCAATTTTGATTGTTGATCTTAGTGTCTGTGCTAATGGTATTCTGTTCAGAAAGTCCTTTCATATGCCAGTAAGTTCAAGGCTATTCCCTATTTTTTCTTCTATCAGGTTCAGTGTATCTGGTTTTATGTTGATATCTTTGATCCACTTGGACTTGAGTTTTGTGATAAGTATGGATCTGTTTGGATTCTTTTACATGCAACCATTCAGTTTGACCAGCACCATTTGTTGAAAATGCTGTCTTCTTTCTAGTGTGTATTTATGGTGTTTTTATAAAAAAATCAGGTGTCCATAGGTGTATGGATTTATGTTTTAGCTATCCTGGGTTTTTTGCATTTCCATAGGAAAGTGAAAATTGTCCATCAAGATCAGTGAAGAACTGTGTTGGAATTTTTATGGGGATTGCATTGAATCTGTAGATTGCTTTTGGTAGGATGGTCATTTTTACTGTATTAATCCTACTGATCCATGAGCCTGGGAAGTCTTTCTATCCTTTGGTATCTCCTTCAATTTCTTTCTTCAATGTCTTAAAATTTTTAACATGTAAGTCTTTCACTTGCTTGGTTAGCATTATCCTGATATATTTTATATTATTTGAGGCTATTGGGAAAGATGTTGTTTCCCTGGTTTCTTTCTCAGTTTGTTTGTCATTTATATATAGAAAGGTTGCTAATTTTTATGACTTAATTTTGTATTCTGCTACTTTGCTGAAAGTGTTTATCAGCTGTAGGAGTTTCCCAGTGGACTTTCTGGGGTCACTGTCATATCATCTGCAAATAAAGATATTTGACTTTTCTCTTTCAAATTTGTATCCCTTTGTTCTCCTTCTGTTGTCTTATGGCTCTAGTTAAAATGTCACATCTATATGGAATAGGTATGGTAGAAGTGGATGACCTTGTCTTGTTCCTTATTTTAGTGGAATGGCTTTGAATTTCTCTCCATTTAAAATGATGTTGGCTATGGGCTTGTTGTAAACTGCCTTTACTATGTTGAGGTATGTCCCCTATATCTTTAATCTCTCCAAGACTTTTATAATGATGGGGTGTTAGATTTTGTCAAAGACCTTTCCTGCATCTATGAGATGATTATGTAGTTTTTGTCTTTCAGTTTGTATGATGGATTACATTTATCAATTTATACATTTGAACCATCTTTGCATCTCTGGGATGAAGCCTACTTGGTGGCCGATCTTTTCGATCTGTCTGGATTCAGTTTTCAAGTATTTTATTGAATATTTTTACATCTATGTTCATAAGAGAAATTGGTCTGTAGTTTTCTTTCTGCTTTATGTGGTTTAGGTATAAGGGTAACTGTGGCCTCTCAAAANGAAATGGGCAATGTTCCTTCTATTTCCATTTTGTAGAATAATTTGAGGAGTATTGGTGTTA
>LZPO01027402.1:533373-547654 GCA_001675575.1 Neotoma lepida | reverse complement strand
TAGACCACTTTCAGGAGTCACTTTTCTTCCACTGTGGGATCCAGTATTGAACTCAGATTGTCTGGCCTACTTCAGGAATCAGTTTTGACCCACCCATTTGACCCAAATCAGTTTTGACCCATCTTACTGGCCCTATTTTAANTTATTATTTACAATAGATTCCATTATACAGAATTTTGAAATTTTATGTAGCTTGTCAGTTTTTTCCTTTAAGCCCTTGAGTTTCATAGCTTGCCTATGAAGCCCCACCCCCAAACCCAATTCTGGGATGATTTTAGTTTTACTTTATATTTAGATACTCAATCTAGTTGGATTTTATATTGAGCCATAGAAAATGCAGGTATAGATGTTTTGTTCTATGGTGGTTATCTAAGATCCTAGATACCAACTATGACTAGTCCTTTTCTTGTTGGGGTGCCTGTGGGCTGTTTCTTGGCCCTGTATTCTAGAAGTCTCTTTACCTCTGAGCCAGTGTGAGAACCTGTTAATTCACTGTGGTATCCAGAAGAGAGAGTCTCCAGCTGTGACCTCTCTTAAGTGCCTCTCAGCTCTCCGAGTGTGGTTATCACAGAGGTACATCACAGTTAATTGTGAAAATGAACTTGAGAGGTGCCTGGGGGTTTTGATGGGGATCGCATTGAATTTATTCTCAGTAGGCACTGACACTGAGTACTGTCAGTCCCTCCTTAGGTCTTCCTTTATATCATTCATAAGTTGCATGTTTTGTTCTCATAGTAAATCTNGTATTATTCATGAGTTTGCCTTGCTCCTGGGAATTCACATGGAGATTCACAGTATTCACAAAGAGTGTGTCACTGCTAGCATCTAAGAGAGATACTGAATATGATTGTGTTGTATCTAAACAAATTGATTACTGCCCTTTTCAGACCTGATAGGATTTCAGCTGGCTCCTAGGATGTCTCACTGGTCCGTGTGGTCTGTAGAAAATGGCAGTTCTCAATTCCTTTCTCAATCAAAGAGCTGAGTACTGGTAGAGGGACAAAAGAGACAAATCCCTTTACAGAAGAAAATCCTTGAGACAAGTACAGAGACACTTCAGATTACTAGACAAAACTGGGAATCAAAAACTGGAAATAGCAACAGACTTGAGAAAATGGCAATGAATTAAAATATAAATAATGTGAACAATGTTTTATCAATTGGTAGAAATAAATCTGAAACAAGGAAAATAATATAGTATATACACATATAAGGATCTATATACATATATACACATATACACATATATACACATACATGATACAAATTGAACCAGGAAGATAGAGGAAAACCCCAAAGCCAATCAGAATGGAAAGAGGAAGAGAGCTGCTCCAGAGCTATGGCCAGTAGTTTAAGATTCTTTTTGTATTTCTGAATGTTTTCCCTAATTTACTTGACAAAACCAACTAGAGCACACTGCAGTAATAGAATAATGGCCAGAAATGCACTTTCTGAGCTGCAGTCAAAGCGCTTCTAGCCCCCTGTTGATGATGGCCTTTCCTGGAGTTATCAAGTTAAGGGGTTTTCTTCTGTTCCTAGCCCATCGGAAGTTAGTACCTGAAGTTTACACTGATGCTAGCAATGTTGTTTCATCGAAATGTTCACTATTCAAATCTCCAGCTGTGGTAGTGTTCCTTGGCTGAAGCACCTCTTAGTTCACTTACGGCTTTGCCCCACTTACTCACGGTGCTGCTATCTTGGTGAACTTCTGGGTGTTATTTGGTAATAAATAGAATTTTTGTATAAATAATAAAAGGTAAGATTTATCTGAAACCTCCTCCTCCTCTCTTCTTTCAAGACAAGGTCTCAGTATGTGGCCCTGACTGGTCTGGAATGTGATATGTAGACGAGGCTAGACTCACAGAGATCCATCTGCCTCTGCCTCCAGAATAGTGGGGTAAAAGGCATGCACTACCACANGAAGCACTGTCTGTGCTTTCTGATGTCTTCAACAACAGAACTTTGTGTGTGTACATATATGTGCTTCTGGGTGTGCAGGAAGTTATTGTTGTTGTTGGTTTAGAAATCTTACCCTTTGCTTCAGCATACCAAGAATTATCTGTTTCTTGACAGAATGTGTGAAGCTAACTTCCCTTTGTGAGGGCTGATGGGGAGGGGGCTGTGATTCCCGCAAGCTCTCAGATGAGGGGAGGGAGGAGAAGCTGTTGGAGTGGGATGATGTAACCTAGGCAAACACAAGACAAAAGAATTAAGTGTATACTGTCTCTAAACAAACTCTTACACAGTGTGAAGATGCCTGAGGACCCATGGCAATGGAGACGGGGATAAAGGTTACCTTCCAGAAGCAGCATGAAGATGAGGACATAGGTCAGAGGTAGAGTGTTCTACCATGCCTAAGGCCCTGGCTCAATCCTGAGCACCACAAGAATAAACATGGAAGTTTCTGATTAACTAAGTAGCCAGAAGGCAGGAAAATGATAAAGTAATGTTGATTCAAAGAAGAAGAATTAATTTTGGACATATAGAAGATGTTTGACTTGATGAAGCTCTGTCTTGGTGGCATAGGCCTGTAATCCCAGCTACTTGGGAGACTGAAGCCAGAGAATCAGGGCTTTAAGGCTTGTCTAGGATAGAGAGCAAAGGGTGGTGGGGGAGGGGGCACAGAATGTGGTCACATTGCTGAGATCACCTTGTCCACTCATCTCTCCCTGTTGTATAGATAGAAAAATCCAAAGCCTAGGAACAGTAGTTCCATCAGTTGTTCTAACTGCCTTCCTCTTCCTTCATATCTTGTCCTTTGTGAGATGTTAGCCCAGCCCTGGGGAGATGCTCAGCTGATAAAGTGCTTGCCTTCAAGCATGAGTTTGGTCTCCAGACCCACGTAAAAAAGAAAAAGGACATGGTAGCAGATACTTGTAACACCAGTGTCGGGGCAGCAAAGACAGAGAGATTCCCTGGGACTTGCTGTCCAGCCAGCCCAGCATACTTGGCAATTTCCAGGCCAGTGAGAGACCCTGTCTCAAATAAAACAAACATACCTGAGTAGGAATGACACCTGAGATTGTCCTTTAGCCTTCATGTCACATATGAACACACATGTGCACCCCTCTCCTAACGTGCACACATACATACAAGCTGTGGATCCAGAGTTCATCAACATGAGAGGAAGTATTTTCAGGCTAATGGAGACACGGGCTTGGTTAGAGGCTGAAGGAAAAGCCTCTTGAGAAATAGGATAAAATTACTTACATAGAAGTGAGTGGGTCCTGGAGTACCCAAGGGACAGAAGAACATGTGTCATGACCATAGACACTGGACCCTCAGAGGGNTGTTATTTATATACCTGAAGTCTTGAGTCCATCACTAGACAAGAACATAAAATGAATGGCCTGGCTTCACAGCTCCCACCTTCTCAACCCACAGTGTCCCTCTCTTCCCTCGTCCCTCTCCTTCCCCAGTGGTTCATCCATGCTTTAGTCACCAAGGTAGGTCAGTGCATGAATGAGGAAGATAAAAATGCCAGGCTGGTCTGTGAAAATGTCCTAGAATACCAGGAACACTCTGGAAATTTTCAGAAAAACAGATAGCAGCACTGGATTTGGGAAGTGAGAGTTTACCAACCAGCAAAAGAAAGAAATGTGAAATGAAAAGACAGTAAAAGGGATGGCTCTTGAAGCAGTGGTAATTGATGGTGTGAAGGCTTAGCTCATGCCACACCCACCACACTGAGCAGATGAAAACAAAGCCATACAGGTCTCAGAATGGGAAACCCTTGCCCAAACCTGGGAACTGTGGGCTAGGCAGTACCTCTGAAGAGTCCTCCAGCAGAATAAAACCTAATTTGGTTATGCGCACCTCCTAGAGTCCCATGAGCTCACTCTGGGTTAAAACACCGAGAGAAAATGCCATTTACTGCCCAGTGCAGTGGCAAGCAGAAGAGGACTCTAGGTGTCTGTTTCTAGGGTACAATGTGGTAGGTGTCTATTTTGAAATAGTGTGTCATAATCACAAATAGTCAACTATACATACATAAAGAACATGAATTGATCTCAAAAACACTGTTTAAGACACTCAGAAGGCAAGGGCAGGCTGGTCTCTGTGAGTTGGAGGCCAGCCTGGTCTACATAGTTCTAGGGCAGCCAGGGCTGCATCATGAGACCCTGCCTCAGAAAAAAAAACAAAGCAAAAAACACCACCACCAACAACAAAACCCACTATTTAATTTGAAAGATCAAAACTGAATCAAATGATACCTGTGGTACTAGGTCACCATGTAAGTCAGAAAGACAAGCAGTACTGTTTTCAGGTTCAAATCCATCATTGGGATGTATACCAACAAATGGAGCCTGTCTGCAGGGTAAGCTGAGGATGAGGAGTAAGGCTGGCAAAGGAGACAAAGAGGAAATGTGACCTGCTGAAATATCTATGCACAAAGGAGCATAAAGACCTATGTCCCATTTGAGGTCCCAACAGGACATGCTAAACATAGTTCAGGGCATTCTCTCCTCTCCTACTGAAGAGGCTGCATGGGTGGGTGACAGGGCCCAGAGCAAGGACCAGGAGGAGGCCGGAAGACACTAGAAGAGTAATCTAGTTCCTGAGATCAGCATGGAGCTTCCATGGCTTCTAAACAGGAAAGTAATGTTTCAAAAGCTCTCTGGTGGCCTAGGGGCTCATGGAAGATGGGATGGCCGGGTATTTAAGAACCTACTGTAAACTGACAGCCAAAGATACAGAAAATAAAGCAGTCAGAGACAGGGTGAGTGGGTGCCCAAGAGTGGACACCCTCTAAAGCCAGGGCCAGAACCCACAGAAATTCACTTCCTGACAGAAAGGAAGAAGTTACTGACATTCACCATTTTGATGAACTCAAGGGCTATGAAGGCTTCCAATAACACAGCAGCCCCAGTAAGATGGTGCTTCCCACAGCCCGTCCCTCCTCCAGACTTGGCTACTCTGGCACAGACACCTGGAACTCTGGTTCTAATCCTGACTCTTCCCTTGGCTCCAGAGGTGACCTTGGCCAGGTTATACCTCCTCTCTGGGCCTTGATGCTTTCCTCTTCCCTTTTGGGTGGGCACTTTCTTTAGCTCCATGTTACTGTATTTCCCTAGTAATGGCCCCCAGGAAGGAAATCTTGACTCCCCCCTCAAACCCCCAGGTGTCTTCAAAGTCCTGACATCCTCCTTAATCTTCCAGCTCTGCGACCCCACCCTGGAGAGGAGGAGCCACAAATTGGGATGGTAATGGCCCTGCTGATTGCATTAAGGGGTCCTAATGCAATCTGCTCTCGTGGGGACCATCCATCAGATCAGAGGCCCTCCCCAAGTCCCTGCCACCCCAGTCACATTAGTGAGTCAGCCCATTTATCACTACAACACACCTCCATGGAGACTGGCCTAGACGGATGAGGGGCCAAATCAGATTTATGAGGAGGAATCCTGGAAAAAAAAATCAGCCCCATCCATCTCTCAGACACCAAAGAGGGAGCCCTGGTCCCCACTCCTTCCAATGCTCCATAGGGGAACAGGGCAATGGGTACTGATAGGGAAGGCAGCCACATTGCCTTTGTTTCTTGAAGGCCCAGAGTGGCCTGGCACAGCCCTGGAATTGGCCTCGCTCACAGTTCTGTTCTGAAGCAAAGCCCCTTTCATGACCAGCAAACAGCCAGCGCTGCTCAGCTTCTGGGGATCCCAAGAGCATGCACTGAACAGTTCTCTAGTTTGGTAAACTACAGCAAGCAGAGGGTGGGAGGCAGAGGTAGTGAGCCCCACTTAGGAATGAGACCAGGCTTGGGCCACATTTCCATGGAAGAGGTCTTGCTCTGGCCTTCTGTCTAGGCTAAGGTTGTGCAGAGGGAGGGCTCATTATAACTTATGCTGGGCAGCAAGGCCACTCCTGCAAATGGGAGGCATTGAGGAGGAGGGTGGGGTGGGATGTCAGGGCTGATCACTCTCTTTCAGGCACTCGTGTTCATGGACCCTGAAGCTTTTTTGTTTTGAAAGACATTATTTAAGGAAATCATGCAGTATTATGACCTACTAGGAACTCTTTTTGGGCCATGGAAGGATCCTGTTCAGGCAAGGGTTCCTACAGTTTCAGGCTTATTAACCCTGAGCCAAAGAGTTTGCACTCATTATCTTAAAAGAAAAAAAATCCCCACGACAGCCAATTGCCTCAGGAGGCAAGGCTTATCATCCCTATTTTTATAAGAAAATGAAACTAGGTGCTGCAGTACACATCTGTCATCCCAGCACTTGGGAGCTGGGGGCAGAAGGGTGAGGAATTAAAGATCATCTTAAAGGACATAGCAAGTTTGAGGTTAGCCTTGACTACATGAGACCTTAGCTCAAAAAAAAAAAAAAGTGACTTGTCTAGGACTGTGAAGCTTGTAAGTGACAGATGCTGATGGGACCAGGTCCAAAGGCTCTTCTAACTGACCTGGGCCCCACTGCCAGGAGAGAGCCACAGGACCTTGAAGCTCAGCCCCTGAACCAGTTCATGCAAAGAGAAGAGGGTTTGAGCAAGCACAACTTGGTCAGAAATCCAGGGCTATCCATGAGCAGCTGTAGGGACACCTGTGAGCACAAGGTGCCCAGTAGAGAAGCAGGCCGGACTCCCCCAGGGGCCCAGATATCTTCCCCAAGGCTGACATCTNCCCTGGGGACAATNCCTTGTCTCTCTCCCAGGCCTTACCCAGCCTGGGGCCAGGACTTTAGTAGCATCTTATAGAAGCCTTGCTGAAGTATCGCCATCCATTTCCTTTCCCTTATGCGGCNCCTGCCCTCCTCTTCCTGGGCCTCTAGTCTCTAAATGGTGAAAAGAGTTTTGACATGGTAGAAGGACCTTTGCAACACAGAGCTGAGGGTCTATGGTGGGGTTCTTTCAATGCCGTATCCTCCTCCACACAGGGACCAGGCACTCACTGTCTGGCTTTCTTCATCCCCGTCCCCACACAGGGCTTACATGCAACCTCTTCATCTACTCAATTTGGGGTTTGGTCCTTCTTTCAACCTAATCACATCTTCACACTTGTGCCTCCTTNGAGGACTCTGCTGCCCCATTCCTGAGCACTAGGGGTTAGAGTGTGTGCCCCAGGCCACACAGCCTACAGAGCACGAGCTGCTCCCTAAAGAAAGTTATGCAGCCTGGACCCAGTCAGCTGAACAAGACCTACACCCACATCCTCCCAAAGTGTATGTGTATGACATAAACAAAAGCCCCAGCGAAACAGCAGTCTGTGGGTCAGGAAGCTGTGTCCAAACATGCCTCCCACCCTTCCCCCATCTCTCTGTGTGTATGTGTGTGTGTGTGCATGTGTGTGAGCATACACATGCATTCTCAGGGTCCCTGGGTTGGAAAGGGGCTGTGATTGCTAACTTTTGAGTCNCTGGAGAACTCAGAGATTCTACTTGCTAAGGGAAACAGACAAAGTGGTAATCTCAAGCAAGGTTAATTAGAATGTTTGAGGCAAAGCTAGAGTCCTCCCTTTCAGCCTCTTTCCTCTCCAGAGCTTTAATGTGGGTATTCTGTGAGGCTCTAGCCTAGGCTGCCTGCTCTCTCTGTGCTGGCTCCTTCTCCAGTGTCTCCCATTAGCAACCACGTGCACACAAGTTCCCCTAATCTGTCTTCTATACCCCAGACCTCCACAGCCCTTGGACAGAACCTCTGGAATAGCCTGAAGCCACTGAGAACCTAGCCATGACTCAAACCAAACTCATGACCCTGCTCTCAAGTCTCATCCTAAAGTCCCTAGCTCAGGACATCTCATTGTCACCAGGCACCCAGCTCCCCAACCAGGACTCCCCTATCTCCCCACAGTTGCCAGATGTGTTCGCAGGGAGAGCTCTTCNGGAATCTGTGTCCTGTCCTCTGTCCTCACTGTGACTACATCTCATGTTCGAAGTTCTGGATTCAAGGCCCACCTTCTGGTCCAGAGCCCCAGGTTTTNGTCTTAGTGTGATCTAGAGCCACTTTGACCGGCTGCTGAATTACCCTGGGTCCTCTCCATTAGGTAGGGTTGACAGTGTCTCTGGCTCGAGGCTNCTGTGAGAGTCTATGAAAGCATGCATGGCACAGAGACAAGCATTTTGTTGTGTGTGCTGGGATTAAGTTATTCTTGTTATCATGATTACTGAGGCTGTCTCCTCTCAGCCATTCTCTGCCCTGTCAATCACCCGTAGATCAGGCAGACTGTCTATATTGCTCAGGCTGGTAAGACAGAGCGGGTTTTGAGCCTAGGTCTAAATGGCTCTGGTGTTCTTCTTCTCGGACAAGGTACCTGCCTATTTGTAAGCATGAAGAATGAATGGACACAGATCATCAGGACAGTGAAAAAGGACTGAAGCCAACAGAGTGAGAATTTTGGGGCAGGGGTGTGTTTGTGGTTGAGACAGGGTTTCTCTGTGTGGCCCTGGCTGAACTGGTACTAGCTCTGTAGACCAGGCTGGCCTTGAACTCACAGAGATCTGCCTACCTCTGCTTCCTGAGTGCTGGGATTAAAAGAGTGCACCACCACCACCCCAGACCAGAGTGAGAATTTAATGAGCATGTCTGAGGCCCCAGATGCCTGCAGAGAAAGAGTGTTGTTCTGTTGTTCAGCTATGTTGTTGCAGGAAGTAGGGGATGAGTTGAAAGGGAAACATGGAATTTGGAGATGTTGGTGGAGACAAGGTCGGAGAAAAGCTGGAGTCCTTCCAAGACCCTTTTGGGGACTGCTCAGCAGGCCTTGGAGGAGTCACAGGCATTATTAAAATGGTCCACATGCAGCAAGAGTAGCAGTAATGGGGACACTTACTAAGTATGGTTCCTCTTATCTTGGGCCACCACACCAGCGTCTGGTGAGGATTAGGTAATGCTACAGCCTTGGGAACTCAAGTGAGTTTGTTGCTGGGGTGGGAGAGCTTAGGTTACCACGAGTTCAGGGATTCTGCTTTTCCATGGCCTTCTGAGAGAGAGAGTTTGCAGGAACAGAGGCCACGGGCAGGAGGAAGTAACTTGTGTCATTTATAACTTGAGGAATCTGCCAGCTAGATCTCCAGCTTAGCTGGAGGCAAGGGTACTGATCAATGAGTTAGCTTGGAACGACAGCTTTGGAACAACACCCAGCCNATGGGGTGGGGGGTTGCTTCTTTCCCTGATACTTTTCTCCTAGACTGTCTGTCTGCATCTGGTTACCACTCTGTCCTCTGTCCCTCATGAGAAGCAGTCCAGTGCTCCTGTGTACCCTCCTTCTGCCAGTCCATCCCTGTCCATCCAGCTGTCCTGGTAAAAGATGGAACCTGGCTTAGCAGGGAGAACCACCCCATCTCTGTCCCCACTGTGTCCCTAAAGAGAAGCTGGCTGGATGGGCTGTAAGGGGAAACAGAGGGTACCTTCCTGAGTGACCTCTCTGGGGATGCTTCCCTGGCATAGGGACTGGGAAGGAGATCTTGGGAGTCCTGACAGCCCGGGAAGGAGGAGGCTGCACTCTAGCTTGTCTGATTCAGGCCCTGCCCAAGTGGACAGCGCTCTGTTTACACATCGACACACTTGTGTTTCTGGGATCCCTGGGATTTCCGAAGCTCCAGAGGAGGGTGGAGGAAGCAGTTTGTAACACCGAGCAGAGTGCAGGCAGATTCACTTCATGCTCTGGCCAGCCTTTTTCTGTTGGTGCTTTACCTTTCACAAAAGCTCTGGTTCCCTGTCACGCTTTCTTTTTTCTCCTTGGATCCTGATTGTCCTTCAGTCCTTTGTCACTAAGTGTAACTTGATAAACTGAGCAGAAACACACTGCTGTCCCCATCCTTTCAAAAACTGCTGCCAGAGAAAGGGCACAGGGGAAAGAGATCTGATGTCTTTGAATGGACGTTTAAGCAGAAGTGCGTACACACACACACACACACACACACACACACACAGAGAGAGAGAGAGAGAGAGAGAGAGAGACTCACATGCATACCAGGACATAGAGTTGCCTGGGGTGGGAGGAAGTGGAATCCCAGACTTTTGTGCATGGGCCCTGGCCCTGAAGTCCTGGGATGGATGCCCTCCCAACTCCCAGAGATCCCCTCATTGCCCGCCCTTGTTGCAGCCGCCCAGTGGGCGGTGCCAGGGCAGGTTTCAGGCTATAAAGGGCTCTTGGCTCCCTGGGTCTGAGGGAGCGCCATCGCTGCGACAGTGTCCCTGCCAGCCACAGCCAGCCTGGGGCACTGCCCATAGCCCATCGCCATCGGGCAGGCTCTTCTTTGGAGCACAGCTGTCAGCTGCGGTCCTTGAACCTTCTATCGGCAAGTCCATTTTCCGATTGCTTTGGACTAGCTTGGGTGTGGGCCAGAAGGAGGTCTGGATTTGGGGGCTTTAATGGGCGAGGATGGGAAGATTTCCACTTCTCTAAAATAATTCCTTCTGGGCAAAGTGTCTGGACCTGAGGCCTCCCCAGGTGAGGAGTATGGTGGGACTTTGCTGTCTACTAGGGAAAAAAAGAAAGTTATTTCCCAGAGGGCTATAGGTGGGTGGGTGAGGGGCTTCTTCTACCCAGGCCTGTCTGTGGAATTGAGAGTGAGGAGTCAGGCCTATGCCAGGTTGAACCTTTTCCGCGTGGACTGTTATTTATTTAAAAAAAAATAGCTGAAGGTACCTGGGTGTGGGTTCAGGGTAAGGGCAAGTCTCCGTAAGGGACCGAGAAAAAGAGGGAAGGCCCGAGGGATAAATCGGCAGCAACTGAATGCACCTTTGGACTTGGTAGCAGTGATCATCAGGATGGCACCTCCAAAGGATCTGGGGGCTGCTGGGGTTCAGGCAAGTGTAGTTTTGAAGGGGTCGCTGAGTTCTCTGCATAGCCAGACAGCCCGAAGCCATGCTGGAGAATGGAACATTTAGTTCTGCAGGCTCTAGAGAGGGAGTCCCTAGCACTGGGGGTGATTTTCATAGTAGCTTGGACAGCAGGGGTCCAGCCCCTCCCTCAAGAGCAAGGGCACACTAATGGAATGTCCTCTAACCTGTCCTTGAGTTTCTGGACACCAGAGGGCTACCACTGGCCTTGCTGCGGTGCCTGTTCTGGGGGAGGGCACAGAGCGGCAAGAAGGTGGGCAAAGGAGCTGGAAGAAACAGTAGGAAAGAGCAGAAATCTAGGGCAGAGGGGCCACTTCCTACCTGCAAGGGTTGCAGTTCCAACCTAAGCTCTGCAAAAGGGTCTGAGCAGGCCCTGCTTTCCCAGGGCTTTCCCAGCAAGGGACTAGGGCCCTTTTAAGCACGGTGCGGAGGGATCGTAGAACAGAACAGAGCCAACCTGAGACCCTGGAGAGGAGAAAGGGAGCTGTGAGCTGAGGCAAAGAGAGAACTCTGGGGTGGAATTACCAGTTCTGTCCTTCCAGCTGCACTGTCCCGGGACAGCTGGGAGACACTAGGCAAACCCAGTTGGTCCTTAAGTGCCCAGGCATGCTTCCCACCCACCACTGCCTGGTCTCTTTGTCCTCAACTTCCCTTTGTTCCCATTTTTACTCATCTCTGGCTAGAGAACTGAGAAGTTTTGAGGTAAAGAAAGTGAAGCATCAACCAGGAAAAAAAATCAGGACCTAAATTAAATTGAGTAAAATTGAGTAAATTGAGTATAAAATGGAGAATTTCCTCTATTCAGTAGAGTGGCCCAACTCAGGGGATATGTTAGTTGGTAGGAGAGGAAATAGAGCAAAACAGTGGACAGTTTTCTCATGAAATGGATATACAAATCCCTCTAAAAACAGTGTTAGCTTGCAGCGCTGTGTGCAACACGCATAAGGGAGCTGTGGGTAACCAGGAATGTACACAGAGAAGGCCGTGGAAGGGCCACTGTTCTCGCTACTTGGTGTGTGCAAAGCTGGGAACACGCAGCNATCCTGGTAGCTCTGTGTCCTGAGGAGTGGGCCTTGAGACACATCTGTGCCTGCGCAGGGATTTCTTGAGCCCTAGAGGAACTTGCCTTGCTCCTTGTCTTCAGACTTGAGCAATATGTGAGGTCTACNTTCCATATTCTCTCAGGCACATCTACCAAGCCTTCTGAATATCACCTAGGCAGAACTTCCTTTGACCCAGTGTCCTCTGACTGAGGTCCCAGTCTACTCTGGCTGATTTAAAAGTGCCTGGAGTGCTCTGGGGACACACCCTGAATCCCAGCTTCCCTGCATTGCAGACAAGAGTTGGAAGCCCTAGATGTACCTGGGCTGTGGAAAGGGTTTTGTGAGTGTCACTGAGATTAGCAGCACTGGCCTGGNTGGGGAGGGTTGCTCATCTGGGGACAAGCAGATCATTTCAAGTTCCGGATGATGGAAGTATTCTGACCTAGAGCCCTAACCTGCCCCAGGACACTTATGGGTTGAGTCCTAGCTTAGGGACAGTCTGGAAGGCAATGGCTGTACTCTGTGGCCCAAGGTGGCCCTGGAAATGCTTGTCTGTCCAGAGACTCAGCCTGGGATCAAAGACAGTGACCAGGATTCAGGGCTAGTATGTTCAAAGGTTTGTTTTAGGACAGACTTGTAGATCAANCCTCCATCTGGCATGAGCATCAGAAGCCCACCTAGGGCATTAACAGATTGTCTCTCCTATGCGTGTGACCAGCAAAGGTGGCTCTTGGCCTCNCTCTGTTCAGCTAGCCTCTTTGCAGGTTCGGTCAAACACAGCATTCTGATTGGCCTGCAGCACCTCCAAGAAGCCTTGTATATGACCGCTTGCATTTCTGCCTCTCTCCTCCTCAGTACTCCCTGGGACTTGAAGAGAGACACTTCCCATTAGGAAATACTGCAGCTGTTGCTGTGGGGCTGTGTGTCCCCATGGACACTCTCCAGGACCTCACTTGGCAGCTCAGCAATAAGGAGTTAGGATTCCCTCCATGTTCCCTCCCCACTTCACACTTGAGTGGGAAGAAAGGCCCAGGCAGACAAGGAGCAAAAGAGTCCCCAAAGCCAAAGAGTGGGAGGACGTACTGGAAAGAGTGGACTTTTGACCCCAGAGTGGGCAGTCCTGTGGTTTTGGTTTGGTGGCTTAAAAAGGCGNACTTCCTGGCTGTGGACAGGATCTCGTGTGTATGGCCTTGTATAGGTTCAGCACCTGGTTTCTGGAAGCCTCCTTGTGAACCTCTGTCTGCCTGTGTTCATGTCCCTCTGCCCACAGGTAGATGGCCCTGTGGTGGGTTTTCTCTAAAGTCATTTTGCCTGATGAAACAGGCAAAATGGGAGGTGGTACTTCTGGGAATCTTAGGGTACCTCAAGATAGCAAAGCCCCCAAAACTTCCCCAACCAAACTCTGCCACTATCCCGGAGAGACTGGAATACTGCTGGCCTTGCTGTTCTTGTTTGCCAAGCAGTCCTGTAAAGTAAAATTTCCCCTAGGTGGACACTCCCCAGCTCTCTATTTCTGGGGTCACAGTGGTTCTCACAGAACTTACCCAAGTTCCATCTGTTCTGTGGGGGTGGGCAGCCTAAGGGTTCTCAAACTGAACCCCTAGGAATGCCTTCAAATTGGCTGATTGGAGCTGTGTTCCGGCTAGGAAAAGACAATTAAGGGAAGGGAAGCCAGGAAACTGTCCCCTGAAGATGTAGTACTACAACTATCCACCAGGTGGGGTTCCAGGGCAGAGAGTGAGCTTGAGCTGACCCTGCACTACTAGCAGCCTGAGCCCGGCTGGAACTTGTCAGAGCGCTCTCCNAGCAGCACACAGGCGCGCATCTTAGACGCTCTCGAGCATTTTCTGCTAGTGAGCTCTGAAACAGATCCAGTACTGGATGCAAGGGACGATTAACAGTGTAGGGCGGGCTAGTTCCCTTTACAAGCACAGCACCCTAAACCATGGTTGAGGTGTCTAGGATGATTTAATAATATTAGTTGCTCCGGGAGTGTGTGAGAGGACAAGAGGGCTGCGGGAAAACCGGAGGCACCAGGCAGGGAGAGCCAAGTTCTACTCAGGCAGATGTCAGGGATGGTGTGCACAGCTTTGTCCCAGGCTCTCAGGAGAGGCCACTTAACAGGCAGATCCATGGATGCGCAGACATATACGGCTATGGAGAGATCCCCAAATTCACTTCTCTCCGTCAACGTCGGGTCGACGCCAGGCGGGAGCACACGCAGGTGCGGCCTGGAGCCACAATCTCACCTCACACAAGCACACGCTCTGGACTCTCTGTGGCCGACTCTGAGAAGGTGGCCGCGCTCACAGACATGTTTACTTATTCAAACGTATCAGTGAACGTTTGTACAGGCCTCCTGGTTACAGGGGCCACCGCATTTGTCTCAGGCGCTGGACATTTTCCGGGACCAGTTGCAGTCAGTTAAGGCAATGCTGGCTGCTGACTTGTAGCTACAGAATATA
>LZPO01027402.1:512440-532223 GCA_001675575.1 Neotoma lepida | reverse complement strand
GCGTCCCTTCCCGGCTGCGGCCCGCCGTCTCCGCACTCGCGCTCGGGCCAACGCGCCCGCCTCGCCCGCCTCCGGGTGCTGCGGCCGCTCCAGTCTCTGCACTCGCCTCATCTGGGGAGCCTTTTCCCAAGCCCCCAAAGTTTCTGGGTTCGTTGGAATTTTTGGATTCCGATTTTTTCCCTTTTTATGCACCTAGGAATTTTGGAGGAATACTTTTGATAAATTGGTCGCACTTTCCGCTAGCTCTCGATTCCCCTTTTTTTTTGCCCTCCTCGCTTTGAGCAGAGAAGGGGCTTCCGAGAGGCTCCTGGTGGATAAAGTTTTCCAAAGTTTTTCTAGTGTGATGGTTGAGAGGAGAGCAAGCTCATCAGCTTGCCTCAGCTCCCCCCTCACCTTCCCAGAGCAGCTCTAAGCTCGCATAAAGGGACAAACAAACAACAAACAAACAAAGTTACACCTCGAGTCGCCTCGTGTCTCCTCTCTTCTTCCAGGAAATCTTTTTCCTCCCTTTCTTCGATCACCTCGCAGCCTTCAGACCCCTTCTCTCCGCCCCATCTCCTGGGTTTCGCCGAGGGGTGCCAGGACCCCCGGCCGCAGCTTCCCCTCCCCCGTCACTCTGGTCCGGCCCTCCCCTCCCCCTTCGCGGCCCGCACAGCCAATCCCCCGAGCGGCCGCCAACATGCTCTTTGAGGGCTTGGAGCTGGTGTCGGCGCTGGCCACCCTCGCCGCGTGCCTGGTGTCCGTGACGCTGCTGCTGGCGGTGTCGCAGCAGCTGTGGCAGCTGCGTTGGGCGGCTACTCGCGACAAGAGCTGCAAGCTGCCCATCCCCAAGGGCTCCATGGGATTCCCGCTCATCGGAGAGACCGGCCACTGGTTGCTACAGGTAAGCGCACTCTCGCCCAGCTAGCTGCTCCTGGAGTCCGCTAGCCGCGGGTACCCGGCCAGGGGGCGCCGGTAGCTCGGACACTCGGACGCTTGGACGCGTCGGTCCCGCCCCGCCCCTCTCTGCCTCAGTTCGCGCCGCCTGGGTTTCCCCAGCTTGCCTGCAGCGCGGCTTGGAGTCCTCGGGTGCCCGGTGAGCTAGTTCAGAGGGCTGGTGACGGGGTGTAGGGGGTGTGTGTGTGGGGGGTGAGGAACAGAGAGGGCTCCCAAGTGTGATGCACCTGGGCTGCGGGCGCCCAAGCTGGGGTGCGCGGAGAGCTCTGGCTAGCAAGTCTGGAGGGGCGTCGCTTAGCTTTTGCCTCAGTCTCTAAGCCTCAGTCTATGTTAGCGTCCTGGGTATCTACCTAGACGCTGAGAGGTAAAGGAGAGGGCTGGCCAGTGGCAGCTTGGAATGGCCTACATATAAGACCCGGGCAGCATCCTGCAAGCGTATCCAGCTCAGGTACAATTGGGCTGGTATAAGGTGCTACTCACAACTCTGCGTGTGTGTGTGTGTGTGTGTGTGTGTGTGTGTGTGTACGCACGCGCGCGCGTCTGTGTCTGTGTGTTGTGGTGGGAGAGGAAAAAGGTAACCTAAGGGAAATTCGAGGCAAGAAAGCTGAGAGCTCTCAGCTTTCGGGGAAAAGGGTCTGTTTGCTTATTGGGTGGGGACAGTTTAGCACAGGGAAACCGGGAGAGGTATGCAAGAAATCCAGAGTGTGCCTATGCAACTGGACGCCTCACAACTCCACTCTGGTGGCAATTGGGGCCAGGCTCGTTGAGGACCAGACCCAGGTAAGTAGCAGGCAGATTAACCTGGAGTTAACCTCGTCCAATGCTAGACAATCGCTTTTGCAATTTGATACACCCCAGGTTTTTTTGGGGGGGGGTTGAACCTCTGGGGTAACAGCGGGAGATGAGTTTGTCAGGCGGGCGCTCACGGACGTTAGGGGCAGACTGAATATCCCTAAACAGACAACTCCAACCCCTCAAAAGGAGAAATGAAAGATGAGCGCCCGCGCGCGCGCGCAGACCTATGGGTTTAGACGTGAGAAAGCTTGGCTTGAAATTAATAGACGCGTGCAGTCAGTGCGCGTGAGCACACACACACACACACACACCAGCGGAGGGACAAGTGACAGGAGAGGGGCGGGTATGGAGGGGTTTGAGAGATTCTTTTCTCCGGGAATCTCTCCACGTCTCACAGTCGGACCGTCTCTTTGGGGGGGCGGGTTGCTTGTCCAATCGGGTGGGGTTCACTTCAACCAATCGAACGATCCTTAGAGACAAAATCTCTTTTGCTTGTTTCTTGTCTCCACATTTAAAGGGTTAACTGTGGCGGTGGTCCAGGCTTTAGCCGGGAATTTAGAAAATAAAATAACTCAAGTGGGCAACGGTTCCCTCCTGTTTAAGGCAAAGCTTCGGAATCATCGTTCCCATCCTGTTTCCTGACCTGCCCCTCCCCCATGTCCCTTGCCCTTTTTCTCAGTCCCACAAGGGCTCTTGCGGGTGTGGTGCAGCCAGCACAGAATTTAGAGAGACACCCTTCGCCAGGGCATCCGCGCCCCTGAGGGTCAGATCCCCTGGGAGGAGGGACTAGGGGTGTTTAAGGGGTTAAAGCGAACCCTCCGAATCCGGTGTTTTTTTCGGAGCAATTTATCAGATTTTACGGGGGACCTCCAAGGGCTCTCGGTTTCCACTAAGCACCATCTAAACAGAGCCCAGGGCTAAAAATACATTTTTGTATAAATTGGACTCGCGGCCCGAACGGCTGCCCCTATGAAAGTCCTCTTTGTGAAGGCCGTGGAAACGGCGGACAAATAACTCTTTATTAAAGCCACAAAAAACGCACTTTAATTATAGTTAGGCAGATCAGAGGCGGGGGTGGGGGCGAGGCGGCGGCGACCTCGGAAAATTCACAACCCAACTTTTGTGTCGAAAGAAAAGAAAAACAGAGGAAAAGACGGGAGAGGAGAGACGGAGTGAGACCGACCGAGGGAGACTGCGCGGCAGACGAGGACGGGAACCCCGCTCCGTGCCCCCCTCTGCCGCCGCACCCCACCTCCGCCCGATTTCTCTTAAAGGAGCCGGCGCCGTCTAAACCGGCGTCTGGATGGGGGCGTCCCCGACTCGGCCCCTCCAGGTGGCGCGGGGGTTCCCGGCTCGTTCCCTGTCGCGCGCCGGGCCCAGAAGCATGTGGAAAAGCCATTAACAATCTGGGTTCTGTAGTCACTTTTCGCATCTGGGGCGTGTTCACTTCTAACTGGAGTATAGTTTCCCTGGGAGAAAGGAAAGTGAGAAGGGGGGCCAACCTGGGAAAGGGGAGCCGTCTGTCTCCGGGTGGAGGGAGCCGAAGTGTCCCTGGGAGACCACNACGCAAAGGCGGGAGACCCGGCCGCAGTTCTGCAGTCCCGCGGGAGAGACTGGACAGGTGGCTCTCTGCCCCTTTGCATCCGGTGCACCCTGGCGGGAGAAGGGTTAAGGCGGGCTGGGTGGCGAATGCGATGAAGGTTTCCGGCGCCACAGGCCGCTGGCGGTGGAGCGCAGGAATCGGTCGGGGCCCCGAGATCCGGTTACCTGTGCGGGTCACCGCGCCCCATCCCACCGCCCCTCAGATGCACCTTCCGGGTGCTCCAGTTCCAAATTTCAGGGCGGTGATGAAAGTCCGTCCCAATTATTCCCAGGACAAATGCTTCAAGAGAGTCGTGGCTCTGGGCCCAAGACTCCACCCTGCTGAGCCCACGGAGGGCCACACCGGAGCAGAGAGGAAACTCCAACCCCCATCTCTGGGGACAGCCTCCGGGCACGCACAACTCGCCGCTATAAATAATCTTTGGCCTGCGGCCACCCCGCGGGGTCTCGCCAGCCCGTGGCCTGGAGCCTGGAAATATTTATTCCGAGAGGCTCCGCCGCGCAGGGGTGGGGGAGCAGGCTCCAGCTTCAGGTCCAGCCATCGGGGATACCCCCCCAAAAGTCATTACTAAAAGCAGCCTTCCGTGGGTGCCCCTGCATCTCCGTCCTCCCGCATTATTTATTACCCTCCAGGCCCCACTTCCCAGTCCTAATGCATGCCGTGAAAAATAAAACCCGTAAGAGTGTGTGTGTGTGTGTGTGTGTGTGTGTGTGTGTGTGTGTGTGTGTGTGTGTGTGTTGGATGTTGAGGAATGACAGGAACCGGATGGCCGATGTTTAGGGTGGGGCTGGATGCAAGGGCACCAAAGGTCCTCTGTGAGCCCTGAGAGGCTTCTGGTGTATTCCCGCAGGGTTCCGGCTTCCAGTCGTCGCGCCGGGAGAAGTACGGCAACGTTTTCAAGACACACTTGCTAGGGCGGCCGCTGATCCGTGTGACCGGGGCGGAGAACGTGCGCAAGATCCTCCTAGGCGAACACCAACTAGTGAGCACCGAATGGCCGCGGAGCGCACGCGTGCTGCTGGGCCCCAACACGGTGGCCAATTCCATTGGCGACATCCACCGCAACAAGCGCAAGGTAAGAGCTCAGACCCTTGCCCTAGGACCACCTTCCTTGGGTAAGGAGCATAGAAATCTGAGCTCCCCTACCTAGACGGTTTCCTACCCGAATCTGGGCTCGGCTTGGACCTCCTCTTGATCCTGCTGCACCGTTTGGCTGGCCCACTGCACGGTGGGCACCACTAGGGTCAATGGGGCCTGCCTGGATATGGTCTGCACAAAGCTTGTACGTGTGGGGTCTGCAGTGATGGATGCGGTTGCTCAGTGCACCACTCTACTGGAAAAAGAAGGGGGCGGGGCGGGAGGTTCCACCCCTCACTCCTCAACTTCCATTTCTCTAAGTTTCCCCCAGGAAAGCCCCAAAGACCAATCATGCTAAAAACCAAACCTGGCCTAGCAGCCACAGGTTGCCTGGAAGGCGACTCTGTCGTGTGTTGCGGGACTGGAGATACCCTGTGGGCAGCGGTCTCCTGGCCTAGCCAGGAGAATAGGTTGGGTGGGCTTGGGGTCCTGCCCTGGCAGGTAGGCAGGTCGGTGCGGGGGGCGGGGGGAGACAAGGGGTGGGAGCGCAGTCTAGGTGCGCTGACGTTCAAAGAGCACCCAGCCTCCAGAAAGAGGAAGAGAAAGTGGGTGTTTATCCGGTGGATTTCCCGAGCTAGAGCAGAGACGCGCAGCAGGCCAGCCAGCGCGCAAGCAGCACGCCTCCCCGCCCCCTCCAGCTGCGCCGCCGCCACCGCTGGGCTGGGAGCGCGGGCGGCACGTGCTGTTTGAACTGCAGTAACCCGAAGGCTGAGCCCGCCGGCGGGCGGGCGGGGCGCCGGCCTTGGGCTGGAAGCCACCAAAAGGGAGGCTGCAAGGCTCCTTCACTGTTTTTTCCATTGGGTCAGAGGACTCACTCAGGTTTGGAACCTAAAAAGAAGAAAAGAGGACGTCTTGCCTCGGGCAGGAGCGGTAGAACAAGGGACTAGGGAGAGAGGGGACCGCGGGGATCATGCCCTTTGCCAGCAGCCCTACTGTTAGGTGGTCTGGGTGACTCGGGGACTAGTGGGACAATCATTGAGGCAGCCTCTGGGTTTTGGTGTTCTCTGAACCGTCCCATAAGAGTCGTTCTCCTTGGCAGGCATGAGAGAAAAAAAAAATCAAAGGAAGATGTGCAGGTCTCCCAAGAATTCTACAGAAGGGCTTCTGAAGGCCTGACTGGATGCTGGAAGCAGTTAACACAGCTTGCTGGCAAATGGGGGAGGGGCTGGGAGCAGTGGTTTTCCCCTGCAGTCTCCGAGGCTCCTCAAGGCTTCTTTTCAAGGAGCTAAGAAAGAGAGCTGAGACCTCTGGGAACCCAGCTTCAAGCTACAGTCTCCTCACTTCCCTTCAGAGGCTTGATGCAGAGGGATCTCAGATTTAGACTGAGTGAGATTTGAACCCCCAAAGTCATCACTCAGCCTGCAGCATTAGCCTGCAGCATTACCAGGACCTGCCTGCTGGGGCTGCCGGAAGCTGGGGTGGGGGCAAGGTGCTGAGAGGAAGGTCTCACCAAGACCAGAGTATGAGGCCCAGGGGAGCACACAGGGCTCTGGGTTTGGCTGGTACCTTGGAAGCTCACCCTCCTCCTGAGTTGCCCTCTGGCTTCTAGGAGCCAGGTGGGAAAAGCCTAGGCAGGGAAGGCCAAGGTTCGAGTCCACATTGTCCATCTGCAGGCAAGGGAAAAGGACAGATGATCAGTGCCGGGGGAGACACAGGACAGGAAGAGAGAACTCTGATGAGGTGGGAAACAGGGCATGCACTGGGACTCCACATCCTCCTCTGAGCTCCTGGCCTTCTTGCCCTTGAGGATAGAGAATGGTCAGAGGCCAGAACATACTGACCCAGGCTCCAGAAACAAAATATGCTTTCTGTGTGTGTGCTTGCTTTATGGTGGTCACGTGGGTAGGAACCTCAAGTCAGCCTAAAGTGTGATCCATGCTCCTGTTTACTGAATTTCATAGGTACTAAGAAGTGGGGAGCTTGATCCTTGACCTGATAGGAAGGACAAGACTTGAATACTCAGGGCCCATGTTCCTGAATGCCCATGTCGCCCTGAAGAGATAGGTCAGTTTTGAAGATACAAAAGCCCGGAGGGCACCTTAGGGCCAGAGTGAGAGTAATGCAGCTCACATTACAGGGAGGGCCATGCCCCAGCCTGGTTAGGATGAACGTGCAGGAAGTGGGGCCCAGGTGTGCTTGGGCATGGCTGGCTGAGAAGAGTCACTGTTTCCATCGAGGTGGGTGACTGCCCCTTCTCTGGGAGGTCTAACCAGATGTGTGGGGAGAGGGCTCCTCAGGCATCACTGCATGCACTCCACATGTTGGCCCTGGCTGCCCTGGTGGTCTAGGGCTAGCAGGGGTGGGGCTGCCTGGAGAACTCCAGAGTGTCCCCTAGTCTGATTGTTTCACCTGTGGAAGCCAGGCCTCACACTCCCTCCCTGTCTCTTCCTTTGGAACCCCTCCCAACCTGGGGCAGAGGGTCCTATCTGACAGATTGTACAGAGTGGCTGGCCTACTGCCCAGGAAGGATGGGTGGAGTCTGGTGGAGGAGGTAGGGACAAGAAGTTGTAAGAGACAAAAAGAAGTTAGCACTTGTGGAAGCCTCCCGCTCTCAGCCACATTTTCTCTGTGCTTTTGTAGATGGAGCTGAGCCTTAGCACTGAGAGACTTCAGTGCGCCAAACAGGGGACCCAAGACCCCTGGAGTGGCAAGACACTAGAGTAGGTTTCCTGTCCAGCAGGTGGGCAGAGCCCAGAGTGGTCTATGGAAATAGAATCATGAGGGAGCTACCCCTCCACACACACTAGGCTCATTACATAGGCTGTAGCCATAGACATGGCTACATGGATCCAGGCTTGGCTCAGGGCAGAAGCTCCAAGCTGATTCAGGGTCCATGGGTAGGTAAATAGCATAGCCATACAGCCCGGCCCCAGGGGAACAAAGCCTTTGTCCTGCTAGATGAAGTCCTTCATTCAGAAATTAAGGTAGCTCCAGCAAGTGGGCCCAGGGGCTGCTGAGGAGGCAGGTGGCAGGAGTGCTCTTTGAAGGTCAGTGGGGGAGGAAGCCCAGGCCAGCTGCCAGAGTGTCTGGGTGTGGGTGCCTCCCTCTGCTTGCCCTTGTGCAGGGAAGCAGGCAGGGTGAGTGTGGGGGCTTCTGCTTCCTGTATTCCTTCCTTTCTGTGTGCTTCTCCTGATGTCTCCTTGCAGTCCCACTTTGTCCCTCTGATGGCCCCTCATCCTGCTAGCTTTGGAAAGCAAATGTGGCCTTGGTGGGGGGGGGCTTGGCTGGAGTCTTTCCTGGCACTGAGCCTGATGCCAGTTATTGTGGCCATCCTGGGCTCCCCAGACCAAAAAGATTGGTGTGAGCCGGGGATTTGAGGATCCTCCCACAGGGTGTAGACGGTTACCCTACTCCATGACCCGGAGAAGTTCTTCCCTCACGGCTCTCAGCTTCCCAAGGGGGTTTTGGGGCAGCCAGTTGTTCCCTAACCTTCCAGTACTTTGGTTGGGGGTTTATGGAAGAGTTAGATAGNAGGATACACACATGGAGAGGGAGACTTGTGCAGGTAGGGAAGGGGGATGCTTGGCCCACCCTGTATGACCAGAAAGGATGACTGAGGCCAGCCCTAGGTGAAGGAGAAGCCAGGTGGCATTGCAGGCAGCTGGGGAATGACACCCTCTTTGGTCCCCCCTCCTTACTGGAGTATAAAGTACACACCTTGGCGTCGCCCCTGTGTAGACCGCTGCCTGCCTTCTGTTATTCTTTCCACTGTGCAGGCTGAGGCTCCGGTGGCTTGGCTGGGTGGCCTGCCTGGCCCCCACCCCTCCTGGGCAGCAGCTTCCATTCCTCCTCAGCTGAGTCACTGGCTGGGCAGTGGGCTCCCTCTAAGGCCCTGCCTGATGCTGTGGCTGTCCAGCCATTTGCCCATCCACCCTCAACTGCTGGCTGACCAGGCGGGTATGCTCCTATGGAGCTGTGGAATTGTACGAGGTGACCTCCTATCCCAGAGACACCAGATTAGAGGCGAGAGAAAGTCTGGCTGGGAGAGAATACATCTGTAAGAACAATTAGATGGGGATTAGGTTTTGACAAGTCCAGGTGAACATTGTAGGCTCCATGCAATCAGGTTCTATTCACAGAGAGAGAGACAGACAATATAGGTAACTGTGTTATTGGGGAGACAGAGGGGCCAGGGAATGTTCTCCAAGGACGTTTAGTATAGCGACCATCCTCCCTCCAGGCCTTCTTATGATTCTATGGGTATACTGGGGTAGGTGTTCTGGGGACTCTTAGGACCCTCTGTCCTTACCCTCCCTGCACCCATCCCTTGCAAAGTCCATACCTGCTGCTTGATCGGCAGAGCTCTGTTGGAGCCTGGCTCGTTCCCATGGACCTTTGTGTGGCATTCTTGGCTTCATTCTGGGAATTCCCAGGGAAGACCCCATGAAAGACAAAACAACCTGGCCACTGTGTTGCCTGTGGTCAGGGCCAGTGCTCCTGGGCCAGAACCGTCTTCATACTGAGCCGCTCCCAGGCACCTTCCCCTGTGCCCCAGGCCTGACCCCGGTGGCCAACAGCCTTAGATCCAACAAGCAGATGGGGCCCAGGCCTCTCCCTGCTCTGGCAGGCACCTCTGCCTGTCCTCCGTGGTGGCGGGTGGTTTCTGGGCTGCCCGGCTTTGGGAAGTGCCTGCCTTGTTAGCCCTGGGCACAGACCCAGAGATGCAGACTTGGCATCCTCCCAGAGCCTGGGAGGCTCCTGTATCTCCAGAGCAGCTGACCCGGAGGCAGGGCTTGGTGACTCTGAGCAAAGGCCCCTGCCAGAGTGCCCGCTACCAGCCTTTGCTCACTTCTCATGCCTGGGCTTTCTCCACCTTTCGGAAGGGGGCAGGAGGAAAGCCTCCAAGGAGAACTGGGGAACATCTGGGTGGAAAGGGACTTGGAAGCATCTAGATGGGCTCTTCGTAAAACCGATGGGGAAACTAGAACCCAAGGAGCAGCAAGCCAGAGGCTGCTCTAGACAAGAGCCTGGTCCTTCACTTCTCCTCTCAGGGTTCCAAGGGGAGAGTGGCCCTGGTCNCTGGCCTTTCTCAGGACTCCTTCCCACTTGGGGACAAGTTTGGACCCCCTGCCTTAGAGTTCCTTGCCCAGCCCCAGGTCCTCCATGTCTTTCTGAATTGTCTCTGCCTTCCTGGGCCCCTTGGGCCAGAGAAGTGATTCAGTTAGCTGTCACTAGATGGCGCAGGGAATGTAACCTAAGGGGCACAAGGGGCTTGTTCATGATCCCAGTGGGCCTCTCTGTCTTTGGGGTAGCCTGTGCCGCACCCCCAGGTCCTTGGTGTGGTTTGAGTATGGGGTGCTAGGCTGACTCCACAGGGCTCAAATGTCATGGGGCTGTGCTGCTGGGAAGGGTTTCTTCTTAGGAAAGTAGACATAGGTGCTAAGATGTTGTGTGTCTTGAAAACATCCCAGAGGTCTCTTGGGTGGGTCTCACCATCTTATGGATGAGGAAACCAAAGCCTTGGGGTAAGCATCATGACCACAGACACACATTGAGCTGGGTGGCAAATCCCTTATTATAAGTTAGGCTCCTGGACACCCAATCTGACCTTCCTTGCTGTTTCCTTGCTGTGTCCTGATGGCTTGCTTGGCTTTGTCTGGTTCTGGTGACAGTGGTCTCTGCCCTATCCCTCTTGCCTATGCCATCTTTGGGCCCAGATCTCCACTGGGCCATTTCCTACCCTACCCCATTTCCAGTAGCCTGCTGGTTCTCAGTCAGTGTGGTTTTGCTGTCTCCTCCTACCCCATAGCCAGCTTCTTCACAGTGTTCTGGCCCACTGTTTCCTGGTGAACCCACAGAGCTCTGTCCTCTGTAGAGCTCTCTGTGGGTCAGTAGTCACTGACTGGACTCCTGAGGGTGAGGATCTCTTTTCTACTCCTCTTTAAGACCCATTGGCTGGAGGCTGAACCTGGTTCTAAAAACATCAGAACAAGGGCTCAGGCACCCAATACCGTCTTCCTCTACAGGCCTCTGACCAGAAGTAGCTACTGAAGCCCCCTGCCAGGAAATTCCCCAGAACCCCCCAGACTGAGCAAGGTGTGGGTGACCTAGAAGACCTCCTGTCACCCTGTTCCTCTAGGCTGTACCTTGGCAGTGGAACTGGCTTGGACAGTATGGTACTCTGCCCCTCACTGGCCTCCCTCCCCTCCTTCTGCCCACTGGGAACTGGGGATGAAAGTGCTATTGTGCAAAGTGGCTGGGCCACTGAAGGGCCAGCACTGTTATTTCTGCAAACCAGCCCTCCCATTAGCCATGCAGGGCACAGGCCAGGAAAATGTTACCTTTTCCTCCACGAGCTGACTGCAGGGGAAATTCTCACATTTACAGTTTGTGCGGTGGTTGTGTTTGGGGGGCAGGCGGGAGGGCAGTGTGCTTGTGTGGTTTCGCACACGCAGGCGGGTGGGCGTCCTCCCCTGCACTCTCCCTCTTTGCCCAGCTCTGGGGGTACCTCCTGCTCTGGACTTGTATCTGGAGATATAAGGAGACCCACAGGCTGTGAGTAAATAAACAGACACCCTCCCTCTCTTGGCCAGAGGGTAGCCTTGTGAAAACATGCTTATGGTGGGGTAGAGGCAGGGCACTGCCCAGCCAATCAGGAGGATGGATGCAAGGCCAGGAGATGGGAACAGGGATTCTTGATAGTCCTAGAAGATGCTCAGAATTAAAGGGTCTTCTGCCTTTGCTATCTCCTGGGGGTAGAACACTATTTCCTCTAGGCCTGGCCACACAATAGTTGTTTGGGTAGTATAGCCTCTGTGCTTCTGAGAGTCTCCACCCAACAGTCATTACATGGTGACTGATGACAATTGGGGTCCCCAGAAAGTCCTGCTTTCTTTCTAGCTATAGTTCTCTTGCCTGCCCACCAGTGGAGCAGAGGAGAGCCATATTCTTATTTCCTACGTGTGCTGTGACCAGACACTGATGTCCCCCCTCTCCTGACACTTCTGCCCAAGGTCCTAGGACTCAGATAGTCCCTGGACAGAAGTGCAGAGTCCTTTGTGTGGCTCCGCTCTAGCCCCTGTGGTGCCCCAAGGCTTGGAGAGCCTCCCACTCTCTCACAGACAGAGGCAGTAAAATGAGGGCTCAGTGGAGGGGACTGCACAAGGGATCTGGGTTGGAGCCACCCCCAGGGAGCTTGGTAGGAGGGATGTGGGCAGCAATCCCCCTGGCTTCAAGACCCTTACCACCTGCCTCTGGGCCCTTTAGGTCTTCTCCAAGATCTTCAGTCATGAGGCGCTAGAGAGCTACCTGCCCAAGATCCAATTGGTGATCCAGGACACACTTCGAGCCTGGAGCAGCCAGCCTGAAGCCATCAATGTGTATCAGGAGGCCCAGCGACTTACCTTCCGAATGGCAGTGCGCGTGCTGCTGGGCTTCAGCATCCCTGAGGAGGACCTGGGCCACCTCTTTGAGGTATACCAGCAGTTTGTGGAGAATGTCTTCTCTCTTCCTGTGGACCTTCCCTTCAGTGGCTACCGAAGGGTGAGTACCCAGTGCCTGGAAAGAGAGGGTATAGGACTGCCTTTGCGAGGGAAACGCACTGCCGGACAGGTGCCAGGAGGGGGCACAGGGCATGGGAACAGAGAGATGAGAGCAGAGGTCATAATAGGATGGGTCTGGAGCCTTTCCTTTGTGCCAGAGGCTTAGAAAGAGTCCTGTCTTCAAGAAGAGCTGATGGTCCACTTTCTCCTAGGGCATCCAAGCTNGGCAGATCCTTCAGAAGGGCCTCGAGAAGGCTATCCGTGAGAAGCTGCAGTGTACCCAGGGCAAAGACTACTCGGACGCCCTGGACATTCTCATTGAGAGCAGTAAGGAACATGGCAAGGAGATGACCATGCAGGAGCTGAAGGTAGGTGGGCAGTACCACGCNCCACCATGGAACTCCCTTTCTCACTTCCCTCATCCAGAGCAGGACATTGCCTGGCTGCTTCCTCTCTAATCAGCTTTCCGAGCAGCAGTGGCAGTAGCTGCCTTGTGCCCACCGGTGCTGAGGCAGAAGCAGAGTGGCATGCATCCTTGCCCTCCGGTGCTGAGGCAGAAGCAGAGTGGCATGCATCCTTGCCCTTGTTCTGAAGGATGCCTGGGGCTGTGCTGTTCTGTTCATAGTAGCACATGGCTTGGGGCTGTGTGTACTATGTCCTGGGGTTGTCAGGCCCCATATCCATCTCTATTGTTCTTAAGATGTTTTGGAACACTGACCCTTAGGCCTACAAAGCGGCTTTGTTGGCACCTCCCACTGAGACTATCCCTGGGTTACTCTCTCAGGTCATCCCATGGTCTGAGAAAACACATGCCCAGAAGCCACTCACTGGAGGCCAGCTCCCNACTCCAGAGAGGTGTTTGTAATATGGACTCCCGCCTCTTACAGCCGCTCCAGTCGTGCTTGGTACTCTTGTCCTTTCTGCTGCCTGAACACAGCTGGCCTCAGTCCCTTGGCCCTGCAGTAGGCCCTGTCTGGGGGCTCCTCCACTTGAGAGGGCTTGTTCATCCCCAACCTGCACCCCTGTTCTGCACCCCTTTACCTGGTATCTACAGACTTCCCCAGGAAGCTGGGGAGAAGCTGCTGTAACCTCATTAGCAAGTACTCAGGCCTTGGGATGAGGCGACCTCTGGGTTCCACTGCAGTCCCCTCTTAGGTCCTACTGGCTGCTGCATTATGCTGCTTCTTTTCTGGATCCTGCCTGCCCATCTGACCACCTAAAGGGTAGCCCTCTTCTGGTGATGGAGGAAGAAGCTGGGGGCATAGATACCTAGTTACCCATCACACACACACACACACACACACACTGCACAGCCTCTGCAACATGTCCGTTCTCTTCGATGAGCTCACTGAATTGAGCAAGCCATGAGTCCACCACTAAGCAAGAAGTGACCTTAAGCTCTGGAGCCAGCAGGCCTGTGCTTCTTCCCTGAGTCATAGCAGTGTGTTTCCAGCCAGGCTGGAGGTCAGGCTGTGACCCCAATGAGCCTTTTGAGAATAAAGCTCAGAGCAAAAGTGTTGGCTGCCAGTGTAGGGCCCAGTGCAGATGGACTCTGAGAAAGCTAGCAGTGTAGGTCACCCTATGTGACTACTGCAAATAACCCAGAATGCCTGTGTCTCTGCTGCCACAGGACGGTACCCTGGAACTGATCTTCGCAGCCTATGCCACCACGGCCAGTGCTAGCACGTCTTTGATAATGCAGCTGCTGAAGCACCCTGCTGTGTTGGAGAAGCTGCGGGAGGAACTGCGGGCCCAGGGCCTGCTGCATGGCGGTGGCTGCCCCTGTGAGGGCACCCTGCGCCTGGACACCCTCAGCAGCCTGCGCTACCTGGACTGCGTCATCAAGGAGGTCATGAGACTCTTCACCCCCATCTCTGGTGGCTACCGTACTGTGCTGCAGACCTTCGAACTGGATGTGAGGCTGGGCTCCAGTGCTCGTGGTAGTGGGGTGGCTGGGGCTTTTGGCTAAGCGCCAGGAAAAGATGGCCATCTTGGGGTCCTCCGTAAGTTAGAGGGGGAGGGGGCGAGAGGCAGGGACCAGTGCCTAATTCTAGTAGCTTTCAGTCTTGTGGGAGAGACTTACCCCAAATGTAGGGCTGAATGAAGCCAACCTGTGTGTTACATGGGATACTGCTTGTGACCCATAGAATTGGAGACTTGAACTAGCATGCTGGAAGGGATGTCTTTGGTCAGGGATAGGCCTTGAACATCTGAGGATGAGGACAGGTAAGTGGGCCTCTTCTGGCTCTCACCACCCTACTCCTTGCTCTGTTTCTCTCCAGGGTTTCCAGATCCCTAAGGGCTGGAGTGTCATGTATAGCATCCGAGACACTCACGACACAGCGCCCGTGTTCAAGGATGTGAACGTGTTTGACCCTGACCGCTTCAGCCAGGCGCGCAGTGAGGACAAGGATGGCCGCTTCCATTACCTCCCATTTGGTGGTGGTGTGCGGACCTGCCTGGGCAAGCACCTGGCAAAGCTGTTCCTGAAGGTGCTGGCAGTGGAGCTGGCCAGCACCAGCCGCTTCGAGCTGGCCACCCGGACCTTCCCTCGNATCACTCTGGTCCCTGTCTTGCACCCTGTGGATGGCCTCAGCGTGAAGTTCTTTGGTCTGGACTCCAATCAGAATGAGATTCTGCCTGAGACAGAGGCCATGCTGAGCGCTACAGTGTAGCCTCACTCTGGTCTCAGCCTAGCCCGGCAGAGGGGTGGGGAACAGAGACAGAAACCTGTGGGGTGGGGAGGGGCTGGATGGGAGGCCAGCAGCCCCCTGTGATGTCCTCTGGCCTCCTCTCCAGCAAACCCTCCCCAAATACAAAAGGGCCCCGCCCCCTCCTGACTCCTGCTCTCTTGGATCTCCACTGCCCCCTAGCTTAGCTCCTGGGACAGGGCCAGGACAGGGCTCTGTGTGCCCATGACAGTGTTAGCGCCAGTTGGCTGAGCTGCAGAATATGCTATGACCTTCTGAATGCTCCCTCCCTTTACCCCCTTGTCTTTTTGTTGGTGGTCTGGTGGTTGTGAAGGCAGGAGGGAAGAAAAGAGGGGGGCCCTTGGAGCATTCTTTGCCACCCTGCACCCCCCTCCTTCTGTCACTGTTCAAATGGTGTCCAGAATAGCGTCTTGGGGATTTTTCACCTAAGCCAGCCTGGGCAGGGCAGGAACTGCCACCAGCCTTGAGGGTGCCCTGTACCAGCCTAACCAGTTTGGACATTGGAAATTACCTATTGCTGCTATTTGTTCTCTCTTCTGACCTTGGGGTACAGGAGCCTATAGGCTTAATCCCCAGCATCTTCCTTGGCGGCCCTGGGCAGGCACACTGGCACTCCTCCCCCATGGGACCCACTTAGCCAGGTGGTTTTTGGCTATAGTTGGACTCCCAGCTGCCTACCCCTGCCCCCTAGCCTATATTTATTCGCTGACCTTGGCTACACTGAGGTCTGGAGCACACGCCTGCCCGCACACAGCTGCCAGCCTCTGGCCTAGCTGTCCTTTTCAGGGCTTATGTGAGGCAAGAAGACAGGTCTCTGGTCTAACCCAGCTCCCTGGTGAGGGTTAACAGCCCTCCTAGGCTCCAGGCAAATGGTCAGTTTAACCTCAGAGTCAGACACCCAGCATCTCTGCCAGGTGTTTTTATCACTTCCTCCTGCCCGTCAAATCCCTGGGCTTGTGCATCTGGGGGCCACCACTTCCTGTTTGCTCACTGCCTGCCCCAGTGCCAGCCACTCCCCTAGTGAGGATGTGTAAGGATCCGGGTTCTTCTAAAGGGACTTCTTGCCTTCCCTTCCTTAACCCTCACTCTCTGCCCCTTTGCTCCTGGAAGAATTCCCCATCCCACTCCCATCCTGCAGCCCCCCCTCCCACGCCACTGTCTGCTAAGCCCAGCTCAGGGTGTGGGGCAGACGTGAAAGCAGAGCGGTAAGGTAGAGAGAGCCCTCCCTCTGAGATGCCTCAGGCTCTGTGGGGTCTGGAGACACTGCAAGGGGAGGCGCAGCTAGAAAGCTATGGAGAAGGAGAAGAGGAGGAAGACGACAGGCATAAGTGAGATTTGTCAGAAGTGGTTCAGTTGCAGAAAGGCCAGTGGGGATGACTGGGCGGAAGGGGCGGGGCTCCTGCCTCTGGCATTTTGAGGACTCCCTACTCGGGACCCCTCCTGGGAAGGGTGTGGGGCTCTGGCGAGTCTCTAGGCAATTTCGTCTGTTTTCAGATCCTATTTGCTTTTGTTTCCCATCCGTTGCTTTTGCATGTTACGAAGGCAATGGGTCCTCTTCACAAGAAAATAAAAACACAGAATGACAGCCCACATCAACTTGACCCTAGACGGCTGCNGTCACGGAAATTCAGCCGCATCTCACCAGCCACACAGGACATCCTATATCAGCTGTGCTTCCCAAATGTTTCAATAGTCTCCTGCATTTTCCTGACAGAACCAAAACAAACAAGAGCATTAGAACAGACGTTAGCAGCAAAATTAATGTGAAATTAAAAATAAGTGTAATCCCTTAATTTCCTTTCCCAGTTCTGAAACAGACCAAAATGTGTAAAGACTCATGAAAGCATATGACATAGGTGCATGCTGCCCCACGAACCAGCTCAGTGCCTGGAGGTCTCCTTTTCCTGCACGCTAACCCTGCTTGCCTGCAACCATCTGTTTCAGACTGAAGATGTGGCATGTAGTAACTCTGGCCCTGGTGAGGGGCAGGGGGACTGGAGGGCCCCAGCAGGCTTCAGGGGCCTTCCCTTTCAGGGGGCCAGCCCAGGAGGCATGGAGAAGGAAAAGCTGAGAGGGATCGGTGTGAGGGAGAAAAGATGGTCTGCCTGGGTGGGTCTCAAAGGTAACAGGCGAAGGGGCCTAGCCCAGGCGCCTGCGGGGTGACACCTGTCTCACCTCTGTAGATGTGTCTGTTCCGTGTTCGTGTGTTTCACTGTGGTAGCATTAATGGGTGATGTATTCTCACATTCCTAACCATTGTAACCTGACGTTAAACAGTTAAACCCCACAAGACTTCCTGCCACGGGCTTGCAGATTGAAGCACTTTCGAAGTTAGGCGCTGGCGTGTGCGTTCTGGGCAACCATTTTGATCCTGCCCAGATTTCTATTATTTTATACACAAAACTTTTTTTTCATAAATGTTATAATTTTGTGTCTGTCTTTATAAACTATTATAAGTACTATTTTTGTTATAATTCAAAATAGATATTTAGTATAAAGTTTTTGCTGTTAAATATTTGTTATTTAGTAAAATATGAATTGTTCTTTATTGTAAACATGGTTCAAAATATTAATATGTTTTTATCACAGTTGTTTTAATATTGAGAAAGCACTTGTGTGTTTCGTTTTGGTATGAGCTGGTGCCGTGTGTGTGTTTTGGTTGTCGTGTGGTTTTGATGTGTATATAATATTCCATGTTGCATATTACAACAATGAATGTCATGCATTTTGTGAAATACTCAATGTGGCTCTTTTATTGGCTTCCATAATAAACTGTGGGGACTCACCCTCGTCTCTGTTGGCTGTCTGGTCTCTTACCCTTCAGACTCATTAGAANGCTCCTGAAGTTATCCGTATTTCATCAGCAATGCCAAACCAACCTGTCAGGAAGTTCGAGAATGTGTTGTGGAGTTCTGCCCCACATTCCCACACACAGAAAAGGCTGTGGCAAGGTCCAGAGCCTGATGGGGGAACTGGCAGCTGGGAGACCACACCCCTGCTAAGTGTGACTGTGGCCAGGTATGCCAGATCTTTACACTGGAACTAATGAGCCAAGGCTTGTCCATCAATTTGAGCAAGGACAGCTGAAATCCATAGCCATGGCAGATACAGGAGTGTTTTGACCTCAGCCTCTTGCCTGGCCAGGTGATTTTCCAAATCTGTTTCATGGTTATCACGGGATCAAGGACATCCCACAATCACATATGCTTGGGAAATGGATTGAACAAAATTAACCAGGTTCCTGAATTGCAAGTCTTGAGCCTCAGGATGGTATAGGGGTCAGTATGCCGCCAGAACACAGTGGTCTGCAAGCCACTTTGATAGCTGAAATGTCCCATTTCCTAAGCTATTCCACAGCTGGACTGTCCTAGAGGTCTGTGGGGGTGGAGGGCTGTGAAAAGGTACAGCCCGCAGGCCTGGGACAAGTAATGTCCACAGGGGTTCTAAGGACCAGGTATAGGGATGGGTGTCCAGCTCGGTGGACAGTGCTGACTGCAGCTCCCTTAGACCGACTCAGGCTCAGTCAGCAGCAGTGCAGTACAGGGACTGGCTGTCTCAGGAAACTTTCCAGGGAGGCAGCAGTTTGCCAGGGTGTAAATTCTATCCATGCTGGTAGCAGCTAAGGGAATGGAGGTACAGCCCCAGGGGTACCCTTGGCCTGACCACCCTGTCTTGGGCTGGCAAAGAGGCAAGTGGGGGGCTGGTCCTGTCCTCACCTCAGCCCTTGATTTTTCACATAGTGCTGGGGTCAGGGTGGGAGACAATGACACTAGCTGCCCTCCTCCTGCTCCGAGGCAGCTGCTGGCTGGGATTCCTGAAAGGAGAACACAGACACTGGACAGACAGACAGGGATACTGTTTGTCCCTGGACTGGGGCACCAGTTTGGAGAGAACTTGGAGGGTGCCCATTCAGTCATCTCCCAGTCATCACCCTGCCTGGACCTGGCTGCTCAGGGCCTCCAGGCCAACAGGGTGAAGTGAGCAGGGGAGGTGAGAGACAGTCAGTCCACTCAGCTGAAGATGGGAGGGAGGGAAAGAAGGGCTGAGGGAGGGGACAGGGAAGAAAGGAGGGAGAGAGGGAGGAGGGGGGAACGGGCAGAGGAGGAATGGGGAGGAGGCAGAGGGAGAGTGAGTGCAGGCTTCATTGCTGGCTGAGGTTCTAGGCCCTGAGCATGGGACAGTGATGAAGAGAGCAGTCTGGGGTCTGTGGTTCCCACCTCTATCTCCCAACCAATTTCATGTACCCCAGAAGAGGCTGATCTGGCCCAGGGTTCACCTTGCACTAGCCTTGCTCTCTTGGGCTTCTCAGACCCTTACTCTGGCCATATGGCCAGGGTGCTGGCTAACCTGGGGGTATGTGCTCCCTGGGAGGGAACAGGGTTGGTTTGAAAGGCTGGATGGAGTGCTGGCTGCACCCATAAACATTTTCCTTGTCTGGTCTGGGTATGTTTTCTAGGCCTGCCTTCTCAAAGCTTCTTCCTCTGGGACTCTGGCTTTAGTGAGATGGAAGGTAAGTAGGGCATGTGGTGACTGGTGGCCCTGGGGGGTACAATAGGGACCTCACTCTGAGCCAATAACCTCAGAAGCCTTAGGGGTTTTCCCTGCAAGGATCTTAGTTGGCCCAATTTGGGTCACATACCAACCACTGGCCAGGAAGCTGGCTTCTTCTGATTGGTCCCCCAGAGTAGGGACAGTTGGCAGTGCATGATGGACATCCTGAAACAGAGGCCAGAGGACAATTTCTGAGGTCCTTGCTCCTCCCTGGCCTCAGTGGTCAGTGGCACAATTCAAGTTCTTAGAGTTGGTCAACAGAGGCCTGGAAGGCCACCTCCTAACTTGGCACAAAGCAATCCAGCACCAAGACAATTGCAATTGCTTCCTTTCAGTCAACAGAGATGTCTCTCTTGTTTCTGTGTCTGACCTCTAGACCCCTGGTTAGGTAGAGGCTACTCAAGAACATCCTTCCTGCTTACCTCTCTTCCCTTCTCCATCCCTTCTCCCTCCCTTCCTTCCTTCTCCGTCCCCACCCCCAACACTTAAATTCAACAGGTTAGGGACTTCACTTCCCTTAATATTGCTGAGAACATGTCCTCACCACCAGAGTGGCTTCCATCTCAGAG
>LZPO01027402.1:497309-511125 GCA_001675575.1 Neotoma lepida | reverse complement strand
GTGAGCTCCTGGCTTCTATAGGTCCTCAAAGGGGTCCTGAGGAGATTCAGCAGGATTCTAAGTTTGGGCCACAATAGCAGAATAGTGAGGGATAGTGTGCACACGTGTGTGTAGGTGCACACATATGCAGATGCTGGTGGATGTGGAGGTCTGAGATCAACCTCATGTGTGCTTCCTCAGGAGCCATCCACTGTATTTTTTATTTTTAAGAGGTCTCACTATCTATCCCTGGCTGACCTGGAACTCACTCTGTAGACCAGGCTGGCCTTGAACTCACAGAGACCGGTCTACCTCTGCTTTCAGAGTGCTGAGATCAAAGACCTTTATGCCTGACCCACCTTTTTGTGTTTAGATTTATTTTATTTTTACTTACGTGTAAAAATGTGTGTGTTTGTATGTGTGTGTGCAGGTGCCAATGGAGGCCAGAAAAGAACATCAGACCCCCCTGAAGCTGGAGTTACCGACAGTTGTGAGCCTCTTGATGGGGGTGTTGAGAACCAAACTTAAGTCCTCTGCAAGAGCAGCAAGCCCTCCTAAAGGCTGAGCCATTTCTTTAGTGGGGACTTTGCTTTCTGACATATCTTTCACTGGCCTGGAGCTCCCCAACTGGNCAGAGCTGGCTGGCCATCGCAGACCAGGAATCCTCCTGTCCATGCCTGTCTTGTTCCAGCTCTGGATCCATAAGCCTTTTAAAACTTGGATTCTGAGGATTTAACTTCAGGTCCCCAGCATGGCGAGGCTGCTATGGTCATCACCTCCTCATTCCTTGGATCCTTCTTTATTCTTCATTTTCCTGTGTCCTTGGATCCAGTGTCCCTTCTTACAGCTGACTCTGAGTGCCAGGTCACATCTGTCCAAGATCCCACATCTGGAAGGTGGGATCCCTTCACCATAGACTCTCTCTTGGAGGTGTTATCTGGGGTTGGGAAGAATGAGGAGGCCTCCCCTGGCTTGGAGACTATATAGCCTGGAAGCAGAATGGCTGCAGGTAGGACTGGGGCATTGGTATTATCTACCAGTTTGGGAAGAAGCCACTAAGCCTGGCCTTCCCTTGATCCTCCTGAAGGATGGGCAGCAGAGAAGGGCCTCAGGGACAGGGCTTTGAGACAGTGGGCATACACGAGGGTGGGTGGGATCAGTGCCAGCGTTTCCCAGTCTGGCTTTGGTGGTTCCTGGGCTAGNGGTGCTCTTGCCTCTTGCAACGCCTTAGATGGCAAGCTAGGAGCCATGCCTGGGAGGCTGGGAGGGGTGAGGTGAGTGCAGAGAAAAAGCCAGGGCATGTGTGGGCTGCAACTGAAGGACTAAGCATAAGGTGTGTCCTGAGGGGCCGGCTGGCAGCATGAATATAGGGTGNGGAGGTTTGACAAAAGACCTGGGGGTCAGGGCTGGCTCTGTGCTGGCTTTGAGCAGTGCTTAGAAATGATGGCAACAGGGTGTGGGAAGGCTGGGGGCCAGGAAGTGATCTCTGTGGCTCTTCGTGCCACTCCCATGGTTGAGGGCCTCACCTCTGAGGGACGGGGTGATGCCTACCCTGGAGGTGGAGGCTCAGAATCTGCTTTTCAGTCTTCTTGCCTCAGGCCTCACTCACAGGCCGCAGCTCTTAGACTGGCATGTTACTTCCTTAGCCTGAAAGTGTGTGCTGTTTATTAATAGAAACCGTCACCTCAGGACCAATGGTGGTACTGAGTAGGGTGTTGGGAAAATTCCTCTTTGAACCATCAGACCAGAGTGTAGCTTTTACCTTCCTAAGGAGTTGAAGAATCTGAGGTGCTGCATGGATACGGGAGGCTTCGTGGACACCCAGGCATCTGTGAGGGAATGAATTCTATTACTGCACAGGCCTTGCACATACTGGCAACAGGAAGAAGCTTGCCATAGATTGGGTTGTCATGGTCTGAAGATCAGGTGCAGGGCAAGTGGGAGAGGAACCATCCAGGAGAATGCTCGGGGGAGGGGGGTGCTCCAGGAGAGAGTGCTTCTAGGAGAGGGGTGCCCCAGGGGGAGGTGCTTCTGGGAGAGGTGTGTTCCAGGAGGGAGCTCCAGTAGACCCTTGGCATGTTGTGACAGGGAGAGGCACGGGCTAGCCAAACCAGTCATCCACAGTGAGTCAGGCTTCTGGCAGACAGCCCCTAGCCCAGGGCGTCTGTGACTCAGCCACTGACTGACAGGCTGTGGACCCACAGTGAAAGTGCTGGGAAAGGGTGGCACTGAGGGTGGCCGCCCTGGGTGCTCCACAAGTCCAGGGCATCTCCCCATTCCTTCTGCTCCTCCCTCATGCTCCATTAACCTCCAAACATACCATGGGTGGGAGATCCATGCCAAAGGTCAAGGATTTCCTGTCACCCAGCTAGACCCAGGCTACAGCTCCGAGGGACCTCAGGAGCACAGCAGGGGCAGGCCCAGCTCAACACCTTCTTTTCTTCCTCCGCCTTTCCAAGTATGTTCCCCTTTCTCTAGACCACAGGGCAGGAAACAGGACTTAGTAGCCCAGTCCCTTTCCACAACCTATCAGAATCTTCCTTGGGATCNNTATTGTCAAGGGAGAGAGAATTGGAAACTGATTGGAAGGGCTATGGCTTAAAGGGAGTAGGAGCCCCTTTAAGGGGGAGATGGTGGTAGAATGGGGGTCNCCATGAGAGAGGATCCAGGGCAGTCTTCCTCCCCTGGGACAATGTTCCTCCTTTGGATCAGACAAATCACATGACCAGGCTGAGTGCACTGGGCCTACAGGGACCCTCCAGAGATGGTGCTGCTGGAACAGCACAGAAGGACCCCGAGGGTCCAGGAATCAGTGCGGGAGGAAAAGGAAGGGCTATGGGACGGCCTGGTGTGGAAGGTGACTGTCTTTCTCAGCAGANTGCCCTCCTCCTCCTGCCNGAAGCCATTACCCTGGTCTCCTGGGCACTGGACTAGTTTTAGGTGAGCGCTGGAGGAGGAAGCCACAGTAGGGAAAAGTTTTAGGAAAGGCAGTCTTTAGGTACCATTCCCTTCTCTTGGCTCAGCCACACNAACTGTCCACCTTGCACCAGCTGTCACACAAACATCCCACCCAGGGTGAGATGGAGTCAGGCTGGGACAGAGCAGACTGCCTTCCTGGTCTGAGAAAACCAGTATATCTTCTGGACCTGACAGAGCTGGCGCTAGAATATTCCCTAACTCTAGAGATTGAGTAGTCAGCNTCCAGGGAGAATCCAATGGTGACCTTAACATTTCAGGGTCTCACATGGGGAGAGCACAACACCTTCCAGAATGTTCTTCAGCTCCTCCACCTAAGGTTCCTACAGGTTCCCTCTTCCCCCTATACTAGTGCTAGCCTCATCTGGCTGTGACTTTCCACAAGAGAAGAATGAAGCATCGCCTGTCCTATAGTTGGCTATGGCTCCTTCTAGGCCTCAGACCTGTGGCCCAATTCCACATCTGCAAGACTCCTAGAGACACAGCTGCTCCCACCCCAATTCTTGAGTGAGCCAGGTGCAGCCTCTGTGGGTGGCCTTCTTCTGAGCCTGGTCTCTGGTCAGGGTCCCTTGGTCCTTGAGTTACTCCCCACNCTCACATATGCCTTCTGCTGTGTGGCCCCCATTGTTGTCAGGGACCCCCATCTTGTAACCCTCCTCTGGGATTCTCATACTCTGAATGTGAAGACCAGAGACAGTAGGTGTGAACTGCGTTGGTTCACACNGTCTCCTTAACAGATAGAGCAACTGACTCTAGGGGAGGACAGGTGACCCCGAGGGAGCTAGATTCTTCAGAAGTAGGTAAGAGAGTCTGTGAGAGGCTGTGACTACACAGAAGGATGTCAAGCTTTTTCTCTGAGTTTTTCTAACTATTTAACAGTAGCCCCCAAGACTGGGCACATCTCTAGTCAGTTCGTCTGATGAGCTGGATGGGTTCAGTGAAAGAGAAGAATCTGCCCAGTCTTCGCACTCCTGGCTGTTTGGTGCAGGTGCCGGGCAGGGACTGAAGCAGCTGAAGTGGAAGATCAGAAATGAGGGGCATTGTGGGGATCCTGGGGAGCTCTGGTGATGACAGTCTCAACTTGTGCTTTGACAACGCCCTGCTTGCATGTCACTCAGATACCCCACTCCCATGGGAAAGCCCTTCCCCTCAGTGACAAGGCACTCAGACCCAGGCTTTGTAAGCCATAGGAGCCTCTGCTTGCCTGGACACTCAAGCTTGTGGGTGGGNGATGGAAGCCAGGCAAACCTTTCTTTCCCTCCCTCCCCAAGGAATAGAAAATTTGAAGCTTTGTTTCTGACAGAACCTGTGAAAATGTCAACAGTGTGGAAACAGGAAAAGTGATATTTACTCAAATGGCNGGTTTGTCTGAGAGGATGCTGTGTCTGTGTTCACTTTGACCCCAGCACTGGTGNACTAAACGATAGCAAACACTCTGACATCTTGTAATTCAGTGGGTCAGGAATTTGGGGTCACTAGTAGGGTAGCTCTGGCCTGGGAGCCCATGTGGGCCAAGGTCTTCCAATCAGCTGCTGGAGCTGGCTGTCACCAGAAGGCTGGAGGGACCAGGAGGACCTCCTCCCTCAAGGTGGTCCAGCCACAAGGCTTGATGTTGGCAAGAGAGCTTGTTCTCTTCTTCAAGAGGGGCCTCCTCCAGCGGGCAGGATTATATCTACAGGGCATCGTCAGAACGCAAAGATAACTTTCTAAGGGAGAACTTAGGAGACAGGTCCTAGCCTCAGAAGTTGAAGGTCGTCACTCTGCATTGAGGGAAGTCATTGGTTCACTGGGGCAAGGCCACACAGCAAGGACACTAGAGGGGAGGCCCTCTGGACACAGGGGAGGATGGCCACAACAGAGTGAATGCAAGGAATGGAACAGACCATTCCCACCCCACCTCCCACACCGGAAGAGAGTAGCTGCACAGCACCAGAGACGGAAATGAAAGAAAACACTATATATCCTACATTAGAAAAGTTGTTTTTAATGAGAAAATTCACTACTAACAAATTTGAAAAGGCAAGATGTGTTTAGCAGAAAACCGAATGAGTAGGAAGCTGAGTTTGAGGCTTTCCAAGGAAGAAGGGAGAACCTGGGCAGCGGGTTTGTACAGCAGGGAGATGAAGAGAATGAGGGGAAGAAGGGAAGGACCAGAGCATCCTGGATTTGTTTACCTTGTCTATACGCACTGAGTGGGAGCGGACGTCACTCAGCACAGAGCCTTCAGGGAGCTTGTGTGGGGCCCTGGGTTCAATCTCCAGCACTGCAAAGAAGGAGGAAAAGGGCCGGGGGAGAAGAAGGAAGAGGAAGGAGAAGAGGGAGACTAGGCAGAAGAAGAGGAGGAAGAGNAACAGGAAACGGAGAAAGGCTCAACCAACAAACTGTATATTTATTGAGCCCATTATATGTCAGATGCCAATGGAGTTTTTTAAAATTTTTCATTTTACAGTTTCTACTTGAAACTGTATTTAAATATTTGTATAGGGGCTAGAGAGATGGCTCGGCACTTTGGAGCGCGTACTGATCTTGCAGAGGACCCCAGTTCATGTCCAGCAGCTCACAGCTCCTGGAACTCCAGCTCCAGGGGATCAGACACCTCTGGCCTCTGAGGGCACCTGCACTCATGTGCACATTTGCATACACATCTACATAATTTAAAATGATACAGATAACTAAATATTAAAAAATATCTACTATTCTGCCCCCCCCACTCCCTCTCTCTTGTTTTTGAGACAGAGTCTCACTACATAACCCTGGATGGTCTGGAACTTGCTATGTAGACCAGGCTGGCCTTAAACTCAGAAATTTGCTGGCCTCTGCCTCCTGCGTGTTGGGATTAAAGGTGTGNTCCACCACGCCTGGCTATTATTTTCTATTTCTACAATCAAAATATAAAATAAAAACCAAACAAAAACAAACAAAAAGAAATCATAGAAAATAACATCTCTGGTGTGAAGAAAAGTAAAAGCTGTCAGAGGCAAAGAGCTAAAACTGATGTGAGGGGAAATGCTTAGAACTTCAAAATCTCTTGTTCAAGTTTGAAGGAAGCCATTTTCACTAGGAGAGGAAGAGCTTCCCTGCGGAGATTCCTGGCTTCGCCAGAACTTCACATTACACANTTATAAACTTCACCANGAATCAACATGGGCCATATTTGGATAATCAACAAAATTCTAAAGAATTCTGTATNTAGCTATGACATCACTAATATATAGGTCAAGAAAGAGACATTCTTAGACATGTAAGGACTTACGTAAACTCCCGAAAAATAATGGTCGCAAAGAGCTACTAGTGAGCTGGGAAATGAGTCAAATGGAGAACCCAGGAATGGGAGAGGCGGGACGAAGGACAGAGGCATGAGTAACCAGGCTGAAGGCTAATGTCTAAATCNTTGTTCAGAGCCCTGGTTGTGAAACCAAACGCAAACATCAAAAGTAATTCTTGAAGGAAAAGAAGTGCAGATTCCAGGCATGTGACTGTTGTGAGGAGAATGTAAGAAGTAGATGAGTCCTGAGCTCCTTAGCGCAGGTCTTGCTGTCTGTTTAAATATGTACGTGCCGTCTTACCTGTCTCTGTGTGCGTGTGAGTCCCGGATGTGTTCCTAATCTTTGAACCATCCCTCCAGCAATGTACTTGCTATTTACTTCTAGGACCGTGTAGGAGACTGTTGGCTTTAGACTGTGCCTCCTTCCACAGTCACAGAACTTACAAACCTTTACAGAGGAGCCACGGAGAAACAACTGACTGAAAATTCATAAAAGTAAGCAAGGAAATGCAAAGCACGGAGTGTTCTAGAAACAGCACCAAGCATATCAGTTCATAACAAACACAAACGTATAAAGTGCTGTGGACAGGTGAAAAATGTTCAGATTGAGTAAAAAAAATACCGAACTATAAACTGCTTTCCAGAACACGAAATGACATGCAAGTATAAAAACACAGAATAAGGGGCAGGGGCACAGCTAAGTTAGTAGAATGCTTGTCTAGCATTCACAAGGTTGGGTTCAAACCCAACACTCAGGAGGTGGAGGCAGAAGAATCAGGAGTTCAGGGTCATCTGGGGCTACAGGGTGAGTTTACAGCCAGGCTAAGCTACCTGACATCCTGTGTCAGAAAACTTAAAGAAATGAGCCAGCCCTGTGGTGGTGCAGGCCTTTAATCCCAGCACTCAGGAGGCAGAGGCAGATGCATCTCTGTGAGTTCAAGGCCAACCTGGCCTGCAGAGAGAGTTTTAGGGCAGCCAGGACTACATAGTAAGACTTTGTCTCAAACACAAGAAAAACAAAAAAGTAAAAAAGAAAGACAAAAAAAAAAAAGAAAGAAAGACAAAAACAAACAAAAAGTCAGGAAACACAAGCCAAAGCAAGCAGATATAAAATATTAGTAGTGTATGGGGTGGAATGGAAGGAAAGGAAGAGTGTGGAAGCTGAAGAGATGGCTCAGTAGGGTAGAGCAGTTTGTGCTCTTCCAGGGGATGCAGGTTTGGTTCCAAGCACAGCTCCCAAACAAATGTAACTCCAAGTCCACAGGATTCAGTGCCCTCTTCTGGCTTCCCCAGGCACTGTGTGCACACGGTGTACAGACATACATGAAGGCAAGTCACTCATAACATAGTGTAAAAACAAATAAAAAAACAACTAAGATGAAAGAAGAGTGTTATTTTTATTCTTAAAACACTATAGTAAAGACACATCCTAAATTATCATTAAAAAAAAACCCAGAAAGTAAAAACTGTCATAAACAGAACAAACTCAGAAACTGATCATCTTAGTGGAAATTTGAATATGTGGCTCTCTGTATTTGAAGACAAAGGTAACTAAAAACTGTCGGAAAGTGGAATGATGCTACAATAGCAGTGAAGGGTGAGAGTGGAGACGCCAGGGCTCCATCTGAACAGGTAGAGTGGCTCCCAAGCCTCTAGGAGGTCTTTACTCTTGTCAGCAGAGAAGAGTAAACATTTTTGCCACGGCCCAGCCCACACTCTCACCACAGGGCCTTTGCATCTGCTCCCTCTCAGCTCACAGCTGCCTGCCCTCCACCCTGACCCCACATTTCTCTGACTCACCTGCACTAAAATTTCCTGCTTAAAAGTCACCTTCACAAAGAGCCTTCCCTGGCACCCTGGGATGGGACTTTCCCTGCTGGCTCATGCCTCTGCAAGCCACCTCCTCCCCTTATCTCAACTCTGCTTATTTATTTCCACAAGCGTTACCTGCCACTTGGTGGTAAGTCCTTAGAGAGCATTTGCTCTGCCCACTTCTCACTCACTGCACTCAGCAGGTGACCCATGAGCTGACACTTCACCTGTGAGCCATTTAAATGTCTGTCTGAGTGGCTCTCCTTCAGTTCTCCGCTGGGGGCAGGGGAAGTTTGGTGATGTCTGAACATGCTGGGGTTGCTGTAACGGCATAGGCGGAGCGTGGGGGTATCTCTGGTCACCTAGAGGCCACAAGGTGGCCCAAGGACAAAAAATCATCTCCATTTTTAGAACAGAGGCAAGCCCAGCGNATGCTGGGGGGTTTAGAGATGGTAAGAAACACGGTTCGAAAACCAAAGTTTTAAGTGTTTGCTGGAGGATATGGGGTTTGTGAGAACGAGCAGCCACAGGGCCTTGGGACAGAGGAAATGCCCCGTGTAATCTGTCCTGGGGACAAGACACTGCTCCACAGATATCAGACCTATACATCAGATTGTTTTAAAGACATTTATTCATTTACTGTGTGTATGTGTATCCATGTGCCATGGTGTTCCTGTGGAGGCCAGAGGCTAATTTGCAGGCGGGGGATTGAACTTGGGTCCTCAGGCTTGGCTGAGGCCGCCCTCTGAGCCATCTCACCAGCCCCCAACAGTGGAATTTTTTTTAAACCTCTCTGCATCAGCTGAGAATTTCTTATTTAAAATATNTCTATGCAGAAAGCAAACCAGAATATTAAAGCCACTAAGCAAACTTACACTAAAAGCATGCTGGGATATTTTGTTAATCTTAACAAAGAAACAATTCAGTCTTTCTGGAAAGATTCCTTTTCTGGTTTACTTTCGTTATCAGGCTACAAGCTATTTTGTTTCTTTTTTTGTTTGTTTAATTGAAAGCAATATTTTTCATACATGTATTCCCATTACAGTTTCCCTCTCCCGGATCCTCTCAGATCTTCTCCATTTTCCCACCCACCCAAATCCACGCCCTTTCTTTCTCTCTCATTGGAATACAAGTAGGAATCTAAAAATAATAATAAAATAAGATGAAATAAAAACAAACTAGAAAAGGACAAAGCAAATAGAAAAAAAGAGCCAAAGAAGAAGCACAAGGAATACATACAGAGGGACACACCCATTTGCATGCACAGAAAACCCATAAAAACTAGATCAGAGGCCATAATATAGAAGCAAAAGATATGAAAGGTTAAAAAAATTGTGGGGCAAAACAAAAAACAAAACAAAACAAAACCCTCCCCAAATACCACTGAGTTTGTTTAGTGTTGGCCANCTACTGCTGGGCGTGGAGTTTGTCCTTAAGAATGGTTTGTGTACAAATCCAGTGAGATTCTATTGGAGACAATGAATTTTTCCTTTGCAAGCAGTTACGAATGTGAGATAGTTTCTGGGTTAGGAATGAGGGCTGTGTCTTCTTCCCCTGTCAGACTCCATCTGGCTTAGACCTGTGCAGGCCCTGTGCATGCGCCATGGATTCTGTGAGTTCAACCTCTGGACTCCAGACAACTAAGGATCTCGATAATAAGAAGGGGCACTCCAGTGCAGGGGCGCTGTGGGAGAGGCTCACACAGGAAGTGGCAGCAGCTGCATGGGAATTTTCTGTACCTTCTACCCAATTTTCTGAAGAATCTACAACCCCTCTTTTAAAAAACAACTCTCTCTTTCTCTCTTTCTCTCTCTCTCTCTCCCTCATCTGTATTCTGCCAAGACACAGAGTCATTTGGCCATTTTGCTCTTTGGTGCTCAGAGTGTGGTCCTCTTATTCAGGGCCTAAGCCCCTTCTGGGAGCTGTGTAGAGACTCCACCCCACACCAGAGCTGCTGGAGAAGGACCAAGTCCAAGGACCTCCAAGGACCTCCAGAAACACGTTAGGTCTGAAGATGTCAGTTGTCACTCTCAGTGGTTCTATGGAATTATCTGGAGACCAAGCGAATGGGAACTTGAGGACTCGGAGCTGGGCGCCACTATTTCATAAATCTCCTTGGGTTATTTCTGTGTATCCAGGGTAGGACAGCACGTGCCGGGCAGACAGAGTGAAAACAAAGGGGCTGCTGGCTCCAACCTGCTACTCAAGTGCTAAGTACTCATTCCGTGGAGAGGCAGGGACTGGGGAGGAAGACAGTCGGAGTGGGGATTTCCTTATGAAAACCAGTGAGTCTCAGAGTCCCACTCAAGTCTCCCCTGAGGGAAGCCTGCATGAGCTCACTGTTCAGGTGAGCTCCTGTCTGACACCTGTGGAGCTGAGGCTGTGGATTTTAGGTTTCCATGCAGGGCAGAGAGAGCCAGCTTCCAGTGAGGCAGATACGGATTCACCAGCTTCTCATGTGCCAAACAACAACCATACATGGATCCGGCGTTGCCTATATCCTGCCCAGAGGACATTTGGGAAAGGGGGTGGGGAGCCAGCTGGTGAGAACCAGACAGTGTAAAACTGGAAGAGAGTTGTGGAAGAAGTTGTAGCTCCTCCCTCTTCCAGGCTGGAGCTGCCCGGTGCAGCCTGGCATTCTCCACATGGCCTCAGCCTGAACTCTCATCTATGATNAGCAGAGCAAAGCCCTCTGAGGCCAGCACCTCAGGTGACAACTTGTCCTCTCTCCTCCTCCACTGTGCCCAACCTTGGTGGGGGGTGATAGATCACAGTTACTGGGCAGAAAAAGGTAGATAAATGGCAACCAATGTGAGACAGAAAAAGACCAGCCCCTGCCCAGCTGTCCCCTATGCACCGCCCTGTGTCAAGCATCCACTGTGCATAAAACCCCAATAAAGATAAAGAAGGAAATAAAAATCACCTTTGAAGCCTTAATCATCACAGGGACTGTGACACTTAATCACTGAATGCTGTTATTTGGGACTTACTATGTAAAAGTGAGAGAGAAAAGCCCATTTCAACTTTCAGCCCGACAGTGAAGCCTAAGGCTTCTTCCCACATAAAGCTTAGAGATCTGGGTNGGGAGTGCTTCAACTTGAGTGCAGAAAAACCATTGGGACTTAATCCCAACACAGTGCTATTAACACGTGGTCTCCAGCACGACCAATCAGTGGGGTTAGTGCCTTGCAAAAGGGCCAAGGAATCTAGTAGTCCTTTGGCCTTCCTCAGGGCAGACAAGGAGCGCTTCCCAGAGCCCACATCTGCTGGCCCTTGATCTTGGACCCCCCAGCATCCTAAACTGAGGGAAGTAAGTGCCCATCATCTGTAAAACACCTCACCTGAGGTAATTCGTTCTGAGACAGTGGGGAAGGCAAAGTGGTTTCTGATGACATCCCTGGAATCCTCCCTGTTCAATGACATGTGGAAGACCTGGAATTTCCTGAGGAGTGGGGACTCCCAAAGAGCTCATTCCCACTGTCCATTCAAGCTGTCTGCTTCTACNGGTAATAGTGTGTGTTCACCCACCTTTCTCATGGTGACAAGATACCCAGAAGCACCTTAGGGGAAAAGGCTGACTTTGGCTCATGATCTGAGATCTGAGAGGGTGGGAAGGCATAGGCAGATTTAGTGGCTGGAGTACAGGGCTGGGACCTCATATACTTTGTCAGACCAAGAATCAGAGAGCAGGGGATGCTAGCCTTCCTCTTTCTCTCTATTCTGTCCTGGACCCCAGACCACGAGATGGTGTCAGACCGTGAGATGGTGCCACCCATATTCAAGGTGGTCATCCCTGCGCAGTTAAATCTCTCCATTAACTTCCTCACAGTCACGCCCGGAGGTGTGTCTCCCAGGTGATTCCAAACCCAGTGGACAATGAAGATAAACCATCATCAAGGGAGAAGAGAGGAGAGGAGAGAGGACAGGGGTGAGGGAACAAAAAGGCACAAGGCTGGTTCCCAGAAGTGGCAGACTGGAGTCCTATGGTTGTGATGTGCTGCCCTGAGAGTTAAGGAGGAAACAGTCTGTTCTCTCACACTGAAGTGCGAATGCACACACATATACGAATGCACACACATACATGAATGCACACATGTACACGAATGCACACATGTACATGAATGCACACACATACATGAATGCACACACATACATGAATGCACACACATACATGAATGCACACACATACACGAATGCACACATGTACACGAATGCACACACATGTACTCACTCATGCACTTTAGGCTCGGGGTCATCTGAGAAAGGAAGTTCTCCTTGATCGCTGCTGAGGACATGCTCAGAAATTGTGCTTGCTTGAGGCCACAGAGATGTCATCAGCGACCTCTAGGATGTCACATGGAACAGTGTGCCTTTTCTAGCCAGAACTTAAGAAAATGGGAAATTCAAAGCCACATGGACAGTTAGATTCCTTCACTAAGTGACTTCCACGTCTAAGGGGGACTGTATACCTCACTGACTCGGTGACAGCTGCCCAGAACGAAATGATAAATAGTGAGGGCAACAAGAAAAATAAATGAGCCAAACACTTTTTTTTTCCCAGAGAGAAAAAGAGGGAGGGAAGCAAACAGCCACCGCCACCCAAGGAAATGAGAGAAGCAGACGATGAAACTAATGGGTTAGAAAATAGAACATGAATTGATGACTAAAAGCGGTGTCTGGCTCTCGAGGAGGACCAATGAATTTCAGGAGCCATCAGCAAGTCCAATCAAGGGGGAGAGAAAATATGAGCACGTAAAATGAGAAATGGGAGCGAGTAAAATAAAAAAAACCCACAGAAATAGCTTTCCTCTCTCTGCTAATAAACTTGAAAATCCCAATGAAGTGGAGATTTTTCTAGTTAATATAAGTGACTAACTCAGCCTGAAGAAGCCTTCGTGAGGCGGCATAGAGTAATCTTGTGAGGGAAGCCTGAAAGGGTGGTGGATAAAAATTAACCCTAGACCTTGTTTCAGGTTTCAAGCGTGTAGGGATGGACGCCTTTGTGCTGTGAAGAGGGGGTGAGGCCATGGGTAAAGAGAGGCACAGCCAGCACCTTACTGAGCTGGCAGTGTCCAGTGCCAAAGCCATCCAGATGGGCAAGAGAAACCCAGCCCAACGACAGAAAGATTGGAAAATCTTCAGACTCCGACGATTGGAAAACTGACCCTGGCCACGTAATGCCCCACGTGCAGCAGGGCTGAGTCTAGCCAGGCAAATGCTGAATTCCAGGGCATCGCTTACAGTGAACAACTACGTTCGTGGATCAACATGGNGCATCAGCTGTGTTACAGAGAGATCTTAGAATCTGAAAACTGCCTGAGTTTATTATTTCTTTATGTATGTATTTATTTATTGTATGTGTGGTGTGTGTGTATGTGAGTGCGTGTGTGTTGTGTGTGTACGTGTGAATGCATGTGTGAATGCGTGCTGTGAGTGGTGTGTTGTGTGTGTACATGTGAATGCATGTGTGAATGTGTGTTGTGTGTGCATGTGAGCATCTAGGTACATGCTTCTGTGAGGTGCAGAGGCTAGAGGAGAGCATTCAGTGTCTTCCTTGAGCACGCTCCAGCTTTCTGCTATTGAGGCAGGGTCTCTTGNGAGTTTTTGTCCAGGCTGGCNGCCAGCAGGCCCTTCCAANCCTCCTGTCTCCATTCACCTCGGTGCTGAGCTGTCTCTCCAGCCCAGAGAGTCTGAGATTAAATCCTGACCATTTCCACTTCCCTTCTTTGGAACACTGATCATACTCTGTATTTTAAAACTTGGAAAGGAAGGCTGAGGAAGTAG
>LZPO01027402.1:470400-495602 GCA_001675575.1 Neotoma lepida | reverse complement strand
ACAGAGGGACAGAGTCCAAGCTTTCATTTTTAGGAAGAATCTATGATGCACTATTCTGATTATCTGTGTTAGACAAAATTCTAATGAATATCTGAGTGAGATTTTTGTTAAGAATGTCTTACAGAATCCCCGCACGTTTCCCTGGAAGAGCGGCTCCGCAAACGCTTTTGAGTAAGAGCAAAGCAGAGAGGGTTGCTCTACAGATAGCAAACACAATAAAAGGCCCTTCACATACACAACAACAACAGACTTACAGTGAAGAAAGTTCCAGAAGGCAGGACCCCAGGTCCAAGTGTGTGTGAGACTGGTTATTGATTACAGAGGTAGGCCAGATGCTTGGGGAAATGACTACNCAATACATATGGCCTAAGGACTGGTGAGATGGCTTAGCAGGTAAAGACACTTGCTGCCGAGCTTAACAACCCAAGTTTGACGCCCAGGACCCAAAGGGTGGAAAGAGACAACTGACTTCTGAAAGGNGTCCTCTCGCTGGGGTGCACNCCAAACACGTGAATAGTAAAAGTGTAAAAGAGATTTCAGTGTTCACTGGCAGGAGCTGGAGTCGCCTGGGAAGAGAGTTCTTTGAAGGATTGTCTAGATTAGATTGACATGGGCATGCCTGTGAGGGGTGAACTAATAGGAGGGGTGAGCTGAGCACCAGCATCTGTTGTTCTGTGCTTCTTGACTGTGGATACAAGGAACTTCCCTTTAAGGACAGGCCTGTCACTGGGAATTGGGAGCCCGAGGAAGCCAGCTCTCCACTAGGTTGCTTTGTCAGAGTTTTGATCACAGCAGCAGGGAGAGGAGCTGGGACACTTGCCTGTGCGTGGTCATCATGTCACCTTCCTACCCAAGCAGTGCTTTTTATACACTGGCAGAGAAGTGTTCCCTTCTTACTGTGTTTCTTCAGGAGCTCCTGCAGAGGCCCCCCCACCCCCATCACTCATGATGGCTTCTGTTCATTTCTTTTTTTAAGATAAGGCTTTATTCTTTTGCTTAGGGTGGCCTTGAACTCACTGTGTAGCCAAGGACAGCCTCGAACTTCTAATTCTCCTGCCAGTGCTGGGATTACAGGTGGGTGTCATCACATCCAGTTTATGAGGTGCTGAGGATTGAACCCGGGGCTTTGTGCAAGCACTAGGCAAGCTTTCTCCCCAAAGATCCCCAGTACCCTGGCCCTTTCTCTAAGTCCCACCATGGATCAGTAGCCCACTTTGTCAGGTCTCTCTCTCTCTCTCTCTCTCTCTCTCTCTCTCTCTCTCTCCTTCCTTTCTCCCTTCCCTCCTGCTCCTCCGTTTTTGACGAGCTCCCACTCTGTAGCACTGGCTGACCTGGAAATTGTTATGTAGACCTTGCTGGCCCAGAACTCAACAGAGATCCTCCTGCAATAGATCCCTTGGATTTGTCTCCTGAGTGCTGGCATTACAGGCATGTGCCACCATGCCCAGCTAATTCTGTCAGATTTACAATTTTTTTATTTTTGCCCATGTAAGTGTCTCTAGTGCATGTGTGTGAAAGCCAGAGGACACCTCCAGGTGTCTGTCCTCAAATACTGGATTTCTTTTTGAAAGATTCTTTCACTGGCCTGGAACTTGCCAAGTAGCCTATGCTGGTGGGCCAGGAAACACCAAAGTTTTGTATCCAGAATAATCAAAGAGCTCTTATAAACCAATAATAAGATAAACATCTCAGTCTTAAAAAGGAGCAATGTAGCCAGGTGGTGGTAGCACAAGCCTTTAACCCCAACACTTGGGAGGCAGAGGCAGGAGAATCTCAGTGAGTTCAAGGCCAGCCTGGTCTACAAAACGAAATCCAGAACAGCCAGGGCTGTTGCACAGAGAAATCCTGTCTTGGAAAAAAAAAAGCAATGTAGGGGCTGCTGAGACAGCTCAGCTCCTCAGAACACACAGTGCTCCTGAAAAGGAAGGACTGAATTCANTTCTGGTGCTCAGCACCCACAACAGGCAGCTCACAACCACCTGTAGCTCCAGCTCCAGGGAATCCATCGACATCTTCTGGTCTCTGTGGATACCACACACACACATGTGTATACACATACACATAAACAAAAATAAACCTTAAAACATGAGCAACATGTTTGAAGAGATAATTCTCCCCAAACAACCTACTAATGTTGAATAAAAGAGTCACAGATGCTTACATCACCATCTCCTCAGTAAAGTGCAAAGTACAACCACACTCACCGAGGCCAAGAATGTTAAACATCGCTGAGAACAAGGAGCTCAAAAGCTGACATGTTGCTTGGGAACCTAAGACAAGACACACACTGGGGAAAGCTGTAGGGCTCACTTCTAACATAGAGCCCAGCAAGACNCTCCCAGTGTTTACCCAAGAGGAAAAGAATATCTCCATGCAGATGCTTACAAGTGACTTCTCATAGCTACTTCNTTCCTAAATGGCCCAAAATAGAAATAATCCAGATGCCCAGCAACCAACAAGNGGGCCCAGAAATCGAGGCATGCTCTGTGCTGTTATCTTGCAGCAAAGAGTGAAGCAGGTATATCTAGGGAAAGCCTGAAGCTTCGTGAAGGAGCCTCAGCACAGAGCAGGCCCTTTGCAATCCCGTTTACATCCCTTTACAGAGAGAGTTGGGGGTTGCCTGGGTGGGGGGCACCAGAGGAGACTGGCGCAGAAAACCATGTTTTAGGGACATGGAAATGCCTTGTGTCTTGAAGGTGGATTAATGGTTGTGTAGAGTTACATAATTTCTCAAACTACATTCAGAATAAATGATGTTTAATGTGTCTAAATTATACCCCCAGTAAATGAAGAGGGAAATGCCAAAAACAGGAAGAACACTGACGTTTGAGAAGACTGCAGGGAAGATAGTATGCTTAGAGCTAACGGGGAAGGGAACCNGAGCACCTAAGTGGCCCTGACCAGGATCAGAGGGTTTTGGGGACGAAAGAAATTCTAGAGCAATGCCTCAGGTAATGCTGTCAGCCACCCTAGTCCATTATCCCAGGAGCCTCATAGATCTTTAAAAAAAAAGATTGTGTGTGTGTGTGTGTGTGTGTGTGTGTGTGTGTGTGTGTGTGTGGTCAGAGGACAACTTGAAGGAGTTGGTTCTTTCCTTTCAGTGTGTGCATTCCGGGGATTGAACTCAGGTCATCAGACTTGACAGCAAGTGCCTTTATCCACCGAGCCACCTCCTTGGCCCCCTGAATCTTAAGAGAAATTCTGTCTCGAGGCAGAACTTTCTCCACTGAAAGATGAGCAAGATACAGAGAGGAGCCATCACAAAAACAGTTTCAACAGAGAAAGGAGACAATGCCTCATGAGTAACACCAATGACAAGTGGATGTCAGTGAAAGAAACACTTTAGGAGATAGACAGACACTTCAGACAATATCTGTCCATTACCTCACAGGAATGCATGAGAACATGAACTCCTTAGAGTGAAGAGGAAAANCTCAGAGAATAGATGGGGGAGATTAACCAGGATGGTGGTACAAGCCTGTAACCCCAGCACTTGGCAGGTGGAGGNAGGAGGATCAGAAGTTCAAGGCCAGCCTCAGCTATAAAGCAAGTTGGAGGCTAGCCTGGGATANATGAGACTTTGTCTCAAAAAAGGAATGAAGAAAGGGAAGTAGAGCCTAGAGAGAGGGGAAGGCAAATCGATAAACTGGAGAACTGTAAGATATGATAAATGCGTTGGGAAGACANAAGCCCTGTTGACAACCTCAAGAGTAAAATAGACATAGCAGCTGCCAGGGGATCTGATAAGATGAAATCGAGGAGAAAAGGTAAAAAGGAAGCCAATGCCCAGAAGAGATAAGAGGAAGCTGGCCTAGTGCTGAGGACATGGCTGGACGGCAGAGTGCTGGCCTGGTGAGCACAAGAACTGGAGTTCAATCCTCAGAGCCCAGTGAAGAAACCAGGTGAGCAGGCACAAGCCTGTAATCCCGTCCTGGGTGGCAGAGACAAGCAGATCCCTGGGGCTCACTGGCCACAACCTATCCTACTTGGTCAGGCCAATGAGAGACACTGTCTCAAAAAAAANCAAGGTAGACAGAACCTGAGGAATGACACTCAAGGTTAACAATTATGTTCTTCATGTACAGNCACATACATGCATGTATACCCCACCACCACCATTATACACANACCATCATGCACACATGGGCATGTGCACATGCAAAGTCCAGCATAAACCTAATTGTTATTTCAACAGTAGATAGAATAAATGAATAGAAAACATTTGAAGTATAACTGCTCTACAAGAGAGCTTGAAAGGATACAGTTATATTTCATCTAGAACTGGGAGGTCATGAAATAGAAAGACCCATGAGGCCAGCCAGCCAGAAAACAAGTCAGTCACAAATCACAGTATCAGTCTCTCAGAAGTTGAAAGTACGTTCCTATTGCTGAAGACACCATGCCTTTCAAACACAGAAGTCAGAGGATCCAAGTTGGATCTGACCTGAAAGCTTCCTCCCTAAGGACTGGCTTTCATGGTATCCAAAGGTGCTGTACAAGCTACAGAGGGAGAAAACAGTCAGTAGCCCTGCCTATCTGTGATGTCTACGAATCCCAACACAGTCACCATGGCAAACTATCCCTAAGGGTGCAATAGTGGCACTCATAGCTTGACAGCAACCAACAGCTATTCAATTGGATTTACAGGCCACTCAACAAAAGGGAAATCATGCCTGATACTGGAAACCTAGCCAACTCCCTGGGACTAGTGAGGTCATGGGTCTTAGAGGAGAAGCTACTACCACCATTTTGTTAGGTCAGAACAATTCCTAATTGCATTCTAAATACTTAGACCCACAGAGAAGTGTAGCTTTGCCTATGATACCCCAACCACATGGCAGCCTAGACAAGGCCTGAAGAAGTACACCACCGATAGACATGCTAACATGGTGGTCAGGGGACGACCCCAGGGATCCCATCCTTAGATAAAGAACTACAGACAACTAAGGAGTGCTGAGGCAGGAGAATCAGTGTTCCCTCAGGATGAGCCCCTTAACTGATTATTCAATACCAAGCCGCCAGCTCTGAACATATATACAAACAAGCCACACTAAACAGACCCAACAGGTTGTGTTTACACATTTTCTTGTTTATATATCTGTAAGTACCAATAACAACTAAAGAAAAAGAGATGATAAATTTGAGGTTTTTCAAGGGGGAGGGCAAGGGAGGGGTTGGAAAGAGGAAAGGGAAGGGGAAATTATATAATTGTTTTTGTTAAAAATAAATTAAACAAAAAAGAATAAAGCAAGCAAGCAAACAGTATCAGCCAGCTCAGGCAGGTCCCCGGCAACACTTAGTTGCAAGTTCTGCAGAGCGCTGAGAGACANGTTACCCAACAAGTTTTCCCTCAGCCAAGCTGTCACTCAAGTGCAAAGGTAGTAGTCAGTCATAAACACGGAAATATGCTGGGACTATTGCACTCATAAATCCTTCTGGAAAAACTACCTGGCAATGGAATCTAGTTAATCAAGAAATGACACTAAATAAAGAACTCTGGAATGGAGACACCAGCACACTCAAGGGTTAGTGATGAGCATGGCTAAATTTACATATGGNACCATTACCTTGATGGTATAATGCCCACACTGGAAAAGCATTGCTTGATTCTGCAGCCCACACCAGTACAAGCTCATTGCTATGCTGAGCTAGCTCACATTTTCTTAATGCTGTGCATGGAATCTTTATAGTAAGGAATTTTTGCTACATAGGATACTGGTTTCTTTACTGATATTCTTGAAAACCAGAGTCTGTGTGATGGGCTAGGAGCCTTCTGGAAGGTTATGCTGTAAGATTGGAGAGTACCATGTGCNGTTTGTCTGTTTGAGAGAGGTTAAAGGAATCTAACATAGGGTGTCTTTTTTTNCCCCCAAAACTTAAATAGAACCTCTGGTCATGTTCCAAGAACTCATATCTTGTCTTTGAGGAAGAAAGTACTGTATGTAGGTAAACTCAAAATATTGTTTTACTAAAACTCTGAATAATAATGTATGTGTGTGTGTGTGTATACACGTGCCCACGCATGTGTAGTGTAGTGCATGTGTATGCTTGTGTGCATTTGGAGCCAGAAGTGTGCATTGGGAGTTTTCAGCTATCTCTTCCTACCTTAATTTTTGAGACAGGGTCTCTAGCTGAACCCAGAGCTCACCAATTGGCTGAACTGGTAGCAAAGCAAACTCTGCGGTTCCACCTGTCTCCACCCACACCATCCTCTGTGCTAGGATTACAGATGTATGCAAACATTCACGACTTTGTTTACATGGGTGCTAGGAATCCAAACTAAGGTCCTCATTCTTGTGTGTCAAGAACTTTATTCCCTGAGTCATCTCCTCAGCCCCAAACTCTGAAAGTATCTCCACCAGAGCAATGGTCACTGATACCCTGTCCTAAAGATTAACACAAAGCAGAGGGAGGCTCTCTGCTGCTTGGCCCTGGACTCTCTGTTGGCTTTGTTGTCTTGAACAATCCTGGGACTATGTCCACTGGGACATGTCCCACACAGGAACCACATCTCCGGTTCTACCTATGGTGCAGCTAGCTCAGGGGATGAGGCCACAGTGTTGGCTACTATNGATACCATCAGTAGCAGGGAGGTTGAGGGTGGAAAGTCCAGCTGGGAGACAAGCTGAGGACAACAGCTCCACCTAGAAGTCTTCCAGCATCACTCAGGACTGGACTTTTCCCTATCTCTTTATTTAGTTCCCATGGTAATTGCGTCTTTTTACAGATGGCAAAAATTAGGTTTGCAAGATGACTACTTCCAGGTTCTAGGTTAACACACAGAGCAGGNAAGAAGAAAAGCCATCAAACTTGGAACACAATCCTTCAACTTCACTCANGTTAAACAAATTTAGGTCACATATCCAAGTCTGGCCAATATCCATGGCAGAGAATGGCATTTACAACATTAGCTGAACCAGTTGCACTATACTAGAGTTAATTCCGCACTCAAGGGACATTTAGCAATGTCTGAAACATTCTGTCATAACGTAGGCATGTATGTGATGANCATCTAGTTGCTAAAGACCAGCAATTCTGCTAAACATCCCATAATACAGAGAACAGCCCCATACCTCCTCAACTAGCCTCAAAGCTNACAGTGCTGAGGTTAAGAATGGCTTATACCAATTAGGATTCACTTTAAAGCCAAGGTGGGATGGGGGTCAGGGCCATTTAGACTGCTTGGCTGGCACACAGTGGGCGAGGAAGAGATGGATGCTGGAAAGGTGATATTGTATCCTTGATAAGTGCTCAGCAGACCACTAGGTGGCAACGGGAATATTATGTGGATGTAGTTGACACACTTTGGGCACTCCTAGACATACCTGTAGTGGAGATTGCATGACATGGACCAGAGAAATCCAGGTTATTATCATCAACAGAGTAACTGACCCTGTTTGTTCTCAGAGGCCTTGATGTTCTGATGAAGCCTTGGCCAACCCAACACAAATGTAAAGATTGGGGATTAAGGCCTGGTGGTTTGGAGTACCATTGCTTGCCAAGGAGTCAAAGAAGATTTGGGGTGTATGGATAGGGGCTGGTGCAGTGTGGGTGCTGCAGAGATGAGCATCCCCAAGCTTGTGGCTGCAGGGCTGGCTGGTGTTGGAACTGGCTTTCTGGAAGTGATAGGATTATACAAAGGAGAGCCATCATCAGGTTTGAATTTTATAAAATCCCCGCTGTGTGGAAGAGGAGAGTGGGTAGGAGGGGGGATGGTCAACAAGACAGATTAGAAGACTACACAGGGCCTGGTGACAGAAGACGATATCTCAGGAGAAACTAGAGTGAATTGGTCTGGGAGGANATAGTTACAAGATTTGGAGCTGGGTTGAATGAGAAAATGAGGAAAGGCACGGGGAACATGTCCCACTTATGAATTCCACAGTGTGACTTCGTGGTTGGACTCCTGGCAGCTGAACCAGGACAGGGCTGGTGGGAAAGGTGACAAATGGGACAGGGTAATGGGTTGGGTCTGGAGCTCATGGTTTTATGAAGTAGTTGATGACAATGAACTTATGGTAGGGAACAAGAAGGGGTGTCCCTAAGAGCACATAACTGTCCTCTTAGGACAGGTAGGAGAAGGTGCCGGAAGAAGAGCTGTGAGGGGAACAGAGGAGAAGAGATAGGAGCTAACAGGAGGGGGAGTGGGTGAGAAGCCAAGTGTGAAACATCGGGTCTGAAGCACGGGTTGAATGATCCCTTAGAGACTGCTGGCAACTGTCAACAATCTCCCTGTAATAGACACAGTCTGGTTGCCAGCACTGGGGAAGGGTGAATCCAGAGGAAGTAGGCTGGGCTCCCCTGTGGAGATGAAGCCTAGGAAGGGGACCAGGAAGAGATGAGGCAGAGTGAAGAGAGAACTGGATGGATCAGAGATTCAGAGGGAACTGAAAGCGACTTCCACTAAATAAAACCCAAATTCTCAGAAAAGCTGACGATGACGTTAACAACAGACTTCTAAGAATTGAATTGAGGAGTGTTCATATAAGTGTGGGGAGTGAGTGCTCTTGAACATACATTTTTTTTGGCTTTGTTGAGCAATGCTGAATTGTTTTTCTTATAAAAGGAACACAAAACAACTTCAAATTCAAGTAACGACAGCAAGACGCAACTATTCCACACTGCATCAAATTCTTATTGATAATTAAATACATATTAATCAATGGCAAATGATTTCTATAATCTCCTTAACCCTTTCCTAACTGCCTGAGTTCTTTTTGTTCATTGGAACTCAAGACATATATGAGAGAGAGAGAGAGGTAGGGGGAGCTGAGTGGCCAGCTGTGACTTCTGCTTCCATGGTCATAGCCATTCCAGGACACTTCCAGGTCTGCTTCTAAAAGATTCAGGGACACTTCTGATTTCCAGCACATTTGGGGGGAAAGGATGGCTAAAATTGGGGGGTGGGCAAGCCCTTTGCCGCTGAATTTACCCCCTTTCTCTCACACGCCAGGACTCCCCTCTGGCCTTTGGAGTGTAATAATTTTCCAGGATCTTATCATTACTGGTTTCAAAACGCACACTAGTGATACGTTGAGAAACTCCAGTCCACAGTAGTCATTTCCTCACAGGTGCTGAGGCGTTCAGACTTGACCTTACAAAATACGTGAGGAATTGGCTTCGTCTTGCCACCCCCCAGGAACCTTCCTTTACTGCAAACGGACTCCGCCCAATGCCTGGGGCTGAAGCTAACCTTTCCAGGGGTGAATGAGGCGTAGTCAAGGCAGAGGTGTAGTTCCTGCAGTGTCCTTTCGATGACTCGAGAGGGACTCAGTGACGGCCCTGGGGTGCCTATGCCTCTTCTGACACCAGTTGGGGAGTCTCANGGATCTGACCCGGCAAGCTTGAGGAGGTCTGTGCAGCTCTATACTGCCAAGTCTTTGTGGAACTTAGGGGAGGAATGGTCTGGATTTCAAAGCTGGAGAGAAGGGCTGTGGAGATGGCTCAGCAAGTAAGGTGCTTGCTGAACAAACNTGAGGACCTGAGCTCTCAAAACCCACATTAAAAAGCTGGGCATTGTAGCTAGCATGTACTTATAATCCCAGGGCTAGAGTGACAGAGACAAGTGTGTCCCTGGGGCCCAGTGGCCAGTCAGTCTAGTTGAAATGGTGATCGCCATGTATGTAGAAAACCAAGGTAGACTGAGTCCTGAGGAAGGACATCTGAAGCTGACCTCTGGCCTCCACACATATATGCATGCACCCCACACATGTGCACATACATGTGCACACATACACAAACAAAAAAGATCTTTAAAAACTGCAGAGAAGTGCCGGTGAGAGGGCTCAGAGGGTAAAGGTTCTCACCTTGAAGCTTGACAACCAAAGTTGGATCCCCAGGACCCGTGTGGTGGAAGAAGAGGCAACTCCTGAAAACTGTTCTCTGACTTCCACATGTGCACCGTGGCATGCATGCGTGGCCACATATACACACACACAATGAACAGACATAGTAAAAAGTTAAAAGAGATCTAATCTTTAACAGTAGCAACAGCCAAAAGGCTGGCAAGATGCCTCAGAACACAAATGGTAGAAGACGAGAACTGAGCCCCCCATAGGCGTTCTCCTCCCTCCACACATGTGCTATGGCGTGCACGTGTTCATGCACACACATACACACACAAATAAATGAGGAGAAAGTCCTCGAAAAGATCTGGATTGTGGTGGAAGGTGTGAAACCCATAGAGTCTTAGACAGTGTGCCTGAAATAGTGTGAGAAGCTGTAGAATGGGAAATGTTCGCCACTAGGCACAGACCCAAGGACCGCCTTCATGTTCATTCCTAATGGGCTACACGGTAGGAGGTAGAGTGAAGGGCAGAGTGTGGGCAGGTCTCTGGTGTCATCCTGGTGGGGTCCATGGGAGACCCTGTGAGCTGGGATGGCTTGGCCATTATCTGACCTTTCTTCCCTCCTAAAGCTGAGGCTGGGTGGCAGTCTATTTATAGGAAGTTTGGATCAGGACCAAATCACAGATACTGAGGGCTATAGTGACTGGGAGGGGCTAGGTCTATGATGGATGTAAAAGTAATGTTTTAAGCTTTTCTGAGACCCAGCAGCTCNAGAGACAAGGGCTTCCCTCAAGCCCAGANTAGCATGGGGGTCCATGGGGTTTCTGGCCTACAAAGTGCCTGGTTGCTTTCAGGATTCCAAGTCCACTCAGGTGTTGGTCAGTTTCTTGCCCTCATTAATCCTTTGTGCCCCCTCTTCTAATTGAACCTCACTCTGTGGCTATGCCATGTCTGGCTCCTTGGCTGGCCTGCTGGGAAACTCACAGGCAGCCATTGCTGTGTTCTCTTACTGGGTGTCCTCAGGCTGGCCCTGCTGGGTTAGAGTTCAGTGACTTGCTGTCTCTTTACTAGTCTGATTGCACATCATGATCACAGCTGCTGGTGCTCTCACTGCACAGCTGCTCTGGATTTGTGTCTAATTCCAAATCCCAGCTTTCCCACCACCTACAAGTCCCCAAGGCCCTGTTTGCACAGCCTGGGTGCTAGAGTGCTACTCTGTGGGGCTCTAATCTTGGACCCTGGTCCTGTTGTTACATCTAAGTGGGTCAGAACTTAAGGGGCAGAGGCATCCTGNCTCAGAACCAGGAGAACACAGCTCCTTGGCCATGCTGAGCCTCCATGGGTATCTGAGGTCAGTCTACATCACCTTCATCTCCCACAGGCCTGGATTTCCCAGGTTACCCAAGCATGGCTTTGTTCGTCCCCAGCTCTCCAGGGTGAAGGGCTGCACCCAAAGGGAGTTGGATGGAAAGATCCAGGTCAGATGGAAAGAGATTTCTTCAGAATGTCTTGGCCCAGTTAATGACTGCAGTAGCTATGGAGACAAAGGCTTAGATGGTATATGTTTATCAAATTGGGGTAATGACCCAAGACTGAAAAGAATTAGTGATTAACAAGGTCAAAGGTCAAAGCAACCTGGTCAGACTAGAAAGATGGGGCCAAATTACATCAGACGACTCTTGAGGTAGACACACAGGGAATGCGCCCTCCCTCCACCCGATTGCAGCATCCTACAAGACTGCATTTGTCTGAGAAATGCCTCCATATTAAGGAGGCATGGAGGAGGAAAAGGTCTGCTATTCCATTGCCTTGGGGGAGTGCTGTACTGAGACAGTCTGGTGCACTCCGCAGAAAGCAGAGCCAATCAAAGTGAGGCCAAGCCAGGCTCCTAACATCACTGGGGCTGAGTTAACTAGGCCTGGGTTCACAGCCCTGCCTCCCTGCAATAGAGAATGAGCATACACAGTGCTGATCCAACCTCAGGAGGTACAGTGAGACATTAGGGACTCAGCCATGCTTTATCTGTTTACACGATGCCTGCATCCCAGCCTCGATGGCCATTACAAGTGATGGATACGTTGAGCAGATAAATCCTTTCCAAGCTGGTTTTATCTATGTTTCACAGGTAGGGAAACTAATGTACAGAGAATGGAAGAGACTCAGGTCCTGAACATGTCTGAGTATGCACAAGTGAGATAACTAGTGTGTAGCATTCCTCTGGGTTGAGTCTTTCTTAGCTAGGCATACTGTAACTGACAGCTCAGGGCATCTTGACCAATGGAGGAGCCTGTTGCTGTGGCCTGGGACGAAGATGTGCATGCCTTGAAGTGAGATGGTCCCACAACAGGAGGAGGACATGGGTAGCCAAGGCAGGGGCTGACTCTGTCTTGGTACCCTTGGCCCTAAGTAGCACGGGCCAGGGAGCAGCAAAGGGTAACTACTGAGTGTGGTAGGGCTGAGGGGTGACAGGGAAAGAGAAGATCTCTGGAAGGAGTTGAGTGTGCTTTGGATCATGTTGAGGGGTTGCTCAGAGGTGTCACATGGTACTGGCAGTCAGTTGACTCTTGGAAGTTCTTGTGTAGGGGACAGGAGGGGGTCTGAGGACTGGGAACTGCTCATATTAATACTGGAAGCTATGGTCAGGCAGCTAGCTGGATGACCCAGGCCTGGTGGGGAAGAAGAAAGTCTAACTGGGGGGGCTCCAGGAAGCAGCCAACTTCCTACACGTGCCCAGAAGGTGAGGACACAGAGGAGGGTCGAAGCAGAGGCTTATGGGGATGCAATGGGGGCAAAGCTCTGATGGACTTATTTGATGGATCTGGAGTGGTCAGGGGCGTGGCCCCTATCAGGCCACTGGTAGCTTCTGAGCAGAGAGCAGGCGAAGTTAACTGTGGGGAAGCTGGATGTGAAGGCTTATGGTGGACCATCTTCCATACTNCTGGAGAGGAAGTCAACAGACTCTAGGTGGGAGGAAGAGTTAGAGAAGGAGGGAGCCCTCTCCCACCACCTGGACTTCTGAGGATGTGGTGGTCCTGGCAATGGAGGCAGGAGCAGAGAAGGAAGGAGAGGGAGTCACTAGCCTTCTGAGCTGTGCAGGGCAACTTGGGGGCCAGTAAAGGAGCAGGGGGCTGTGGTGTTTGNTCTGAGATCTGTTTGAGAACTGTAAGGATGAGAAAGGGNCTGTGCTCAGGAAGGGGAGTGCAGAACTGAAGGTCTGCCAGTGGCTTGGCTGGACACGGCCAAGGCCCTCACTCTTCCCCAGGCAAGCCCTCTCCCCTCGCCCTTTTCTCAATGCCTCCGACAACATGAATTCCATGGGATTTTGAGGACCAGCCAGCCCAGGGTGTTCTTGGGAGCCAAGGTCTCTGGGAATGGAGCCCCAGCAGTGCTCAGAAAGCAGTTTCTGGGCTGGGGAGATGATTCAGTGCGAGCATGAAGGCCTGAGTTTGGGTTCTCAGAACCCATGGAAAAGTCAAGCCCAGTGCTGAACACCTGTAACCTCATTGCCTGGGGCAGATACAGGAGGCTCCTGGGGACTTGATGACCAGTCAATCTAACTGAAATGATAAACTTTAGGTTCCTTCTGTGTTGTCATAAGGTGGAGAGAAGCAGAGGAGAAATATTCAGATATAAACCTCTGGTTTCCACACATGGGTGGAGACATGCACCTGTTCACATATACACAGAAAACAAACATGCATGCAACACACACACACACACACACACACACACACACACACACACACACACACACACCACACTCACCCACCCACGCACACACACAAATAAAAAAGGGCAGTGAGATTGAGATGGCTCAGTTACTGGGTAAAGTGTTTTCTATGAAGCATGGTGACAGGAGTTTGATCCCAGGACTCAGGTTAGTATGGAAGGAGAGAACAGACCCCACNATGCTACCCTTTAACCTCCACATGTATGCCATGGCATGTCCCCTTTCCAAGACACAACACTAATAAATATCTTTCTGGTGTCCTTCTCAGGTGTCAGGGAGCTGGAGGGTCCTCACACATCCTCCAGCTTCCTAAGGGGCCACCCACTGGGGACCCAGTCCTGCCTCCCCATTCTTGGCCTTTGTGTTAGCACTTGTTATAGATGGGTAGTCCTCACTGCTCACTCTGACCTTGGCATTTCTGGAGCAGATGAGTGTCTGTCCAAACGTGGCCCTTCCACAGAAACACACTTATAAGATGGGAGGTGTGAGGGTGTGAGCAACCTCCCAGTGTTTGCTGAAGTTCTGAGGACAGAATCCTTGCCAGGTGTCCAGAGAGAAGGCTGCTGTAAGGTATGACATCCTCCTCGGTCCTGGCTTCTGTCCTCACAGCCTGAGATGGATCTGGGTCCCACACCTCCACAGGTGACCTGGCTGGAGGTCTGGGCTACTCCAGTCTCATAGGTATCTGCTTGAGAGATAATTGTGGGTGGGCAATATGGATCATGCAGGTCTGGAGATGCTGGCCTCTGCTATCTCTCATCTATAAGGGGAGACAACACTCATGAGGACAATAACAAAGACTAGTACTTCACTGCACAGGTAGGATCCTAGGTTTAAATCCTAGTTCTGTGTGTACCAGCCAAGCAACTGTAGGCACACATTTTAAATATCTAAATTTCCACTTTCGTTTGCAGAGTGGAGTTTCCGATTCTTCTGACGGTGAATGCTGCCAAAANAGAGTTTAAATGAATTGATCAATGAGCGGGCACACTAGAAGTCTCTACAGTGTTCCAGTGTAGTGTTTGAGCCCTTGTTCCTTCTGGCGGGCAGCCCCTGGCTCCTGTCTATGNAGGACACCCTCCANCCTGGGTCTGTGTGGGGAGCAGGCAGACAGGAGACAGCACATCCCTGGACTGCCCCCAGGCAGGGGAGGCAGAACATGCGTGTGTTGGAGCAGAGTTGATCTGTGAGGCAGACCCTGGAATGCACTGGCTCATCTGCTCAATCCCAGATGGAAATATATGAACAGGCTTTATAAACAAAGGCAGCGTGTTAAGAAGAGAACAAACCAGTGAGCCGGCCTGAACTGGAACCGGAGCTCTGGGTTTTCTGATGATTTTCTTTCAATATAAACAGAGCCTTTCCCTCCCCACCCCAGAGCCCTGACTCCCCTCCAGACCTGGATGCCAGTGGCTGCTTGCGCCACCCGCCACGCCACCCTTTCCCACAGCCCTGCCACGTGCCGGCAATCTCCAGCTGTGCAGAATTCTTCCAGCTGCTAGAAACTTCTTTTGAGATGCCAACCGACTGACTGGGAGCTGTGAAGGAAGTCATGCCCTTGGCCATTGAGAAAGTCAGAGTTGAGGAGGCACATTTTCCCCCTAGATCCAGGACTTGTGACCATGTGGTGAGATTTAAGGCACAATACAGCAAGACCCTTGAGAACTCCAGCTAACCGACAGGGTATATGTGTGAAGCTTCTGCTTGAGGCCCAGCATCCCTATGTGAGACCCAGCATCCCTATGTGAGGCCCAGCATCCCTATGTGAGGCCCAGCATCCCTACACTCCTCCCCCTGCCTCTCCCCCAGTCTGGGGCAGAGGTCATCTCAGAGAGGCAGGCAGAATATCACCTTCAGACCCAACTCCAGCCCTCTGCAGTCCCCATGTCTAGTCTTTGGTCTTCTATTTCCCTCTCTGACTTGTCAGAGCAGCGTGACCGGGGCTCCCTTAGCTTCTTCCCCACCTTCCCAGCACGTGTTCCTGCCCTCNCTCCCATCATCACTGGCCTGACCCAGCGGAGGCTGTCCCCTCCCAGGCAGCAATTCTCTTGACCAACAGTGTTATTGGTTGCTCCACAGCCCTACAGTCAATGGGAAAGCACAGTTAGGAAGCCCTGGGCCTGTCTCTGCAGGGTTTGGGGTGGCACATATACCCTTCTCTCCCTCTGGCTGTTTTCATATCTCCAGCTCCAGGCTAAGCAGCTCCCAGCCTGTGCCTGGCCCTACACTCCTCTCCTCTGCCAATGGTGAAAATGGCCCCTTTGGCAGGAGGCAGCCCTTCCCAGTCCTCTAGCCTTCCCCCTGCTTCTTGCTTCTTTACGTACCACCAGCCTTCTGTGTTAGATCCTTTCTCACTGCTGTGATCAGAGGCATGATGAAAGCAACACAATGAAGGAAGGAAAGCTTTGTTTTAGCTCATGCTGGCGAGCACAGCCCATCACGGTGGGGGAAGTCATGGCAGTACGAGCCTGAGGTGGCTGGACATCTTGTGTCTGTAATCAAGAAACAGTTGAAAGCTAGTATGCAGCTCACTTGCTCCTTTTCAGTCTGTCTAGGTCCCCGGTCCNTGGTGGAATGATGCTAGAATGTGTCTTCTCTCCTCCGGTGACCTGATCTAGAAAATCCCTCACAGATACACCCAGAGATGACCCTTTGGNGCCTTTCTGTTTTGTCAAATTGACAATATTAACTACCACATCCTCCAAGCCCCATGGAACCTTCTGGTTGACATTCATTGTCCCTAGCAGCTGTGATGGTGTGTCNAGCGCTCTACCTNTGAATCAGGCTGTTCAAGTGTGAGTCTCAGCCANGTTTNNGAGCTGCCCTTCTTTCTCCACCCGCCACTCAGAAAGGCAGAGTGCAGGAATCCTCTACGCCTATGGCCTCAGACTCTCTGAAAATGGGGACTTAGCACTTAGCGCTAAAGCAGCTGCTTGGACAGTGGATTCTAGAATGTGCTGACTTTGGGAGCCTTGAGCTGCATGAAGATAATGGACCNTAGTGGGTGCTGTCTNTCCTGCCCCACCCCTGCAAAGCTCACAAAGGGAAGCCATGGGATGGCCTGCTTGCAGGTGCAGGGTGCTGAACTCCCCGGCAAAGCTGGAGGTGCTGTAAGTTTTTCCTTAAATGAAGTCTTCAGGCTGCAAGCAGTAGACTGGAGGTCTGGATGGAATTCATCTCTGAGGGAGCAGCATGCAGCCTACCTCCCAGGGGTTCATGTGAGAGTCAGTTTTCTTCTGGAAAGAGGCACCCATGTGGTTCCTGGGTAAAAGACCAACTATGTAGCAATTTCTAAGGCAGCAAAGACCATGGNTGCTGTCCTCCAAGCCAACCACTATTTCCCACCAAGCTGTATCTCTGTACACCCACACTCCACACTCTGGACATGCTGAGGGGAAGCTGTCAGTCACAGGCAGGTAGAGGATGGATGGCGGGGGAGCGCCTGGTTGAGCCTCTGGTCTAGATGTCCTGGCACCATTTTCAAAACCCAGAAGCCCAAGCTCTGTAGGCTACCATTCCACAGCCCTTCTGCCTTGAGGCCCAGCTGGCTGTGACCCTGATGTCATCACTCCTTGGGGCCAGAACCAGTGTGATTGCTGTGGTTACTAGCAGCCTGGTGAGTGGCAGAGCAATGCATGACTCAACCCTCCATGCTTCTGTTGTGGGTTCTAATTTTAGGCCATTGTTCCATTCCTTTCTGATTTTCCCAGAATCCTAAGGGGTGTGGAGGCCAGCTGGCTAAGATAGAGACCAAGAAAGGCTGAGGAGGGGCAGAGGAGAGAGGCAGGACACAGTTGCTTATTCTAGGGTCTGGGGTGGGAGTTGGGGGTANGGGCAGACCTTGGAGGCTCTGAGAAAGAGGACCCTTTACAACTAGGACCTTCCTTCTGGTCTCCAAACAACATGAGGGCTGAGAACTGGGTGCTCCGACCCTCTGATCATGCCTCTGATGATTCAGGTCTGACGTCTGAGCTACGAGGAAGATGATCTGAGAGCTCCACAGATCTGAGTCACCTGGGCTTTCAGGGGAGTGAAAAGCAAGCCTCAGAGCTGCAAGAAGACCCTTGAGCTCTAGAGTGCATGTGCACACCTTGCTTGTGGGTTCTAGCCTGAGTGGCTGGGGTGAGGGATGGAGAACTGCCCTCAGGTCCTAGGCTCACCCACATTTTCTTCTAAGTGATCTACAACTGTCTAACTCCACACATGGCCCANACATGACAGTGGCTATTAAAGGAGCATTACCAAGCTAGAAATCCACCCAGAAGTCCACCCCCCCACACACATACCCCACAGAGCTGGGCTAAGTTCCCTCCTTGCCTTGTGAATAACAGTTACACAGCCATGGCCCTTCCTGAAACCAGCTTTGAACTTCCATAGGAGCCACCGATCTTCTCTCCATCTTTCCTCCCCCTGTTCCTCCCCTGAGTTGGTTAGTTACGGAAGAATGGAGCAGNAATCCAACAACCTCAGCATACCAACTCCAACCCGAGATGGTTGAATCACNTTGTCCAGTTTNTGGTTTTCTTCAAGCCTTGGTTTTCCTGGAAGCCTGAATATCCTTTCCTGTTTGACCTACAGAGGGCAGAAGATCCCTGAAAGGCCTTGACTGCTGTTCTTGGTCCTGGGTGGGTTTTCCTGAAAATGAAGACATCAAGTCTCCTTGCCTGACTCAAGCAGAGAAGCATAGAGAGCTGGGCACCCCAGAACCACACAAAGCTCTTGGGGCCCATATCCTTGTGCCTCTTCCTGGTTCTCTTCTGTGATGGTTATCTCAGTCATCAACTCAACGAGAGACTCTCTGGGCACACCTGAGGAGAATTATCTTGATTAGACTGAGGTGGGAAGATCCATCCACCATGGGCGGCACCATTCCCTAGGCTGGAATCAGGATTGTATAGAAGGGGAAACTGAGCTCAGCCCAAGTAGTTATTGCTCTCCTTCTTGATGGTATACAATGTGACCAGGTGCTTCTAGCTCCTGTAGGCTTGACTCCCCCACCATGACTGTACTTGAGACTATAAACAGTAACAAATTCTTCCCTCTCTAAGTTCCCTTTGTCCAGATATTTTATCTCAGCAACAGAAAGGTAACTATGCTGGAGAGTTTTGTGTCAACTTGACACAAGCTAAAGTCATCTGAGAGGAAGAAACCTTAATTAAGAAAATGCCTGGTTGTAGGCAGGCCTGTAAGGCATTTTCTTTTTCTTTTTTTTCTTTTTTTAAAAATTTTTTTGGGCTGGAGANGTGGCTCAGAGGTTAAGAGCACTGACTGTTCTTCCAGAGGTCCTGAGTTCAATTCCCAGCAACCACATGGTGGCTCACAACCATCTGTAAAGAGATCTGGTGCCCTCTTCTGTATACATAATAAATAAATCTTAAAAAAAAAATTTAAAATTCATTTTACATACCAACCACAGTTCCCCCTTTCATCCCTCCTCCCACTCTCCCCCCACCTCCTCCTCAAACTGCCCCCATCCACTCCTCCAAGAAGGTAAGCCTTCTCATGAGGAGTCAACAAAGCCTGGTACATTAAGTTGAGGCAGGGCCAAGCCCCTCCCCCCTGCATCAAGGCTGAGCAAGGCATCCCATCAGAGAGAATGGGCTCCAAAAAGCCATCTCATGCACTAGGGATAGATACTGGTCCCACTTCTGTAAGGCATTTTCTTAATTAGTGATTGATGGTGGAGGGCCCAGCCCATTGTGGGTGGGGCCATCCCTGGGCTGGTGGTCCTGGGTTTTATAGAAAGCAGGCTGAGCAAGCCATGAGGAACAAGCCAGTAAGCAGCGCTCCTCCATGGCTTCTGCATCAGCTCCTACCTCCAGGTTCCTGTCCTGCTTGAGTTCTTGCTCTGACTTCCTTTAATGATGAGCTGTGATATGGAAGTTTAAGCCAACTAAACCCTTTCCTCTCCAAGTTGCTTTGGGTCATGGTGTTCATCACAGCAATAGGAACCTAACTAAGACATCTTCCTTGAGCTCTGTTCCTCTTCGCCTCCTCTTTTAGGGACTCNGCTAAACAGCAAAGCCTTCTTCATCTTTTTGGTCAATGTTTATCCAGTTCAGCTTCTCATACTCCTTACCATCCATTATCTTTTCCCACACAAATCAGAAACCTTCTGTCTTTCATGAAAATTGACATGTCCCTGACATGTCAACACAAATGCTCTGGCCCATGAAGGCTTGTGTGTGTCCTGGCCCAAGTGATCAGGCTCAGTTCTTTATTAAAGAGTAAAAAAAATGTCCCCAAACTTCAGAGACTTAAAAAGCCACTGTTTTATTATACCCCACATTTTATGGGTCAGTACTTGATAGGACTCAGCTTGACAATTCCACTCNTGTGGCACCCACTGAAGTTACTCAGTGGACACGTCTGGTGAAGGTGTTTGGGAGAGTTTGGAGTGGCTACACTCGTCAGGTATTCCCAGCTGATTTCCTCAGAGCAGATGTTCCTTGAGGGCAGGCTGGGTTCANCTCAGTCAACCAGAGTACTTTCAGGAGGCTGTCCCAGAGTGGGAGTCTTAGGGCAGATGTCTGGNCCACAGTCTGAGTGGACCCATCCTACATTCAAGAGGCAGGATTAGATCCCATTTTGATGGGAAGACTATCAAAGCCTTTCAGTGGGCTTTCATCACCACACCCTCATTCAAGATTTGATCTNAAGGCATCACACTCTGATCTTNAAGATGAACTACTGATTTTCAGGTCCTTAANGGCTTTGACTCTCCCAGCAAGACTGGATTCTACCAGAGAGGGAAGAGAGAAAGGACATGGCCATGTAATATAGTCTGAAGACTACAGGAGAGGCCCCAGGAACTGGAATTGATCAAGCATCAGGCTGACATGTCACCCATGTTCTCTAGGCTTCAGGTACAGTCACACTCTGAAATACCAGCTCTGGAGCTGTGCACAGGAGTTAGCTTTAGCTGTCAACCTGACACATCCTGGAGTCGCCTGAGAAAGGAGGCTCAATAGAAGGGTCGGAGTAGCCTGTGGACATGTCTGCTTGTCTGGGTTATTAATTGAGGCAGGAGGCCACAGACCACTGTGGAGGCAGCATCCCCTGGACCAGTGGTTTTGGACTGTATAAGAAAGCAAGCTAAGTGTCAGTCTACTATCCACCTGGCAAGCAGCATCCGCCATGGTTCCTGTTGTGCTTCCTTGGCTGTGGGCGAGTTCTTTGGTTAGAGGCAACGCAGTGTGGAATAGNAAACAGGCCTGCCTTTGAGCTCCTGTCTTAACTTCCCTCAGTGATGGACTGTAACCTGTGAGCTGAAATAAGCCCTTTTCCTCCCTATGATGNTTTTTGCCATGGTGTTTGTTACAGCAACAGAATGAAGCTAGAATAAGGAACTTTTTTAGTTCAGGGAATGGAAGGCCCTTGGGTACTGAGGGGTGATGCACAGGAGTGCAGAACTGNAGTGGTACAGAGAACACNGTGTTCCTGGAATGGACTTGAAGCCATAGNTTAGTAGCTTCAGGCTTGCACATCGCTGACATAATNAATGTCAGTAATCAGCAGGGTTCAAACCGATTATAATAACATTGATAACCANAAATACTCATATATATTAAAATTCACACTAATAATCAACAAACCNAATTCATTCTTTTCAGCATCCTTTATCATATGTTGGCAATCCTTTGCTGTCTGCCCCTTTTGAAGAATGGAATGTTGAAAATCTGTTTGGAAATGAGGCTATGTGGATGAAGCTCGTTGACTGTGGGTGACATTTGAGGGCCACATGGTTGGGCTGATTCCTTAGATGCCCCTCCCTGTCAGTATCTAGAAGTCTTTTCTTTGGGTAGTGGGTTAATGAGGAAGATACCCACAGTCTCCTGTTTCAGTGTAAATCCTGCTGTACAAGTGTGGAGCTAGGTGGGGAGGGCATTCTCCACTGTCTCTCTTGCTCAGAGAATTTCAGCTTCATATTATTTAGAGGGGAAGCTATAGGCTTCTGCCCCGGTGAAAAAGGATAGCAGAGGCTAATTATCTTTCCTACATTCAACCAAAGCTGTTTCAGGAACCCCAGTCTACAGAATNGTTCCTTCCCATCTCAACCCAATCTAGAAANCCTCCTCACAAACATGCCCAGAANTTCACNTCCTGTGTGATTCTGCATCCTATCAACTTGACAGTCAAGATCAACCATCAAAAGGAAGAACTGGATTTTGTCTCATTGCCAAGTTCAATCGGTGGTTGGGTAAAATGACAAGCTTCCTGAAAAGATTTCAAAATCATGTCCTGGGGGCTGGAGATGACTTAGCAGTTTTGAGCTCTTATTGCTCTTGTAGAGGACCTGGGTTTGGTTCTCAGCATCATCATGGTGGCTCACAACTATCTGTAGATCCAGTATCAGGGGACCTGATGCTTTGTTCTGGCCTCCACAAGCATTAGACACACTATCAAGATCTCTGCTCTGGATATTCAGGGAGGCAGGACAGTAACAGCTTGGTCAGCCTGTGCATCAGCCCCCAAGGACACTCCAGTATGGTGGCCTCCTTCAGCTGAAGGAGATGGAGGATGCAGGGTNTTGGATCATGTTGGGCAGCAGTACAAGTTCCCACAGTTTGCAAAATTCTGTCATGAGACTGGCCAGGTAGCCTTACCCTGGGGAAAGAAGACTAGGAAAGGCTGATAGCAGTGTCCCAAAAGGAATCCTCGATATGAAAAGAAGGAAGGTGGCATGTCAGCAGACAGTTCATACTTTCTGCAACAACTGCCCAAATACCACTGGACCCAAGTGGAAATTATCTTCCTAAGTGGAGTGTGGCCTCCTGGAAGGCAAGCTGGTTCAAAATATTGTTGTATTTTAAAATCATGTTGTGTGTGTGTGTCTACAAATCATAATGCATATGTGGAGTCAGGCACATCCTGTAGAAGTCCATTTTCTTCTTCCACCATGTGGGTTCCAGGTACCAAACTCAGGTTCCTTTACCCTCTGAGGAATCTCACTGGCCCAAGAACCACTGAGATTCTGGGAGGCATAGNNAGGCCATCTTCCCTGTAAAGTAAGTAGATAGGTTACGTTGTGTAGTGGTTTGAATGAGAATGGCCCCCATAGGCTCATACGTTTAAATGCTTGGTTCCTAGTTAGTTGAGCTGTTTGGAAAGGATTGGGGTTGTGGCCTTGTTAGAAGAGGTGTGTCACTGGAGGTGGGCTTTGAGGTTTCAAAAGCCCATGTCAAGCCCAGTCTCTTTCTCTCTCTCCCTCCCTCCTCCCCTGCTCTGCCTGCTGCCTACAAAACAAGGTGAGCTCTCAGCTACTGCTCCTATGCCATGCCTGCCTGCATGCCACCATGCTCCCTGCCATGATGATAATAGACTATCCCTCTGAAACTGTAAGCAAGCACCAAGTTTATGCTTTCTTTTAAGAGCTGCCTTGGTCGTGGTGTCTCCTCACAGCANCAGAACAGTAAGTCAAACATCTTGGGTGTAGAAAACGTTTTTCTGTGTCCCGCTCGGCTCCCACAGCCGCTTAGACCCAAGTAAACACCCAGAGGCTTACATCATTTTTAAACTATGGCCGTGGCAGGCTTCTCGCTANCTAGCTCTTACATCTTAAATTAATCCATTTTATAAATCTATTTCACCACGTGTTCCACGTGGCTTTACCTGTGTGTTGTTACACTTGGGACTTATGGAAAATCCAAAGTTAGAGTGGAGAGGCAGAGTTGAGGGACAGTTTGAAGAATTGGGATGATAATGTGGAGTTGGGTTACAGGTATGGGGGAAAAAGCAGAACCTCCATTCCATGAAGGATTCTAGAATGTGAGATAGGCAGAGACCAGGGTAGAGAGATGGGTCAGGGTGAGGTACCGCAGCCTCCACTCTGAGGGGTTATCTTAGGTGTCATCATTTCATGTAGCTATGAGGCCCAATGACTCAGCCTTAAGGAACAGCTGTCATGGGAACAGAATTCTCTCTCCATGGATCCCATGATACTCATCTAAGCCATCCTCTGGTCAACTGGGAACAAAGGGTAACAGGAGTAAGCACCAGACACGTCTGCTTTCTCTGGGACTATGCGATCTGGATGGGAGCCAACACACAAACAATTGTTGACAGGCTCTGTCATCAATCTTAGTCCAGNGCTGAAATGTAAACCTGGTTATGGGAAAGGCGAAGCCACCAGATGCGTGAGTCAATTCACCGGCTTCAAACAAGAGCTCAGGAATAAGAAAATGTACTTCACTAAATCCAGTTCAAACAAAGAAATATTCCACATTCATAGTGAGATGAGGAGGGCTCACCCAAAGTCAGACTCCAGCAGAAATTAACCTGCCTTTGTTGTTTGGGTCATGAACAGACTACTCTGCTGGCAGGACCCACACCCATTTTCACATGGGTGCTGTAGATTGGAACTCAGGACTTCATGATTTTGAAGTGCTTTTATCCAATGAACCATCTTCCCAACCCCCAGGAATCAAATTCTTTTGATAACTAACAAAAGCAAAATATAATTAATAACAATAACAATAATAATAACAAATTGAAGTAATAACCTAGACCCAAACCTTGGTGACTCCAATGAAAACCTTCGGATCAGGCTATGCCAGGAGAAGAGGGGACAGTAATAGGGAGCAGTAGCAGCAGACTAGGGCCTGGGAAAGCTAACAAAAACCCTAGTTTATTGTCCTTGCCTCTACTAAAGTTCTGTGAAGCAGAAAGAGTCACAAAGGGAGTTGAGGTCTTCCACTGGCCACTCCAGCAAGGTCAGCCAGAAGATGTTCAGCAGTTTGTACCTGGCACTGCACTGACCTTTGGTGTAAGCACGGGGCTGCTCCTTCCCCATTGTCCTTTAGACCCCACATCAACATCCCATGGGGTCACTCAGTAAAATTCAGTTTTCTCAGCGTAGCTGAGTGGTCACAGTACAAAGCCATCATAATAATCCAATAAGAGAGAATAAAAGCAAAATGCACCCAGTAGTTAAATCATAAATTTTCAGAGACCAACAAATTAAACTTAATGAAAGTAAAAGGGAAAAACGAATACAGACCAAAGCAAAACTTCATAAATTAGGAAATGGAGACTCAATAGGCTCATTAAGCAAAGTCAAGTGCTTATTTGTATAAAGTAAGAAATTTTGTGGATGCTTATAAAACAAAAGGGTTCTCACAAATTAATGAAAATAAGAAACAGCCCAAAATCCTAGAAAGAGTGATTTCTAAAATGAAGACAGCCATAAATGTTTGGAAATTGAAATAAATAATACTAGTTCCAAAAACACAATAAACTTAATAATCAGATAGATATTTCAATAGATGCTCACTCAAAATCAAAAGTCATCTTGAAATTAACACTGCTATCATGATGAGGAAGCTATACCATGTTCATGGATCAGAGGATTCAATATTAAGATCTTAAATGCTTCCCCCAAATGACCTACAGATTTAAAATAACTCAAATCAGGGTTGGAGAGATGGCTCAAAGGTTAAAAGCATGTGCTGTTATTGCAAAGAACCTGAGATCAGTTTCCAGCACCCATCTGTGACTCCAAATCCAGGGGGTCCAACACCGTTTTGTGCCCCAAGGGAACTGTACTCATGTGCCCACACTCACAGAGATATATACACATGCTTATAGTTAATTTTTTTCTTAAAATAAACTAGATGTGCTGGTGCACACCTTTAATCCCAGTACTCGGGAGGCAGAGGCAGATGGATCTCTGAGTTTGAGGCCAA
>LZPO01027402.1:415767-448320 GCA_001675575.1 Neotoma lepida | reverse complement strand
TGGCTATTTGGGGTATGACTTTTACTCTATGGACCCGGTCTGACTTTGTTTTATCAAAACCCCTCTGGCTGCAGCAGGAGGGCTACAAGAGGGAAGAGTGAGGCTGAGAGACCCACANGGGAACCCTCTGTGAGGTTCAGAGTACCACGGGGCTCCCCTCAGAGAGGGAGCAAAGACATGAGAGGTGTTGGATTCTGAGTCCTTTTTGTAGGTAGAACCNGAGAGGTGAAGGGGAAAGATGAGCCAACGTGTAGCTCGAGCACNTGGAAGGATGGAGCTGCCTGATGCTGAGATCTAGGATGGAGAAGATTCTTGAAGAGCNTTTGGGGCCTNATCTGAGGTCATCTTGAAGCAGATGGAGTTCACAATGTTGGGCCAGCAGCTAGGTGGGGAGGTTTGATTTGAGGGAGAGGTCCAAGCAGAGGTTCTGCTTCTGGGGTCTCACTGACAGCAGAGAAAGATGGGACCTTAGTGGGCAGTGACAAATGGAGCCTCATAGTTGGAGAGGCAGGGCTGGGCTTCCACCTCCTGCTACTCCTCAGGTTCTCCTGTGGCTGTCCCATGTCCCATGTCCCGTGTCCAGTGTTTCCCCAGAGTGACAGGTAGAGACCCTAGCCACCTTCAGCAGAGAGAATGGAGGCCCNTGTGACCGCCTGGCCTCNCTGCAGGACTGCATGACAAGATAGTACTGGGAAGATGTCTGGACAGGCCTGGAATGTGGGAGTGTGATTACAAGGGTGCCCCACTGGCTGGCCGGGGCACATTTCAGCAGAATTGCCCTCTCGCCCAGTGATCACTGGGGACGGCTCATACTCTTCTTGCTGGGAGAGGCCTGGGCTCTGGGGTGGGGGCCCCATACTCAGTCCTGCCTCCCTGATTCATCCCAGCTCTCCTGGAGGTCTGAGTCACTTTCTTTCCAGGTGAGAGCTGCCAACCAGGACAAATCCTTTGGGTTCCAGGGATGTGGGGTGGGGGGCAAGCATCGGTAAGGAAAACTGCTGGTAGGGGTTGGTCTTGGCAGAAGTGAGGGAGGCAGTTGCATACACCTGCCTCACATCCCTGTCTTAGCATGGAATGTACTCATTGTCTTGTCCATGGGCCAAGAATTCCAAGGACATCTCCGTTTGGCAGGACTCAGTATTTTGTAGCTTACTGACTTTTCAAATAGTCTAATTTTTCAGATGGGTAAACCGAGGCTCAAAAGGCAGGAGCAAGAGGTGAAGCCTGGTTTAAAAGAANTCACCTAGGAANCAGGGGAGCCAGGTACAGGCCTAGTCTTCACCAAGGGCTTGTGCATTTGCATTCATGGCNGTCCCCAGGCTATTGTCCAACATTGCTCTAGATAGAAAAGCTGTGGCCTTGGGGAAGTATGTTCCCTGCCCTTGAACTGTGGTCAGTGAGGGATACANAGAGGGGCAGGCTGGGGAATGAGTGCAGCAGGGTCTGGAGATCTTGGGTGGTCTGGGAATTAGCCTTAGGTTCATGGACACAATCAGAAGAGTANCAAAGGAGCAAGTTAGGTAGAGGAAGTTCCAGGCAGGAAAATCACCAGAGGAACAGAATGAACTTGTCCTCAGAGGCTGGGGACATAGGGTGGGGAGGACTTCTGGATTGCAGAAGTTTTTGAATTCCTATGGAATGTTCTGGGCTACTCTAGTGAGGGGCCATGGTTGCTGCCTCTTCCCCAGGAAGCCTTCCTTCACNATCTCCTCNGGTTCNTAACCCCAGCTGACTTTCTCCCCCTAGTGTGTATTTCAGAAAGATGCTTCCAGACTTCCTGGGTCATGCCTGCTGTCTCAGAAAGCAGGGACNNGCAGCTCCCAGGGTGTCTGTANCACTGATGGAGACTTTAGAATGTCAGGAAGTTTAAAGGTGCTTCTGAGAGGGATCATCTTAGAAAGAGAGCCATCCCCACAGACAGGTGGACCTGTGGTGCCTGTGGAGATCTGTTCTCCAGAGAGCACCAGGGTGTGTTGTGCTGTAGAACTGCAGACAAAATGATTTTCCTTGTGGACTTGGGTGCGTCCTCTTGAAGGAGTATGTCTGCATCCATCACCAAGAATTNGAGCATTTAGCNCTTTATAAGTAGGGGCTCAGAGAAGAGGGAGTGACCTAGAACTTTGTAGGAAGATGCAGAGCAGAGGCTCAATGAGCCACCTCACCCCTGTGTCCACTCAGACACTTTATAACCAGTGTCCCCACACCAGGTCTAACTCGATCTGCCGGTGGGATTTCCCATGGGTCTTAGGCTTCCTTATATCCAGAGGGAAGAAGTTCCCCTCTTTGGNGAGAAGATGATTTTAAGGAAAGCCAACCTGGCACCTGCCAGTGTTTAGAGGGTCTGGGAAATTCGATAAGCAAATGTGATTCTTTCCCAGAGTCTGTTCCTAGCCCCATCCATGACTGGCGAGATGCAGTCTAGTTCTGGCCTTGCCAAACACAGTGCCTGGGTGTGGGGACTGAAAAAGTGATACCGACTCACTTGCTTGCATATTTCTGCAATAAGCATGCATGGATGGAACAAAACTCTTACTTTCTACTTCTGCTGTCAACCCAAACCCTGCCACCAAACACCGGGACACACAGCAAATTAATGATTTGCCTTACNAGATAAAGTTTTGATTATCATTCATTTTGTTTCTTTTTGGTTTTTAGATTTTGAGACAGGGTCTCAGGTAGCCCAGGGTAGCTTTGAATTCTCTCTGTAGCTGAGGCAGACTCTGAACTCTTGATCCCCCTGCCTCTCTTTCCCAAGTACTGGGACTGTAGGTGTGCAGCACCACACCTAGCTTGTTTTTTAGACAGACTCTCACTGTCTACCTCAGGCTGGCCTCCAACTCAAAGCAATCCTCCTGCCTAAGCCTCCTGAGTGCTGGGACTGCAGGTATGTGCTGCTATGTATGGCTGTGAAGTGTACAGTCTTGATAGTGACTCTTAGAAACAGGTGCAGTTTAGAAAAACAAAGGGACTTGAGCAACAGTCGTTGAGTGGCCACAAACCAGAAAAAAATTATTAAAAACATATTTTGTTGGCAGTGATGCCCAAGTTATAGGAGAAAAAAGAGAGATGGTAAATTATAGACAAGTTCCAGGACATGAAAATACGCTACAGTCACTGCAAGTATCTGGTTCCTTTATTGAACATTAAAAAGCATGCTGTCTTGATCACCGAAAACCTGTTTCTCTCCATTTTTACTAAGTCATAGTTGAACAAAACCAATTTTGATAGATTATTTGGATGACCAAATCATTCTTCTCTGTTGGCTGAGCAGCTACACTGGCTTTTCCCTGATGAGCTTGTCTTTGGGGACAGTAGTAGTGGGAAGGGGGGAACACCATAAACTTTCAGTTTGGACTCAGCCNTACTTACCGTTTCTCACCAGTGGGTTAAATGGCACTCATGTCATTTCCGCGTAAGGATAAACACTTTTAGTACTTCAGATGTTCACCCAACTAAAATAATATGAAAACAACTGCTTTCCGATCAGGGTCGACACTGTAGGTGTTTAGTAGACATTTGTGGTTTGCTATTTCTGTGTACAATAGGAAGGAAATTGGGATTGGGAAAACACAGGGTCATTTCTTTCCCAGTCTGTTCACAGACCCTCCACATTCTATCATCAGGCTCCCTGGTCAGGGGACCTTAGGCATGTCATGGCATGCCAGCTGCCAGACACATGCCAGAGTAGGAGGCTCTGGGGCTGACCTCCTCATGGGGGTGCATGCCCTGTGCACCCCTGTTTGGTGCTCACATCCTGTCTCTACCTGGGCCCTGCCTCCTGGCTCTCTCCACTGGTGGCTGCTACTATGTCTGTCCCTTCTGCCACGTCCTTGACTCCTGTGAGCCAGGCCTTTCCCTCTCTCTTTGTTGGCTTCCCACTAGTTCTGCACACGGTGACCAAAGGGACACTAAGGGACAGAGTTTATCATAGCATACTCTACTTAAAAATCTTCCCGTGGCTCCCCAGTACTCTCAGAAAAACAGGTAGACATTAGCCCCAAGAGCTTGTCCTAGCTGCCCCTCATCTTCCACCAGGGCTCTCTGGCCCACTCCCATCATGAGATTCCTGGCTTGTGCCTGTGTGTACCTCTGCTAGGATGCTACCTCCGGGATTCACATCCTGTCAGCTCTTACTTTTTCCAGTTGCCCTTCCGTCAGTGGAGAAATCCCAGTTTCATACTGTTTCTCTGTATTTTGTCCCTAACTCTGGGGAGGCCTGGAGGAGGCGATGCTATAGAGAAGAGATACCTCTCTCTCTCTCTCTCTCTCTCTCTCTCTCTCTCTCTCTCTCTCTCTGTGTGTGTGTGTGTGTGTATGCATGTGTACACATGCATGCATGTACATAGGTGTGATATCTGAACATCTTGCCTATAGGAGAGCCAACAGATATGACAGAGAACTCTGGATGGAGGCCTGTCCTCATATTAGGAGCTATGGAAGGTTTTGGGGTGATGTTGGGACCTGGCTCATGGGCCTGTGGGTTGAGAGGGCAGATTGCCCTCCTCGTGTGGGTTCTCATGGCACTAGAGCCACCGCCTTCTTAAAGCACTTGCAATGCTACTTTTCTTTGGTGACTGCGTCTTCTAAGTCAATAGCAGTCAGAGTCTAGCAAGCACTCAGTGGATGCTCTGTCAGGGTACGAGCATTCTCTGTCCCTGCTCCCAGAATATTCCTGCAGCGCCTAAGTCTGCTCTCCACCTGCCTCAGCTTCCCTAACTCTTGACTCTTGTGGTCTATTGGTGCTCGGCAGGCTGAGTGTTTTCTTGCCCCCTAACTGGCTTCCTTGTTTTGCAGGAGAGTTGACAGTGACTCAGAAACACCATGGAGCTGGGCCGGGCTCCGTGGGAGTTCGCAGCAGATGAGTAGTTGCTCAATAAACACGTGCCATGCTGAGCATCAGCCAAGCTTGGAGGCAGAAGGATGGACAGGATGACCTGGTTGGAAGATAGTGGTCCTTGGGAGGGGAGAACAGATAGACCAGATGCCTGGAGTCAGGGTTCACTTTTCAGTCAGGTGGCTCTGGGGAGGAGGCACTAGGTGTCTGGGACGTTCCAGCCCTGTGATATGGGCTGGGTGCTCTAGATAGGATCCTGGCACTCCCCTGTGGCCTGCCCCCACCTGCTCCTTGGGGCGGGGGCAGCAGGTGGGGCCCACTTATCACTAACCAGGCTAGCGGGTGGAGCCAGCCTGGCTCTGGGGAGATGACAATCATGCCTCTGACACTCCTTGGTGGAAAATCACCACGTTGTGTGGCCCCTTCTGCCATCATGAAGCCTGCAGACTGGGAAAGGCATTCAGGACCTCTCCAATGGGGGCAGGTGGGTGGGCCTTCTTGCCACTCCCCCATGGATGGAGTCAGCCTGATCTGAGGGTCAGGATTCTGAATTTTGGTATTCTAGGTCCTCTGGAGCAAGAGCAGCTTCCTACTGGCCCCTCAGCATTTCTAAAATTAAATTNATTTTATTTTATTTTAACTGCTACCCCCAAACATAAAATTGTATGTTCTTATGGGGTACCATGGGATATCTCAATCCTGTGGACATTGTTCAGTGACCACACATGGTTAAACATACAAATCTCCTCAGACACTGACGGTTCTTTCCGGCGAAAACATTCCAGATCCTTTCTTTGGGCTTCGAAAACCACACAGGCTTTAACTGCTTTCCCCTGTCACCCTAACTATGCAACAGTCCCCAGAGCTTCTTATTGCACTCTTCTCCGCCTGAGTCAAACACCATTCAAGTCCCACTTTCTGTGGGATCAACTATTGGTTTTCACATCTGACCAAGAGCACATGTTTGTGAGATTGTGACTGCTGGCTTAACATATATCATCTCTAGTCCTCGTGTCACCACAGGTGGCAGGCTCTTTTTACAGCCCCANAGCACTCCATTGCATGTGAAGTACATTTTCTTCATTTCTTCATTGGTTGATGACACTGGTGGGTTGTTTTCATTTTTTTTTTTTTTTTTTTTTGCTGTTGGGACCACTGTAGCAATAATCATAAGGGGTTTTTAGTCACTTTTATTCAGGACTGGAAGTCCCAGATCTGCCCCAGCTATATTCTTCTGAGTTTTGTTGGACTCTTAGTGTGGATGTGGCCGACTTTTGGGGAAAGGTCAACTTGGGGACAAAGGACACTTCTGGATGGAGACCCTAACTTATGGCTCCCTCATGGGCCAGGTGAGCAGGTGCTAACTGTTTTGTTTAAACACACAGGCTTCTGGATAATACAGAAGCACACAGAATCTCTGTATGGGATTGGACACCATGTCCACAAATGAAGATCATATCCATCACAGAGTCCTGAGGATCAGAGCCCTACGTGCCCTGGCCACCTCCATATCAGGATTAGCTTCCTGCATCACTGTAAGGGTGAGATGCCATCCACATTCCCTCCTGTTTCTTCAGTGCATTTAAAATCCAGACTTGAGGCAGGATGGAGGACACAGGCTTGCACACCTAGCATTGAAAAGCTGAGGCAGGAGGATCACAAGCTCCAGGGCAGTGAGACCTTGCTTTAAGGAACAAAAANCACAACCTCACACTTGTGATGAAAGTGTAGGGTTTTACGTCTCTTTCTTTGTAAACATGCTTTTCAACCCTTGCATAACCACTGACATACGGGTGGAGCATAATTTATTAAACCGATCCCCTGTTATTGGAGNTAGAAGTTGTATTTGTTTTTCACAACACCAAGCAGAAGCTTTTATCCATTTATCTGATGATTTCCCAAAAGTTGCCATGCTGGGTCAAGGGGCAAAGCTTTTATAAAAACATCTTGGATTCCCACCATTAAGTTCGCTATACCATCAGCTTATGTGCTCAACACTGGGGTTTATTTTCTTGTCCTACTGCTGGGCCCGGGTACTATAATTAAAAACTATTAACTAATTTCACCCTTTTTATTTGTTCTGTGCTATCAATAACAAGCATCTTTTATCTCTGCCATTTATATTGTCACTCCTTCTATGTTATGCTATTCATCCACTTTGATCCTAGGATTTTTTCTTTTACATTAATTTTTTTTATGAGACATGGTCTGAGGCTGGCTTAGAACTCACTATGTAGCCCAGACTAGCCTTGGCCATCCTCCTGCCTCAGGTTCCAAGTGCTGGGATTACAGATGTGAGCCACCACACACCTAGCTTGATGTTGGTTTGTAAGAGCTCTTTATATATTAAGGACACAAACTCTCCTTTGACTAGCTGTGCTTTAAGTGTTGTTTCCATGCATCTTGTTGGATTTTACATTCTGTTTTTATTGAGACAGAGGGAAGACAGATTTAAATAATTGAAATGTTTTCTTCTATGCCTTTATTCACTTTTCATTTATGAAAATTCTTCCTTGGTCTAGTTATTAATTGGTACTTGTTTTCTTCCTTCCTTGGTCTGTCTGTCTTAGCTTCANTTGACATCTGGCTTTGCTATCCCCTTGGAAATAAGAAAGAACTTTATTCCTGCCTTCGAGGAGCTTGTAGGGAACAGAACAGAGGTTGCAGAGTGACAGTTGTCTGTCCCCATGCATCGTGTACCACAGGTAAGAGCTGCAGTGAAGATGGAGGTGTAGCAGAAGGAAGCAATGTGGAGGAGATGGGCCTTGTGGAGTGCTGGAGGCCACACTGGGCAGAGATTTCATTCATCNACTGTGTGCAGAGACTTAGCANGTGGCAGACACTGCTTTGAGAAAAACACAGCCCTTTCAACCTCATAATGACTTAGCAAATTATTATTACCCTCGTTTTACAGATCAAGAAGCGAAGCACACAGAATGTAAATAAGTCCTCTGTGTGGGAAAGGTCAGCATTTTGTCAGGTCTGGCTGTGCCGTGGAGGAAGCGCCAATGCTCAAAGCTTCAGGGTTTGAGCACTTGAAGGAAGAGTTNCAGGTGTTTCCAACCTTTTGACATGGAGACAGGCTCTTGTCAACACTGCCATCCACATGGTTCANCCTCAAGCAACTGAGTTATTTCCCCCTAAATTTCATGTTTTAAGGAAGTGTATGGTTTTATGTTCAGCCACATTATTCACAGCTCAGCATTGGTGACCCAGGGTTTTGGGAGGCACAGATCAGTCATGCCTGGTAGACTAGTAGTTTGAAAACTTTCCCTGTTTAGGGTTGAATAGGGGACATTTTAGACTCTGAAGGCCAAAGAAAGAACACTCATGAGACTATAGGCAGTATTTAAAAAGAGAAAAACCATACTTCTACAAGTTCTTCAGCTATAGAACTGAAATTGTAATAATGATAGAATGTAATTTCAGAAAAAAATAGAGGCATACTGAGGCAAAGAGAGGATTTCCCAGGNGTCATGGTGTTTAGCTTAATTAAAGTTTGAAATAAGGGTCTGAGATAGTCAAACTGATGGCAAGGTTGCCTGTTTAAAGCAGTCACCAGGTTGAGTGATGAGCAGCAGATATTGGGTGGAACTTGGCCTTCAGTCCTCCTGTGACCTGTGACCTTGGTTAGCCCTGTGTGGCATGAGCTTTCTTGAGGAATGACATCTTTGAAGTTCCATGTCACAGAGAGCAGAAGAGACTAGCAGTGGCTGCCCAGGTCTGGCAAGAGGTAAAGGAGAGGGTTCAGCCCAGAGCCTGTGGGGGAAGGATACATATACTAGATATTTTGTTGCTGTTGTATTAAGACAGGGTCTCATGCAGCCCAGACTGGTCTTAAATTCACTGAGTAGCAGAGGATAACCTTGAACCCTGGTTCCTCCTGCTTCTACCCGCTGAGTGCTGGGATTATAGGCTTGTGTCACCACACCTGCTTTATGTGGTGCTGGGGGTGTCTAACTGCAGGCTTTGTTCTGGACTTTGCTGAGGCTGATGATTAGGTCTGTGTGGAGGGCGTGTGTGCTCACTTTTCCCTCGGCTCCATCCAGAACCTTCAGTGAGGGGTCTTATTTTTATGAGGCACCAGGAAGACCATGTCCACAACTAGTTTCCATGTTGCCTGTCATGGTGACAGACATGCCACCAGTGGGTTGTCCTCCTTTGGCCTGAGAGGTGCTGTCTCCTCTAGATTCCTTTCACAGACTTACAGGACATACTTATCTTCCCTTCTGGGATGAACGGGTGAGGACAGAACACAAGGTGGGGGGTATTTGAGAACATAGCACCCAAATGGTCTCATTTTCCATGAAGATGGACCACGGTCCCAGCNTTGCTGGCTTTCTTCTATTGATCCTGCCAGAAACAAACCACGCTACTCTTCTGTCTCACGAGGGTATAGAAGGTGGCCACTTGCTGTGGCCAGCTCTGTAATTAAGTCTGTAGTAATGGGAAGAGGNTCCAACAGGCCTCAAAGTTGTTACTGATGTCAGTGGGCTTGCATCCAGGCAGGTGGTTTGCGACATGCTCCTGTGAAATCCTCCCAGGTCAGTCTCAGCTGTGTCAGATGCAAATGAGCTTAAGGGACAAATACAGAACACCTCTGCTGTGGATATGGTCGCTTCTGTCCCCAGGGCCAGAGGAGCTGAAGGGAACATGGTTAGAGGGCAGTGGGAAAGTGGCCAGCACTGGGCAGAAGGAATGCCATTTCCTCCAATACGCAGATATGTCCCTTTACCTGTCCCCACAGGTGACCCTATTCTAGTCTCAGCATAAGCCTGACCTCAGATGGAGCTCTAAGCTCCCTGCCCCAGTGTGTGACTTCTCCTGGGGAGACGTGAACAAACACGTATTCATCTCAGACAGAGCAAAGAAATGATTCCACCCAAATCTAGCTTAGTGAACCACTGGGGCTCCTTACAGCATGAGTGACTCAAAGACGGCATCACTGAAAAGCCCAACCCAGCCCAGGCAGGAAAGCTGTTTCCCCACAGGACTTGTAGGCAGCTTGCTGGTGGGACAGTCTCCTGTCCTCAGCAGTTAGGGGCCTTGTNGATCCTGTAAGTTTTAGGAACCTCCTAAGATTTCTCAGTGTTTGTTTTTGTTTTTTTTAATTTTCTAGACCTTGTACACTTTACTTCCTGAATTTTAAGGAGGTTCCTTCCAGGAAGGTATGTTTCAATTTGGAGGGAATAGCTACGTGATACCCAGGCTCAGAGGGCTCAGTGGTAGGACAGCTCTGTGGGGTTCTGAGGGACCCTACTCCATAGCTTCAGTCTTCTTTCTGGAGGGTAGGCCATGGAACAGTGATGGAAGCTCCTGGATGGAGAACCGGACACAACCTTCTCTNCAGGTACCAGCTCAGCCCAACGACTGGGCAGCTCCATCAGAATCCAGACTGGGTGCCTAAGACCCACCTGCTCTTCTTTGAAGTGGGCAAGAGGGTTCTACAGGGCAGAGTGGAAACACACAACATCATATTTAAACCTCCTGTACCCCCATTCTTTTCTCTACTCTGAATTCTCCTTGAGAAAAAGTTCAAATGCATTTCCAAGTAGAGAGAGTTGTTTTAGGAGGCTCTGTGTGGCGGTCTGGACAGCACACTCCATTTAACTCCAGGCACCTCACCCCATCTCTGGACTGTCCAGGGGCCAGGCTGCACTGCCCAGTCTTCTCTTCCCTTCCTCCTCCTCCTTTTACTTCTCCCATTCTCCTTCTCCCTCCCTTCTTTCTCCTTCTCACTTCTCTCACTCCTCTCTCGTTCTCCTCCTCTTCCTCCTTCCTCTTCCCCCTCTGTCTGTCCCTTTCTTCCTTCCCTTCTCAGAGTTCCACTTTCCATGCTGCCCTCTCTCCCAGCCTTCCTAGTTTTTTCTTTGCTTCTCTTCTCACAGGCGTTTTCCCAAATAAAATTGAAGCCTTTAATCCCATCTTGGTGCCTGCTTCTTGGANGGCTTGGACCAACAGATCCAGCAGACTCACCATCCCCAGGAGCAGTTAGTAATATTTTCAACACTTGTTTATTTTTGTCTCATCTTTTCTTCTTCTTCCTTTATCTACTGAAATGATTAAAAGCCAATCCCAGAAGCCTTTGAACCTTAAACAGAGCACATGCACATTGTTCACAGAGCCCTCTTTTGCATATTTTCTACTGAATAAACACATTCCCTGTCTGTGCCATTTACAAATAAGTACAGAGTAGAGAGAAATGTGAGGTTCTGGGTCCAACAAGGTGCCACTGGGTTTTGCTCTTCTGGCTCTGAGACATCCACAGATGCCTTTCACGGTCTACTTAGCACTGTTTGCATTTTTACTTTTATTTGTGTGTGTCTGTCTGCCTTATGACTTGAGATGGAATCTCTCATTGAACCAGAGGCCTGAAGATTCAGGTGGGCTGGCCGGCCAGCAAGCTCCTGGGATCAGACCGTCCCCACCATCCATTTCTGGGGTTACAACCACAAGTAGCCATGCTCAGCTTTTTATGTGGGTGCCAGGGATTCCAACTCAGGTCCTGATGTTTGTCGAGTATGTGCCCTTATCCTCTGAGCCATCTCATCAGCCCCTACTCTAGTGAGTTTTGTTACTCATTTTGTTGTTTAAAGTGTCCCTAAGCACAGGATGTTCCTAAGTACAAGAGCTACAAAGTGCCTTACAGAGGAAGGTGTGTGTCGGATGCACTTCATGCATGTTTGAGTTGTGCTAGTGTTGTTCATGAGTTCAAAATCAATGAATCAGACATACGTGTTACATAAGTTATCCTTCAACAGACAGATGAAACAAGGTTATGTGTGGGTCATCTAAGGAAGGCATCATGTGCAGAGGCTCATGGGAACTTATTCCAATATTTCCCCAGGAACAACGACACAGTACTCACTAAGTCCATACTTTGATGATTTTCTTTGGCAGGACTGACAAATAACAAGAATCCACTTTATGTCATTGTCACGAGTGCATCCTTACAGCACGGTGATGACATCACACCCAGCAAGTCAGCATCCATTCCCTGCTGTCATCTAATATTTAGCCTGTAAGTAAATGTATCCCCCCCCCAATGTCTCCAAACTGTCTCTTACAGTTGGTTTACTCAAACTGAAATGGAGTTAGACAAGTTCATATCTGGTTATCATGATTCTGAAGGGTCAGAGGGGAGAGTACCTATCTTCCTTTACAACTGCAGAAACCTTATCAATTGTCCTGTCTAAAGCTCCTGTATAGATGTTCTTTGTCTGCTTCCGTGTTGACTTTGTCCCTTTATCTCTTATGTTTCTGTCCAAAGAAATTGTCTTTGGACAATTGTCTTACTATCAAGGTTAGAATATAAAAGGTAAACTGAGGTGGGGCTGCTGACATTTGGGAAAGAAGTCAGGGCTCTTTGGGGAGGGCTGGCTAGGCTGGGGCTTGAATTCAGGTCAGAGCTGGCTGCCTTGGCAGGATGATNGATGGTTGAGAGCAAAGCCTCAGGATTGGAGATTTCTAGGTTTAAATCATGCTCTGGCCACCAATTACCTGTTGACCTTGAACAACTTATGTAATCTCTCTCCGACTGTGTTTCCTCATTTGTAAGATGAACATAACAACAATCCTCACACNGTGTGCTAGTGGAGGAATGTGCAATATGTAAGACTTGTTGTAAAGTTTCAATGAGTTAATGTGTTTCATGCATTTGGACCAGTGCCTGGCACTTGGTAATTGCTATCTAAGTGTTTGCTGTTGTTACTAGGTTAGACTAGGGCTTGGGGCTGGGTTAGTTGCAAAGAAAGGGTAACTATAGTTCACAATTCTATTTATTAGTTGAAGTTCTGCCTTCTAGTCACTGGGGTCTGAGACTGGGGAGGGCCTGTCTCNCTTGAATCACCTTCTCTTGGCCCCTCCTTGGAGAGTTAGAACTGAGTGGTAATGTGGGCTCTGTCCTTTGGGAATGGCTCCATTCTTCAACCAGTGTTGACTCTGAACTTTGCCTTTATTCACAGGCCAGTGGGACTGTGGGAGTTTCTGATACAACTACAATCCTGAGTGGGGGTTTAGGGAGGGTATGCAGACATTGATCTTGGTTCTTAAATCCCTTGTGAGAACGACATTTTTCAAGCCTTGCAGAAGATTCAAGTGTAGAGATTTGAATTAATTGAGTGGAACTAGACCAGAGAAGGGCTAATCCAGCTCCAACTCAGGAAGGTAAAGAGCATGTCAGCCAGAGGAAAGTTAGGAGATACGAATGGNGTGTTCAATCAAATGTTTGCCATCCTACCCAGCCTCCCACCCATACATATATATCTTTCTGCCAGCCATCCGTTTATCCATCCATCAATCTGCCACCCAGCTCTCTGCTATCTGTCCATCCATCCATCTGCCACCTTGCTACCCATCTGCCATCTATCTCTCTGCCACCCATCCTCCCATCTACTGATTTTGCTTATTCGTCTACCTGCCATCAGTTCATTCACTATCTATATTTCTGCTGTCCATCTATCTATTCATTTTTCTACTGTCTGTCTGTTGATCCTTCCATCTGCCATCTATTCATTAGCAATTCATCTCTCTGTATCTATTTGTTAGCCATTCATTTGTCCACCCTCTATCTCTCTGTCATCCACCCATCTATCCATTTGCCATCTATTTACCCATCAATCTACCCAACTATCCACCTATCTACCTGCCATTCATCTAGTCATCCGTCAATCATCACAACAAATCTTNAACACCTGCTCTGAGTCAGGCATGCCTTCCTGCGCTGAAGCAGCTCATTAGCTAGTGAAGGAAGTACATATTTAATTACTACACACTGTGCTAGGAGAGGAATGTACAGTATGTGATGAGAGTTGGGCAGAGGGTGCAACCNTCTCTTACTGAAGCCAAGGAGGCCTCTCTTTTCCATCTTCGGAACTGACTCTTCCACCCTGGTGGTGGTAACCTGTGTCCTAGGGCTGGGACCAACGCCAGGGCAGTTTTTCAGTATCCTGTTTGTGCGTCACCAGACTCAATTTGAGCAGAGAACTGGTCCTTCTGGAAGGGACCTCTAGAATAGCCAAAGAGCTCCACCACACTTGGCCGGGCACCCTGACACTATCTCTTGATGACAGGCTATCGTCCTTACAAAAATTGCCCTGTGGACACCGAGTGGCTTGGTATACCATCTGTCAGCTTCATAAGATACATTGACTTACTATGTCCCTGCTTTGGAGTGCTCTCCACTCTTCCAGACTTGACATGGTGGACTTTGGGCCAGAGACTCCGTTTCCCATCGCCTCCCCCACCTCTNTGCCTCTGACTGAGGTCTCTCNGTAGCAACTATCCCACTTAGATGTGGGAATGTAACTAATTGCAGGCTGCAAGGGTCAGAGTGCGGGAAGTGTGATTCTCCTGAAACTCAAGTTGCCAGCCTATCCTATTAGCTTAGGGCTCAGGACCCCATCTCATCTCCTCCATTGGCACAGGGTAAGAACCAGCATCTCACTCTCATTGTCCCTCCCCAGCTCTGCTTGGAAAGGGGCTTTGGAGCCTCTTGGGCTGATCTGTTTGCCAGGAGAAGCTGGCCAGAGCCTGAGATGGTTTCAGCACACTCTCCCTCCCTCTGTCTGGCTGACTAATATTGCCAGCCACCAGCCCCAGGTGAGAGACCACAGCATTGCCCTTTGCAGCTGCCCCAGCCAGTAGCTATGCTTGTAGAGTACCCATGATGGTATCTTGGTGAATGGTGTGGGTGAGCTGTCTCCTAGCAGTGTCTGCTTGCTGCTTGCTCAGCCCCTACTTGGCTCTCACCCCAGTCCTGGCCTGGGCTTTGTGAATATTCACAGAAATAGAAGACCAGCATCCCTGCTCCCAACACCGTGGGAATGCCTGGCTGGCTGATTCCAGAACTTGTGTGTACATGTATGCCTGTAAGTGTGTGTGTGTGTGTGTGTGTGTGTGTGAGAGAGAGAGAGAGAGGAGGGGGAGGGAAGAGGGAGAGGGAGAGGAATCCTCTCATGAACTAATCTTAAGATTTCTCGGCCACAATTCCCAATGTATCTCTGGAAATGAGAGCCTCACAAAGAACCCCATCATGGACTCTGAGCTCTGGTTCTCCCATTTCTTTGCGCGTGTGTGTGTGTGTGTGTGTGTGTGTGTGTGTGCTTGCACACATGCATTCGCATATGCATATCAGACATTAACATTAGGTATCTTCCTACATCACTCTGCATCTTACTTTTTAAGAGAGTTTCTCACTGAACCTAGAGCTTACCAATTCAGCAAGACTGGCTGGCCAGCAAGCACTGTCTCCATCTTCCCAGTGCTGGGATGACAGATGCATGCCATCATGTCTGTATTTTTTCCCACTTATGTACTAGAAATTGAATGCAGGCCCCCATTCTTGCACAGCAAGCATTTTGCCATCATCTCTCCAGCCCCCGCCCCATGCCCCATTTCTGGCTATACTCCCCGACATCCTCTTCTGCTTCTATGAACTTTACATCTCTAAAGACATTCATGTGATTCAGCCCTTCTAAACTGTAAGGAAGGGGAAATAACACCACGAAGTGTCCTCCTGGTGCTAAGGAAGATCCTCAAAGCAAAGATGCCAGAGCCAGCAGTCCAGTGCCTTAACCCCCTTCCATTTCCACTGTGAATTATCTTCCCTTGGTCTTTTATTTCTCAGAGAGTCCTGAGCCACAGCCTTGCAAGGAAAATCTAAGAAGAGAGAACAAAACACAGGTAACAGAAGTGCTCCACCCTTTAGGATCTGGGGCCGATTGGAGAGATACATTCTCTGCCCCAGGGAGCTCCCAGCCTGTTTGCATCTGTGTTTGTGTGTCTGTGTGTGTGATGCAGGAGGTTGGATGTTGCCCAACCCAGGAAGGGCAGCCTGCATGTCTTCTCCAGGCTAGATGACGACTGTAAGGGCTTTGAGCAGGCAAGAGCACCCAACAGATTCATTAAGCTCCTGTTTACACATCTATTGTCCAAGCTAATAATTTGATTTAACCAAGCCGATTACCTTCATTAAAAACCATTAGTTCCCACAAGCAGATGTTCCTGCGTTCGCATTTTCCTAATGATACTGGCATTTCGCAACTGCTATTGCAAGGGAGGCCTGGGCCCTGGCTCCTCCTTGGCCACCTCAGCCTACAGGGCTCCCTGCACTGACCTTCCTTTGTTTGCCTCTGTATGCCCTATGGAAGGTGTCAGGAGGTGGAGAATGGAGACAGGCCAGTGGACCACTGTCTGACTTCCACACGTGTATTTCTCAAGGTCTTTTGTCCTTATGCATAGATGGAACCTTCAGTGGCCCATGGANAGGGCTCAGGTCGGCTTCATGGTGGGTCTCAGGCACACTGTCAGCTTTTGATCCAGCCTCTCAAGGGCATCACTTACTAACACAGCCACCATTAACTGTGTAAAGGGAGGTCCCTGGGTTCGCCAGTATTTGTCACCTGTCTACAGGTGCCAATGATGACTCTGGTTCTCACCTTAATTCCTCTAAGAACGTATCAGCAGCGTCACTTTATAGATGATGAAATAGAAAACCAGGATTGAAGTATCTGAGGTCTGTATGGACTTCCAGAAGCCTGGGCTGAGAGCTATGGAGGGCTCCACACAGGGCAGCTGGAGCTGCTGCCCCTTCCTTCCTCTCCAGTCAGTACCTCTGCAGAGTTTCTCTGGAGTGGAGCCAGGGTCTGGGCCCAGGGATGGATGTGTGGTGATGGCACACCCTGGGGAAGTAATGACACCCAGGGCTGACATGTATTGAGTAGTGGCTATCCTCAGTCCCCTGCCACTGAAAGACAGGCTGCCTCTGGGAGGCTCACTCACTCTTCCCATCTGTAGAGTGTGTTACGAATCTTGAGTGTTTTGACAGTGATGTTACTTGGGGCCTTGGGCAGGGAGGAGCTCCCATGGGAGGTTTTTTTCTGGGACCTCCCGGCACCTCCAGCACATCTTCCCATGGGCAGTTCAGACCAACTTAAAGTGGGTCTTCCCCCCTCCCCTTTCTTCCTTCCACTCCTGTGTCTCTGNCTTCCTGGGGAGCCATATCCCTCTCTCCTCACTTTCTCTCCTTCCTGCTTTCATTTGACCACAGGCAGGGGTAGCTCTGTTGAGGACCAGCCAGGACACAAGAAATCAGTCACATCTCTGACCTCTCCGACCACTATTCCTCCCTGGGGCCTCTGTGACCCTCTCCATCTGCTTTCTCTTCTTTCTCTCTTGCCCTTTGCCCTTCCTTCCCTTTCCCCACTGCCTTCCTTCCTCCATCTCTCTCTTCTTCCTTCTTAATTCTGAATACTTGCTTCCCATTCTCCCCAACGATCTCTCTACACCCCCAGCATGCTCTCGTTCCTCTCGTCTCTGTTTCTCAGTCTTTCCCCGTTTCTCTCCCTGTCTCCTACCCTGTCTTCCTTGCTGAGTCTGTCTTTCAACCCTGACTTCCCCATTGGTACCACCTTCAGACCTAAGACAGGAACACCCTTCACACCTGAAAGAGACAGAAACTTCCAGAATCCAGATATGGAAGAGGTTGAGGGCTTGGTCCAGGTATGTTAGCAATTGTTGGCCTTGACTGTCCAGGAAGCCAGATGAGCCCAAGAGAGTAGAGAACAGTTTCTTTTGGACCCTTTAGAACAGTGGTTCTCAACTTCGCTGATGACGTGACCCTTTAGTAAAGCTTCTCATGTTGTGATGACCCCCAACCGTAAAATTCTTTTCATTGCTTCTTCATAACTGTAATTTTGCTACTGTTATGAATCATAATGTAAGTATCTGTGTTTTCTGATGGTCTTAGGCGACCCTTGTAAAAGAGTCATTTGACCTCCCCCAATGGGGTTGCAGCCCACAGGTTGAGAACTGCCACTTTAAAACAACCCAAAGTTGTTGTGAGCCAGGTGTTGTGAGGGGTGTCATTGAGCAGAAGAGGGTAGGCTTCCTGTCAGCCCACTTCAGTGCTGGCACGAACATCCACTGAAGACAAACACTTTGCCAGACTTGGNTGATAGTGGTGTGGAAAACCACAGCCACACCACTGATCTCCATCGCTCATGGCCTGTGATGGCTCCTGAGAGAGCTATGGAGAGAAATGCCATGCCCACTACAGACAGGAGTCTGAGGAGGTGGGAAAGCCTTCTGAAAGAGCTGTTTGCCTTGGAGGAGACATGAGGAATAGGGATCTCAGTGGCAAGGTGTAGAGAGCAGGCCTGGGCCTTCTGGCATTGAATCCTAGCGCTTTCTGACTGTGGAGACCAGAATGAACATAGGCCTCTCTGGGCATGGTCTTCTCATCTAGAAAATGGGGGTCATTTTCATGGCAGTATCCTGCTGTGAGCACAAGACTTAAATGACAGACACAGTGTATCTGAACCTTCAAAAAATACAAAAAGTTTCAATTGTTTTTGTTGTTGTTTTGAGATAGGGTCTTTCTTTGTAGCCCTGGCTATCCTGAAGCTTGTTAGAAGATCAGGAAGTCTTCAAACTCACAGAGATGCACCTGCCTTTACCTTCCAAGTGCTGAGACTAAAAGTGTGCCACCATAACTGACTCAGCGGTCCATTTAAAAAAATGTCTGGGTATTTGGGTGTTTGTGCATGTGTGTAGAGGTCAGAAGTCAACACTGGATGTCATCCCTTAAGAGATAGCCACTTAGGTTTTGAGACAGGGTCTTATACTGCAGCTCACCAATTAAGCTAGACTGGCCTGGCTGGCCTAGGGAGTCCCAAAGATCCACCTGTCTCTGCCTTCCTAGTGCTAAGATTATAAGCACTCACCACCATGTCTCCCAGGATGGGGACAATGGACTGTGTCTCTGGCTGGCCAGCCATGTGCCCCTCCGTGGGACCTCTGCCTTAGTGAACTTTCCTGATTCTTCTATAAGAGAAACCGAACTTGTGGATGCCACAGATGAGTCTAAAGCTTCTGTATGTGTGACAGCCTTTCCTCAAGAACTTATGTTCACTATTTTCCCCCATTGGCTGGAGGTAGTGAAGGCAATCTCAGGGTCCCTGGGGTATAAGCAGAGGAGACTCAGGCTCCTGAGGACTCCTGAGTAAACTTCTAGAAGGAAATAGGGTCCCTGCATGCCCTGCAATCTCAACCTAAGCATTTGGAAGCTTCTGCAGCTGGGGTGTGGCAGGAGTGAGTCACCTAACAAGAAAAAAAAAATGAGGAAAACCTTCCCCTAGTCCTCCCTTCCTCCCCTTGTGCTCATGAGCAGGGATGCTGAGCAGGATCAAAGCCAGCCACACCTCTTGACGTCACCACGCTTCACACCAGGATAAGNCAGGGAGGGGGTGAGGGAGCTGGAACAAGGAGAGTACCCACACACCCATGCACACATATATTGCCTGGGAACACACACATGCACACATGCACCCATATGTGTGCTTCCTCACAGCACTTCCACACTGATGTATATACATGCTTTTGCTTCCTGCCCGCCTCTTGCAGGAGCCTATATGAGTTCCTTGCAAAGTTGCATCCCTTTCAGCAGCATCCACTAGTCCATGTGGGAAAAAACAAATTAATAAGTTGCCCTGGGCACCCAGTAGTGATTGAGATCTACCATGAACCAGGGGACACCAGGGCCCTGCAACTTGAAAGAGGACGTTTCCTGAAGGGAGATGATGGGTCTTGGTAATTGCTGTAATAACAGTGAGGTAGGCCTGGCTTGGTTCCTTTTATCCTGTGAGGTCATAGGTGGCTTTCTCCATCGGAGAAAGGCTGGGGCCTCCACCCATCACTAACACCTTCTGGCCCACACTCACCCAGTTGGGGACCTGCCCAGCTGTGATTTTGGGGGCTGGGGAAACTTCAAGGATAGTTAAAACGAGTGAGCTAATCGCCTGCATGCCCCATTTTCCAGGGATAGGACTGGAATTTCCACTTGCCAGGTAGCTTTTTGGAGTCTTCAGCCAGAAAGCTGGTCCAATGCATTGTCCCAGCCTCACTCACTGTTCCACACACAAGCTTTTAGTCTGCAGTGCAGTTAAAAGAGTCTTTGCTGCGTGAGTGACGGCTGAAAGCACAGCTGATCTCCCTCTGCTCCCCAGATGTCTTTACTCTTGGGAAGTTGGAAGTCTTGAAGGTTGAAGAATCATTCTGATTTATCCAATGAGGCCAGTAGCCACGGGGTAGGCGGCAATGGGAACACCAGCATGGCCTTTGCCAATGTCTGGATCTGGCGTTGACTGAAGGCTTTTGGTCTCTATCTGTGTACTTTTTTGTAAATCATCCTGAGATACTATGATCCCAAGAGTAGACNTGGGATGTGGTGNCCACTTGAGAGCCCAGCAGCATGGTAACTCTGCCCATTCATTGCCTGGCAAACTCTCCTACAGACACACTCAGGGTCAGTGGGGTTTCTGGGAAATAGTATTCCTGTGCTCATTCTCCAATGTGACACCACCTGGCTTCTGTCTAGCACCCAATACCCCCCTCACCCTCTACAAAGGATTTTCTAGGGTGTCACAGCTTCCCTATGAATATGGTAGGACTCACACACCCTTGGCTTTCCTGGAAAGCTTTGTGTTCAATTCAACCCTTTGACAGGCACTGGGCCCACAGGTAGGATTTGGACAAACAGCCCCTTGATTTATTCTATTAGGGTGTGCCAAACCTTGTCTTATATGTAGCTGATTCACAGCGTCTCAGAATGAATGTGATGATCACTGTGAAGATTGATTTTCTTTTCATGTTAGATTCTGGTATGTCTGACTATGGATGAAGCTCCCTTCTGAGAATGCTGGTGAGGTCTGTAGGGAAGACCAGTGAGGACGTGCAGGTGTGTAGGGAGCAGGCACAGGGCTTCAAACCCCAAACCCTAGTGCTTCTTTGCCAGGTGATGTAGGCCTCCTTGTCTTTCACCATAGTTTTCTCAGCTGTGGATATGATTGACAGCACCTCACAGGACTATATGAGGATTACACAGTTCANTCCAAAGGGCCTGGGAGACCANTGCTGGAACCTAGAGTTTCCGTTACTATAGTAACAACCATGGCTTTTAGTATGGTGCAGATGGTAGGCTCAACTCTGACCTTTCTCAGTCCCACCATGACACACAGGTGTGGAGGGATTTGTAGTTTTTAAATGGCAGATTTCCAAAATCACTTTATTACCTAAATGCTAAAAGGAAATTCGGGCTGACGTATAACTTGGATCACAGTGAATTGCTAGGGATCAAACCCAGAGCTTGGTACATGCTAGGCATGCATACTGCCACCCAGCTATAGTGCTAGCCCCAGTATTTAAGTGGATGATGGTCAGGGGGTTGGTTAGGGTTTGTCTATTTTACCTAGATTCCGTCTCTTCCATCCGATTGGGCTCTCCTTCTTTAATGAGTGGTGACTCCTCCTGGTTTAATCAGTTTACTAAGAGGGAGCAATGAGGTCTGCCCCTCATTGCCCTTAGCAATTGGGCAGGGTGAGCCACAGGCCCAGTCCGTCACTCCTAGCTCCTGGTTAAAGACTTGTGGGCAAAGGATTCAAAGACTATCCTTAACTCTTAAAGAGCGCTTCAAATCAAATTTCCCCTCAGATCAGACTTCTTGCCTGCACTTTGTGGCCAAATCACTCTGGATTTCCTGTACGCATAATACAGAGGAGACGGGCCTGGTTCACAGGCTACAAGGCGTCCCAGTGAGCAAAGCCATAAGAGAGAGGAGGCCAGGAAGCCCTTCCAACCTAATGCCCAGATGGCTGTGGTCCTGGNTCTTTGGACCTGTCCAGCACAGCAGCTCTTAAGCTTTGTCCACTCACTATCCTTTTTTCCCTGGCATTTTTACACTTAGAAAATTGTTATTATCCTGGATATATTGGTTTATAGAATAGGTGGGAGCTGAGGAGATGGCTCAGCAGTAAAGAACACTTGTTGCTCTTGTAGNGGACTCTTGTAGAGACACACAACTGTCTGAAACTCCAGTTCCAGGGCATCCAATGCTCTCTTCTGATTGCCACAGACACCAGGCATTGACATAGTACTTACACATACATGCAGACAAAACATTCATACACACAAAATAAAATAAATAAAACCTAAGGGCATGTAGGAGGCTAGGAGATGGCTCAGTTGGTGAAGCACTTGCTGTACAACCTCGATGAGCTGAGCTCAATCCTTATTGCCCATGTTAAAAAAGCTGGGCACAGCATCATGCNTTCCCTGAGATCTGTTGGCCAGCTAGCCTAGCCAAACTCATGAACTCCAGGTTCAGTGAGAGACTCTGTCTTGAAAAAACAAGGAGAACAATTGAGGAAGACATCCAACATTGACCTGTGGCCTACTCGTGCATATACATAAACACTTAATATACAGGTAACAGCTAGAAAGTACTGTTCACAAGTCATAAAGAAATTTATTTTTCACCTTTTTGGTTATATGTATAATTTTACCATTTTAAGGGAAAAAAGTAGATTTTCATGCTAATGAGATAGATTATCTGCCTAGCACATTAAAATAGAAAGGTATACTGATTTGATACATGTTGAGGAATGGTGATAGAAAAATAGCAAAGGTCTTTATTTTCTATAATGAAGCCATTATGTTTCTATAAGAGCATAAACCTTGGCACAGTAAAAACACTGCAGTTTGTGGACAGTCGTACTGACTCTGAGCCGTGGTGCTAAAGGCAGCACCTATCAACTTTGCCTGGAGTGGTCNTCTGCACATCAGAAAGTTCATGCCAGTGTGTTCAGAGTCAAGGCTGCATTGAGGACATACNCTACAACTCAGGTGTATTGTAAAAACCACCCATGACTCATTATTCATTNGAANTTAATTTTTAGGTGTTATATAATCAGATACCTTTTAGTCAAGTTATTTTTTTCTTGACCCCTATCTGGGGTTGTGACCCAGAGTTGTGAGAAGCTTTTCCTGAGAACAAGACAGCCACTCAAACATCAAATGGAATACCCATTGGNGTTTTAGATACCGACCTCATCTTGTCCACTCCCCACCTTGGAGCAGCCTTTGGCTGTCAGGGCCATGTGGATGTTTNTCTAATACAGTTCAGAACATGTATCCTTTGTCTTAGATTTTTGTTCCTTGTTGTAACAAAGTACTAGGAACTATACAACTGACAAAGGACACAAGGTTTATTCAGCTCATGGTTGTAGAAGCTGAGAGGTCCAAGGTTGGGGGAATGTACNTTCTGAGGGCCTTATTGCTGATGGGACCTCTGCAAAGTCCTGGAGTGGCATCATGAGTGAGGAGAGGGACTCATCCAAGAGATGGAACCAAACTTTCCCTTATAACAGATCCACTCTCAAGGTACCTTGATAGCCCATTAATCTGAGTGGATTAACCTTTGGCAAGGGCAGAGCCCTCATGACCTCACCACCTCGTAAAGGCCCCACCTGGTCCTGCCTCTTAACAGTCACAATGGAGATTAGGTTTCAACATGAGTTTGGTTAGGACATTCAAGCTGTATCCCCTGCCCTCAGCTCTCAGCCAAGGCAGGAAAGATACAGCTGACATTGCAAAGGGTATCCCTTCTTTGCTCTGTGCCAACTCCTGTCCGTCCTCAAGGCTCAGTTCCCATGTTGCCTCCACCTGGAAGCCACCTCTGGCCACTTTAGTCCACATGGATCCCAGAGCTTCTCAGGCTCCTGGTGTCAGCATGAANCAGGGACAAGCTTGGTGGGGGCTCATCCCAGCCTCCCACTACCCTCACACGCATTGTGATGGCTGATGTCTGGTCAGGAGGAGACAACAAAAAGTATGTCTTCAGAGCCCAAGAAAGAGACCTGCCTTGCTGCGCCATGGGCCCTCAGCATCCTCCTGGGCTGAAAGTCATGATAGGGCTCCATCCATACTGGCTTCTGGAAGAATGAACCTTGAACTTGCTCAAAGGATTCAAGGTTGTAAGCTGGGTTCTGTGCACTGGATTTGGAGGTGAAGAACAAAGAAAAGGTTAGAAACTGTGGTATTTCAGTAGAGCCTTCTCATAGCTAACATAGCTCAGTCTTCTGAATCTCTTTGGTTCTCTCAGTCCTGCTTCTGTCTCTTAGCTTCTCTGTCACTATGACCTTGNTTTGGACCCAAGGCAGGATGGCAGAAGGTAGTGGGGAGGTAGGCCGGTAGGAGCTCAGTTCTAGTCAACTGGGAGGGGGGTCAAAGGTCAGGAGAAGCGTATCCAAGTCAAGCAGGCATATCCAGTCAAGGTAGACTCGGTTCCCAGTTCTAGGCATCCGACTCTGCTTCCTGGCTGGACACACCTTGCCTGGCTCTCTGGAGATTGTCCTTCTGCCCCAGGAGTTTTCGCACACAATGGTTGGCAGGCGCTGGTGTTCATTTTCAACACTGTTTTAAAGGTGAATGGCATTTGTCACATTCCTTCCTGGCTGGCTTTGATGTGGGGCGATTTCCCACTCCCTAATGACGGGTGAGGAGCCAGCTAACACCCAGCACCTCTGGGCGGTTGTACTATCCCCTGCGGATCTGGTTCCCACAGCTGCTTGTTTTGAGTATCTATTTCAGGGACCTTAATTAAGATCCTCTTTAATGACGGAAAGGAACCTCTCCAACGATTATTCCTGCCTTTACAGCTCTCTGGCTCTTTTGTGCTTCCTCCTCCTCGGCTCCCACAGTCTCCACTCACGGTGCNGATGAAGCCCCACAGTGGACACAGCTTCCTGGAGGAGTCAAGGTCTGGTAGAGAACTTGTCCCCACACACTCCAGTGATGCTCGAGTAGGATGCAACAATAGATGCATGAGCACCTGAAATTCAGACAAATGACTAAATGACAGCCCAGGAACCTGGTGTATAAGAGACCCAGTAGATGTTTGTTTGGTGGGTGAAATGCAGTTTTTAAAATCACTATATAAATTAGTTTAGTACTGCACAGGAAATGCTGACATCTGAGGCTAAACACTGCCGACTCCCTAACGGCAAACAAGGGCTAGGATGGAACTCAGATGAAATGCTTGCCTAGTGTGCATGAAGCCCTAGGTTCAATTCCTGTACACACACACACACACACACACACACACACACACACACACGCCCGCCTGCATACACACGACATAGAACTAGAAAGAATCGGTGTTGCACAAACCCTAACTGGAAGCAGTTTTTGATGCCAAGCCTCTATCCATGGCCTGCACATTTGTATGCATTAGCTTTGATACGCAGGATCTAGCCAATGAATGATGTGCCGGGGCCAAGATCTGCACAGAGGAGAAGGCACAGATCCAAGCTCTGTATTCCTTGCTTCTGCTGCAGTTCTTCACTGGCCCTACTTCTCTGGCCTCAGTTTTCTTGTCTGCAAAAAGGAGGTGTTAATCTCAACGACATGTTAGNCTGTGGAGCAGCATTGGGATCCTGCAGGGAAATTCATTTGGCACAAATTGCTCAGGGTCAGGTCAAGTTAACATTCCAGTTGTGTTTTTCCCCTCTGGAGGAAGAAGAGAATGGACCTTTTTGGACAACAAGCCTTGGACTGAGCTACAGCTACATGGAGTGCAAGTGGACCTCCACCCTTCCCTGCCCTCAGTCCTCTCCTTGGCCTGGGCCTCCTGGTCCTCCTTCTCAGTGCCTCTTCTTCTCTGCCTTCTTCAAGGTAGTCTTCCTGTCCCCAGCCCCCATAGCAACTCAACAGTCACCCCCATCAACACTGCCCTCGTGGGATCCCATCTCACGCAGATGCAGCTTACATCTCCAGTGAGAAGTCCTGTCATTCTAGAATGGGCATTGAGGCTAGAAAGACCTAGAAGTTCATACTGGTCAACAATCACTTTGTGGTAAAGACTGAGAATAAACACTTGGCCTTAAAGTATGGGGGTTCAGCTGCCAAAGTGGGGTCTAAGAGATGGCAGTGTTCAGTCCTGAGTTCCTCATAGGTTGGCTTAGACAGAAGATGGAAGGTGAGAGGCAGAGGTGAGTATGCGTGGCTGAGGGAGACTGTCATCCAGGCCCTCACCTAGGTACTGGTGGCCAATGTTAATCATAGGCTGAGCACTCGACAAATGAGCCTTTCTTCTCTCTGAGCCTCAGTTTCCCNACCTGTAAAGTGAAGAGGTGAATGGAGAAACTTGGATTCCTTGGTAACATGGGGTAANACCATGATAGGGTTCCAGAGGTCCCCTCTCCCATTTGCCTTGTACTTCTACACACATACCTAGGACTGTGTGCTCTCTAAGTCCCCTAATATAGTTGACCACTCCTGCATCGGGGGGATGGTTTTGGGGATCAGGATGTGTGCAACACAAGTTCAGAGCTTGGAGTATAGAGTTGTATACTTCCTGCCTGGACACTCACTATGGCATGCTTGTGGGAAAACCATGGGGAGACTCTGAGCCTGTTTATTTATTTGTAAAATTGAGATGATAATTAGCCTCCCACCACCCACCTCCTTGTGGTTGTGAGGCAGCTGTGAGGTGATCTTCTGCTCTGCTGATGTGAGGGATTATTATGACTAACCCCAAAGAACAAGCTGGAGGGTAAGATGAAGGAGACAGGGGTCAGCCAGAGTGACTGGTCCAGGAAGCTAGGTGCTTCTGCAAGGGCAAACTGTGCTTCTGTGGACCAGGGCTGGGAGATGGGGTGGGGAGTCAGCTGAGAAGGAATCTGCAGAGCCAGGGAAGAAGGAGGAATGGCACAAGTGTCTTTGAAGGTGCTCAATGTTGGTGGACTCCACCAGGGGCTTTCGTATGGCTCAAGAAGAATTTAGGGGCCTGGGAAGATGGCTGAGTAGGTAAGAGCATCTGCTGTGCAACCATGAGGACCTGAGATGATCCCCAGCAACCATGTAAAAAGGTAGGCAAAGGTGTGNGTGCTCCTGGCACCCAGTGCTGCTGGAGGCAGAGAGCAGGAGAATGGCTAGGGCTTCCTAGCCATCAGCTTAGCTTCAGGCTCAATGAGAGACCCTGTCTCAGGGAAATAAAGTGGAGAGTTACAGAGCAGGACTCCCCATGCCCTCCTATGGCCTCTACACACATGCACAAACGTGGACACCTCTACACATGTGTGCACATACATTACACACACACNGGCAGGGGACTTAGAATGGAATATTGCTGTTAGAACAGCTTAGGTTACAATGTAAAACCATGTCTCAAACAGCTAAGGAGGAGGAGAAAGAAGAGAGGCTTTGTGCCTTCCTTCCCAGACCTCAGAGGAGGGCCACTTTGTTATCTCGGAGACTTCCAACACCCCAGGAAAGCATGGAGACAGTTGGGATCCCTATCAGGGGTGGGGATGGGAACCAGCTCTGCTCAGTGTGGCTCCAGCCANGCAGTCTGGATTTTCAGGGGCAAATTCAGCTTCAGTACAGAACCTCAGGACACAGCTGGTCTTCCTGTCAACTTACTGACAGGAAGGAGACTTCAGAGCAAACGAGCTCTCAGCTAGCTGTCATTGTTGGTAGCTGTCACTCAGCTCTTAAAGACAATCCTTCATTCCATGTAGGTCTCCTCATAGTTAATTTGGTGTGTGTTTCGCAAATGGTTTATCTTGGAAGGAAGAACAGGAAGACGACTTTACACACACACACACACACACACACACACAGTAGGTAGATATTTGGCTGGGTTTGCTTTAAAAGGTTCCCAGGCTACAGTTGTGCTGAACCCAGGGAAAGGGCGCAATCAGTAAAGTGCCTACTAGGCAAACATGNCGACCTGAGTTTCAATCCCCAGCACTAACAAAAAACAAAACAAAACAAAACAAATAAAAACAAAACAACCTGGGCTTGGTGGTGAAGGGAAGGCAGACAGGTCTCTGGAGTTCACTGGCTAACCATCTAGCTGACTGGCAAACTCCAGGTTCAGTGAGAGACCCTGCCTCAAAAATTAGATGGAAGTTGGATGTGGTGGCACACACCTCTAATCCTAGCACCCAGGAGGCAGAGGCAGGTCGATCTCTGTGAGTTTGAGGCCAGCCTGGTCTAGACAAGCTTCAGGCCAGCCAAGGCTACATAGTGAGACTCTGTCTCCAATGAACAAAACAAAACACTAAAAATAAGACAGGTATCAATAGAGACAACTGACGTTGACCTCTGACATCTACATGCGTGTGTACAAATGTGCACGCACACACTCATCTACTCGTGTTTTATTTCATTAGTTGTTCTTTCCCAGGAAGAGAGAGAACATGACTTTCCAGGGCCTCCTGTATGGCTCAACCTTTCCTCAGTCAGATGTCTGGTGGCTCTTGGGATCACATGACGCTTTGTCACCTAGAATAGCTTCAGTTGAAGTGCTGATCCTGAGAGTCTTTGGTCCTGTGCTCCCTCCTAAAGCTTGGTCTTGGGCATTCAGGAAGCATGGTTCCAGGGTTCTTCAGACCACACTGTGCACCACCTGCTAGAATGTGTGTGCGGCTGGACTGAACCCTGTCGCTGGTCCCCCAGAGAATGGACTCCCCCCATGTTGGCTGGGAAACATAAGAAGCCAAGCTCAGAGATGCCTGTGAGCCCTCCCCACAGTGCCCCTGTCCCCTCGGGGGGGGGGGGATCAGGGCGATGCTGCTCTGTTTTCCAGGCGTCAGGAATGTGGCTGTCTGTCCTGAGCTGGTGGTCTGCTTTAATCTTGAAGATCCTGGGAGTCATGAAGAGGGTCATGTTACATCCTGGCGCTGGCAGTAAGAAATATTAGAGCCAAATTTGTGGCCCACCCCTCATGAATGGATCAAAGTTTATGGGATGTTTATTTTGTATTAGTCCCATCCTTGGCTCCTCTTTATAGCTTTAGCCTGAGTGGACACCCCCCTCCCACCTGCTTCTAATTTATGTCATCTTGCTGAGCGCTTTGTAAGCTGTCTTAAATCCTCCTGTGAAACAAAGGAATGCATTCCCAAACAGACAAACAAACAAGGGAATACCCTTTCTCTCGACTAGACGCGTATCATAATTTTTGGCTTGGGAGACAGGCACTCCAATAGCTCCAAACACATCCCCCAGGGCTGTTATTCTCCAACAAGACCAGCCAAGCAGATAAACAAAGCCAAGTGTCTCCTCCCCTAGGAGTGGAAAGACAAAAAGCAAACAATGACACCGGAAGTCAGGTGGTGATGGGGCTGCAAGGAAAAGCAAGCCCAGTGGCATAGATGGCCTCCCCAGTGGGGTGGGCACACTGAGAGGGAACATCTGAGCAGAGAGAGAGAGAGAGAGAGAGAGAGAGAGAGAGAGAGAGAGAGAGAGAGAGAGAGAGAGAGAGAGAGAGAGAGAGTCAGGGCACCTATAACAAGAACAAGGGGGAAGACTGGGCACAGTGCCAGTCCGGAGGCCATGGAGCTCAAGCTGAGTGAGCAAAGAGGAGACTGATGACTGGTCCTCTCAGGCAGTAAAGACCTGTGCTCTGACATGACAAGCCTTCTATGGGTTTGGGCAGAGGCCTGACATGATCAGACCTAAGCGCTAGCACCATCACTGTGACCTGCAGGGCACAAGGATGAAGTGGAGATTTAAGAGCTGCAGAGTCCAGACAGCAGTGGATGAGGATCAAAACAACAATGACAGCGGTCAGAACTGGGAATTCACCACACTCTATGACGCCTCTAGAAGTCAGTGTGTGTGTGTGTGTGTTTGGGATGCACTTGCGTGTGAGGGGGTATATGTGCACAGGTGTCATGTATCTGTGGAGGCCAGAAGTCAATCACATGTGCCACCCCTCAGGTGCTGTTCATCTTGTTTTTAAAGACGGAGTCTCACTGACCCGAAGCTCACCAACTAAGTGAGTCTGGCTGGCCACTGTGGCTCAGGGATCCTGCATCTCTTTCTTCCAAATGCTGGGACTGCAATACCTGGCTTATTCTGTGACTGATGGGGTTAGAACTCAGGTCCTCACCCTTGCATTGCAAACTCTTCAGTCATGAAGCCATCTCAGCCTGAGTTCAGTTTTGCAATTGGTTTTAATAATACTCATGTTGCATGTTGTTTATCGCTTTTGTACCCCAAAATAGTGTTGTGGGGACGCCACCTAGAACCCCTTCTAGGTCATGTCATGATGCCCACAGGACCCTTGTCTCTCTCATTTTCATTCCCCCCTCACCAGCATCCCCTCCCACTTGGCACAGGGTTCTGTCACAGCCTCTGGGCTTCTCTATGTGGTGACCCTTTTCTAGCTTGGCTTCAGGCCTGGTTTTGGCCCTTTCACTCTTAGAAATGACTACATCATTTTTAGGACCCAGTCAGAGCAAACGTGGGCTCCTGCCTCAAAAGTTATTAAAGTATTTGGGCTGGGAAGCCGGCTCAGTGGATGAAGTGCTTGCTACATAAACATGGGGATCTGAGTCCAGATCCCCAGGACCCATAGAAAAACCCTGTGTGGTGGCACATGCTTGTAACCCTAGCTCCGGGGCTGTGAAAGAGGATCCCAGGGGCTTTCTGGCCAGCGAGCCTAGCAGAAATTGTGAGCTCCAAGGTCAGTGCCAAAAAATAATGTGGAGAAGTGATTACGGAAGACACCCAACCCTGATGTCTGGAGAGTGTACACACATGCACATGCACACACACACACACGCCCCCTCCACACACAAAAAGTTGTTAAGGGACAACAGATGGCTACATCAGTGTGCAAATAGCATGGGGCCCATGAATCTAGCCTCTCTTGCTCTGTGTGTTCCCAGGACAATCTCACCCTTACTTGCAGTCACAACCACACACATGGATAACCCCAGATGTATTGTGTTTCTTGAGCCCTAGATCCAAAAGTTAGATCAACCTATTGACCTCAGTCAGCCCTTTGTCGTTTTTGCAAGTTAGAAGCAATAAGTTCAAGCCTAGGCTCACCTCTCCCTCCAAACCTGCTTCTCCTCCCTGCACTCTCTTCCTGATGAATAGCAACACAATCCTCTGAGTTGCCCGAACCAGAATTCTCTGAGTCATTCCTGACTCTTCCCTGTATCCAGTAGGCCCCCAGGTTTAAGTGAACGAACATCATTTCTATTAGCTTGGTGATCCACCTCCTTCTCTCAGTCCTCTGGCCACTGCCCAAGTTCAGGGGTTCAGCAGCTCCTGCTTTCTGTGATGCAATGGTCTTTTCTTTTCCAGCTCTGGTCCAAGCCTTCCTTCACNAGCTTCCTTCACAAGCTTCCTCCACCTTATCTCTGCAGTGGCATTTCTAAAACACAAACTCGACTTCCTTCTCCTCATTTCTATGACTCCCAGAACAAAGTCATCTTTGAAGTTGCCTGCTGGATTTTGAGGACTAGGTCCTGCCTGCCTTGCCTTCCTACCTGCCCCCTCCCCCAGTCCCTGGCCCGGGACACACCCCCTTCCTGCCCCCTTCCCCCTGGCCCAGGACACACCCTCTTCTCCTGACAGATGATACCTGGAGTGTCACCACCTGCAGGCCACATGGGGTCATACCTCTTTCCTTTCATCTTACTCTCCCAGTGGAATGTCCTCTCCCCAGCTCCCTTTGATGGCAGCTGTCCTTCCAGGGTTTTCCTATGTACTTCTGCCATGTCCAGATTCAGGGTGGCAAGTTGCAGACTGCCTCCTGAAGATTCTCTAATGCTTTCAATAACAAAGGCCCAGAAGCTTTAGCAGCACTGACCATGAGCCACCAGGATAAAGGAAGGCATTTCCGGATGGGGCCTGAAGTGAGCCAGCAAGCCAGTGAGGGCGAGTTCCCAACAGTGAGGGCTGGACTTCAGTTCCCAGCAGTGAGGGCTGGACTTCCCTGTGAATCCCCAGAGGACCAGCGGGGACAATTGGGATGACCAAGGAGGGTGTGTGGTGGGACAGGCCCTGTTGACAAATTCAAAGGGCATGAACTGGAAACCTGGAAAGCGGGTCACCTCACCTTGATGAGAGTGGCAGGGTCACTTTATGTGGCTTTCTGAGTCTCAGAGCTGACTGAGTATGCAGTGGGTGGGCCAGTGCCCTGTGACCTCTGGGTAGCACTCTGGTTCTGGGGGATACGAAGGAGTCTCACTGTTGATGAGAATCCCCGAGGCCCTGAGCACCCACAGGAGCACCTCTTTTTCTTCTCTTTGTTGACATGACTGACTTTACTCCAGAACAAGCACACTCCTAAGGACACACCTAAGAAGAAGCACATCTCAGAGGTCATGGGGTTATCTGCATAACCCCACCCCAGGCCCCACCCTGAGCCCTTCACCCTAGAGGTTCCTGCACCTCGGGACCTCTCTGTTCTCAGTGTGGCCACCCTCAGCACAAGTGTGCTGAAAGGAAGGTCCCCATCAGTGTCTTGCCAGCCAGCCGGATTGGATTGTGGAAGCCACAGCTCAACTACCTTTGCTTAGACATCTAACCCACCCATTGGATGATCACTTTTGAGAGACCAAGGACATTTGTGAATCAGAAGGCTTCATGCCTGCTGCGAGCCCGTTCTAAAGAGAGGAGAAATACAAGCCAGACAGGGACCAGGGATAATAAATCTAATAAGAGAGAAATGAAAGCCAGGATAAAAGAAACAGTTCAGCAGAAGAAGATGTGTCAGCCATGAGATTTAGAAAGATACTAAATAGAGAACACAGAAGAGAAACACGAATGTAAAAACCTGGGAAGNAAACATGGGTGAGACAAGAAAATCATAATAAAATATAAATAAATGATAATAAATATAATAAAAACAATAACATTGAAATAAATATTACTCTTTTTGTTGAGATAGATTTTTTTGTTTAGTGTCTAAATTTTGTTCAGATTTCTATGCCAAAATTGGAAAGCTACAAATAGGATGTTGAGCTGGAGGGTGGAGGGCTGATGTGCCCACTCAGCTGGTGCAGGCACTGGTGATGTCAGGGACCCACATGGTGGAAATGGAGCTAAGTTGTCTTCCAACCTCCACATGTGCCCAGTGG
>LZPO01027402.1:400721-411176 GCA_001675575.1 Neotoma lepida | reverse complement strand
CCCCGGGCCCCAGCATCAAGGCTGAGCAAGGCATCCCACCATAGGGAATGGGCTCCAAAAAGCCAGTTCATGCACTAGGGATAAGTTCTGGTCCCACTGCCAGGGGCCCCTCAAACAGACCAGCCTCACAACTGTCACCAAATTCAGAGGGCCCAGTTCAGTCCCATGCAGGTTCCCCAGCTGTCAGTCCAGAGTCCATGAGCTCCCACTAGCTTGGGTCAGCTGTCTCTGTGGTTTTACCTGTCATGATCTTGCCCCCCCCACCTCTGCTCATATAATCTCTTCTCCCTCTCTTCAACTGCTCTCCAGGAGCTCTGCCCAGTACTTGGTTATGGATCTCTGCATCTGCTTCCATCAGTTACTGGATGAAGGCTCTATGATGACAATTAGNGTAGTCACTAATCTGATTACAGGGAAGGCCAGTTCAGGCACCCTTTCTACTATTGCTAGGAGTCTTAGCTGGGGTCATCCTTGTGGATTCCTGGGATTTTCCCTGGCACCAGGTTTCTCCCTTACCCACAATGGCTCCCTCTATCAAGATATCTCTTTCATTGCTCTCCTTCTCCGTCCCTCCCCAAACTCAGCCATCTTGATCCCTCACGTTCGTGCAAACTTGTACAGTCACTCTGGAAATCAGTATGGCGGCTTATCAGAAAATTGGGAATCAACCTAGTTCAAGACCCAGCAATACCACTTTTGGGTATATACCCAAAAGATGCTCAATCATACCACAAGGACACATGCTCAACTATGTTCACAGCAGCATTATTCATAATAGCCAGAACCTAGAAACAACCTAGATGCCCTTCAACCAAAGAATGGATAAAGAAAATGTGGTACATTTACACAATGGAGTACTANTCAGCAGTAAAAAAATGACATGCTAAAAAAAACGACATCATGAAATTTGTAGGCAAATGGATGGAACTAGAAAAAAATCATCCTGAGTGAGGTAATCCAGACTCAGAAAGACAAACATGTATGTACTCACTTATAAGCGGATATTAGATGCAAAGCAAAAGATAACCAGGATACAATCCACAACCCCAGAGAAGCTCGGCAAAAAGGAGGACCCTAAGAGGGACATGCATGGAGGGCCCTAGGAAAAGGAAATAGTTAAGATCTCCTGGGCAAACTGGTGGAGGAGGGTAGANGGGAGGGAATGGGGGTGTGGCACACGCACTTTCTAAAAGTAAGAAAATAAAATACTACGAAGAGCAATTCACAGAAACTCAGTAATCATAAGATGCTCAACTTCCACACTAATCATGAAATTCAAATTCAAGTCATTTGTTTGTTCAGTAGAACTGATAGTGTGGCCTTGAGCTGGGTGCAGGCACACATTAGTGGGTCATTAAGGACCATTCAGGTTGCACGTCTGTTCCTGGGAACTTACCCTGTAAAGATGTTAACGTAAGTGTCTCAAAGGGATATTAAAAGATATTTATCATAGTAGGACTTGAAAAGAAACATGGAAAACATAGTGAAGATTCTTGAGTTGGGGACTAGTAAAATTAATTATGGCAAGTTCAAACATGAAATAGCACAAATGTACTCATGAGGGACATGGAACTAAAGGGGGCCTGGCTGCCCCACACTTCTCACTCTGTGACTGGGGCCACACTCCACCTGGATAGTAGGAGGAGCTTGGCCACCACCAGCTTTCAGTCCTTGTCTTTACAGACAAGGAATCTGATTGCTGATGGAGGCAGATGAAAACCAGTGTCATCTGAAGACCAGTGAACTGGCCCTTCTCTGATGGTATGGTTGTCCACACACTTCATTACTGCTAATGTTCTGGAGGGAATATTGAGTGGAAGCAGGCTGGCTGGCCAAGGTCACCTCCAGACACTGTCCCCACAAGTTTCTGGTTTCACTGCTTGGGCCCAGTTTTGGTGTTTGGAGAAATAGATTTGATTAGATGCCTCCNCTTCCATCAACCACTGGGTATTTGGAGANAATGCTCTAATTCATTGCTGGTGTTTGTTTCAAACCCTCCATATTCCAGTCCCCCTTATTTAGAACTTTTTGATGTTGCAGTTTTTACACAAATACATTTATTTTTTCATTCATTTAATTAATTAATTTACTTATTAACTGTGTGGGCACGTGCATGCCATGGCACATGTGTGGAGGTCAGAGGACAACATGTGGGAGTCAATTCTTTCCTACCTGCTATGGACCTCGGGGCTCCAACTTGGGTCCTCCACTTGGCAGCAGGGCCCTTCCCACTGAGCCATGTTGCCAGCCCTGCTTCTTTTTTCTTTAAAACCACTTCGTTTGACTTCTTTGCTCTTCCATTCCAATACCCTTGGGTCTCTTCTCTTCTTAATCTCAACAATGGGATCAAGGATTCTGTCTGACAAATTCNACATGGTTTTGACCCACATCAACATAGAACACAGTGAAAATTTGACTTTTCTTACTCAGGACATACAGCTTCTGGCTATAAAAGTCCTAAGCTATATTGGCAGCAGCCATTTTCACAGCTGGATCATATTAGACTCCCAGGAAGACATTGTCAACTNTTGTGGAACTTATCTTCTGCACACCTCTAGGGGGCTCTGTTTACAGTACGGTCTAGATTTATTAATTCTTTTTAATAATTTCCCAGCAGGTGGCAGTACAGTGTCTAAGGAGCCTTTCACACTTCATGCAAAGACCTATGGCTCAAAGTCAACCCAAGCAAAATATCCTGTTCATGAGTTAATGAGATGGCTCAGTTGATGAAGTACTTGTTCCCTGGAACCCACATAAAAAAGTTGAGTGTGGTGCTATGTGACTCCATACTGTGGATGGAGCTTGTCACTCCATCCAGTACTGAGGAGGCCAAGACAGGCTGATCTGTGGGACTCACTGTCTGGATACACTAGCCAATTGGTGAGTTCCAGGAAAAAAAATCAAGAGACTATTTCAAACAAGGTGGAGGATGGCATCCTGAGGAACAATACTGAAGGCTGACTTCTGGCTTCCATAAACTTGCATGTGTGCATGTGCACACACACCACACACACACACACACTCGGGGGGGGGGAGGGAGGAAAAGGGGGAAAGAAGGGATAAAGCTTGTTCAACATGAATGGCTTGCTCTACGGAGATCTCTGTTTTGCCTCTCTCCTCTGTTATAGACCCCGCTCTTGCCCCCATGTCTGCTCCTATTAGATGTTGGGAAATGCAGTCTTTCCACATTCAAGGATGGATATTTATTAGTGCAAGTCAGAATTTCTCACTCTTGAACTCTTGCCATTTGGAGCCAGGAAACTGTTGAGATGGCTATCCTGTACACAGTAGGTGCTTAGCAGCACCGCTGGCTTCTTTCTATACACTAAATGTCAGTGGNTCATCCCATTCCATCAGATAGGACAATGGAAAAACATGGCTTTAGTTATGCCAAATGTCTGCTAGGGGTTAACTTGTACCAGTCCAGAGCTACTACCTACAGTACCTCAGAGATACAAAGCTCTTCTACCATTTGCTGCTATCTCATGTCTCCCTTGTCACAGGACGGGATGCATAGCCACATCCATCTTGAGTCAGGTTGTCACTCGCAGCCCAAAGCATCCCTATAGAATGTAAGAAATCGCTCATAACTCACACCCACACTTCTGTGTGCTTTATGCTACTGCCTCACACCATCTCCTTTGCTCTGTGACTGTTCCAACTCAAGCTCCAGTCCAGCAGGGGACTTTGGAGCCCTGATTTTACTGCCTTGTGACTTGGCATAATTTTAAAATTCGCCAAGGTCACAGATATTTTTGTCTGAGTTGCTGATTAAAGAGTATTGTATTGGGGCTGCAAAATGGTTCAGTTGTTTGGTTCTGAACACCCTCACAAACACCTGTAACTCCAGCTCCAGGCATTGGACACCATCTTCTGACTTCTGTGGACACCTTCACACATGTGTTACACACATACACAGACAAATCAATAAAATGAAAATGGATATATAGACACGTTGTCCCAGCATCCTTCAGGGATAGTTGCTCAGTTGGTTATAACTTAACTCGCCAGTGGCTGACTCTTCCACAGAGGCTTCAGCAGTTGTCTCACAGGAGCCAGGAAGAGCCATGCCCATGGTATTCCCTGATCTATAAGTCAAACAGCCACACGGGAATACCAGGGTCGTTCAGAGCTGTTCCGTAAGAACTAATGATTATGTGGGGTGATTCAGTGTGCAAGAACTGTCTACTCATTAGCACATTCCGGTGTCTTCCGGGTAAAAGATGACACCCTCGCCAGTGTGCAGTTTCCCCATATGTCTCCCATCTGGCCAATAAGCAGTACTCAACACTTACCAATTTCCTGTCTTGTGGCTCATTTCTAGCTCTTCCTGACCGCTGAGGTGCCGTCAGTACTGGGTTAGCAATCACGTTGGCGGTAACGTTGGATGCTTTGAGAGTTACAGCATCCAAGACTTGGAGTCATTTAAAGCCAGCTCGTGGGTAAAAGCATTGAACTAAAGGGAACTATATACTTAAACATCACAGATTCGAAGGTGTGTCTACTACACACAGCACTGGTGAAGTGGGATGAAGAAACAGCCTGAGTGCTACTGAGCTTTGCCTCTGCATCCAGAACAAGTAGCCCAGATGTTTGGCAAACTAAAGAGAGAGAGGAGAGAGAGAGGCCTTGTGCCTGCAAAAGTCCTTTAGAGACAAGCAAGGATGATATAGAGAAAGGGAAGTGGAGCCTGCGTTCAGGTAGGCTGGGGAGATACTCAGCATGTCAAATGCATCTTCAGTCCCAATGTAAAAAGCAGGGCCACGGCTCACGTCTTTAAGCCCTCCACCAGGAGGCAGGTGGAGACAGGTAGATCCCTGGGCCTGCCTGCCCAGCCATGAAACCAAATCAGTGAGCTCCAGGTTCCGTGAGAGACCTTGTCTCAGAAAACACGAGATGGAAAGTGACTGAGGGAGACACTTGACGTTGACCTCTGCATGGACATGTGCACCTGTACACACATATGCACACACACACACACACACACACACAAACATACAAAAAAATGAGTTCCAATTTGACAACCTCCCCCTGATTTGGAATTTACTTCTGTTTCTTCTTTACTTGACCAACAACCACTTCCCCCCTCCAGAGGCCAATCAGAGAGCTGCCATGCATTGATATGGAATCCTAGGTGCTATGGTTTAGATATGGTTTGCTCCTTCCAAGCTCATGTGGAAATGGAATTCTCATTATGAGCTATTAGGAAGTGGAGTCAGCTGGAACCTCGGAAAGGTGATTAGGGTCTCATAGATGTGTTAACCCCACTCATGTGATTAATGGATGAGCAATTCAAAGGCCTAGCGGGTTTATCTGGAGAGTGGGTCTGCTCTAAAAGCCAGTTTGACTGTATTTCTCTCACACTCCCTGTCTTTTACAACCTGATGGGCCATCTCATGACACTATGAGGAAGCAGGCCATCACTAGATGGCCTGGGCCCAGTTAAACTTCTTTTCTTTACAACTTAGTCTGTGGCATTTGGATCATTAGCAACAGGAAACAGACTAAGACAGTGAGTAAAAGCCCCGTAGTAAGGGCAGAATCCATGGGCTGTCAGAACCAACCACACACAGTTGATGCCAGCCCCCAATGAGCCAGTGCCAAGAGAACTAACAACATGAGAAATAGACCCAAGGAAGGCCCCACACTTCTCCTGGACAGTGGGAAACGGAGGCTGGACCCAAAGCTGCCTTCTCCTTTGGGTTTAGGATGGGGTAGGGGGAAGGGCTGCAGGTTGAGGGTGATCAGGTGTCACCTGACGGCTCTGTGTCTATACAGGGAAGGACAATGACTTTTCCATGTATACCAGGAGAATGTGGGGATACCTACGGTCTGCTCTCTACTCCCTGCACTGGGCTTGAATTCTCAATGTGGGAAGAAATGTGAGCCATGGAGAAGAGGACTGGAGCTAGACATATATGGTTCACAGAATGGTTTTCATGGTTCTCGGCTATGGGACTCTGGGAGAGCCACCTAACCTTTCTGAGTTGGTGTCCGTGTCGTGTCCCTCCCCCCCCCAAGCCTCTGGAAATACGTGCAGATTGTTCAGCTCCTGCCAGTATTGAATCACCTGCTCTGGAAACTTCCTCCTTGTAAAGGCTTTGATGGGTAGAGAAGGTCAAAGCATTCTGAGCTTGCTCTTCAAAGTAAAAATGGGCAGTGCCCATGTCACCGAGATCAGGAAGTAGTATTGGCAGCCTCGATTGCTGAGATTTTGAAGGTTCCAGCATTCTTCTTTGTCGCCAGAGGGTGGTTAATGGATTTATTCTTGGGCAATGACCCTTCTGATTAAGCAAAGCATGAGCCTACATTTCCAAAGAGCTTCATTTCTCAGTATGACAACTGTTCACAGGTTCCCTGGGACGGGGCTGCTCCAGGTGGGGAGGCGTGGATGGAGTCGCACCTCTACAGATACGGAGACTTCCTTGAAAGAAACCTCTTTTGCAACCACTGGGTTGGGTTCTTCCTTGATAAAACATTGCTTACTCTTATTCTTGTTTCTATGTGACCTTCAAGCCTTAGGTCACAGGCCTTAGAGGAGACCCTGCAGGTGCCAGCAAGCCCGTGAGAGCCTGTCAGCACAGATGGGAGAGGAAAGATGGAATGAAATGGTTTGGGCCTGCCAACCCGGTCTGTTAGTGTGTTACACATGGCATTTCCAATACAGAATAAGCCAGTTTGAAAATATCTTGATTTGTAACTTTAGGTTCAGGTATCGAGTGTGTGTGTGTGTGTGTGTGTGTGTGTGTGTGTGTGCAATATAAAAATCTCGAGGTGTGATTTCTCAGGTACTGTTCACCTTTGTTTCCCACCAGTGCTGGGATTACAAGTGCATGCCACCACACCCAGCTTTAAGAATATTTATTTATTTATTTATTTATTTATTTATTTATTTATCTACTTATTTTTGACACAGGTTCTGGGGACTAAGTTCAAGTCCTTGTGTATGTAAGGCAAACACTTTATTAGTTGAGCCATCTCCCCAGCTTCATAGGTTCACACACTTGGTGTAGGCATGTGTGTATGTATGTATATATATATATACATACATGTGTGTGTATGTGTGTATGGTGTATGCATGTGTGTATATGTGTGTGCAGGTGCTATGGAAGCCAGAGGACATTGAGTGGCACCCTTTATCACTCTCTACCTTATTCTCTTGAGACAGAATCTGCCACTGACCCTGTCACCAAGCCCCAGCCACTTCCCATCCCCCAGCGCTAGGGTTACAAATGCCCATGGTCATGTGTGGCTTTGTACCTGGTTACTTGGTTTTAAATCCACGTCCTCACGCTTTTCCAGAAACAACTCTTGTCTACTGAGTCATTGCCCCAGCTCCTGGGTTTAGATATATTTTAAGGGCAATTAGGGGATACTATGTTTTAGGGAGTGAGGTCTAAGGGTTTTTTTAAGGGAGCTGATTTTTCTACTTAAAACCATGTTTTTGAAAGACCCTTCCTATTTTCCAGGAAGGAAAATAAGAACATGGAAGATAGGACACAGAATTAAGTTGGTCAGAGATATGACTGAACTGGCTCTTGACAGTATTAATTTTGAGTTAGACCTAGTGATAAGGAGCAAAGTGAGTCAAGGAAGAAGGACCAGAACCAGAGGGGACAGCTGCTGACTCCTGTGAAGGGACCTGGGCCTGTGAGGCCAGCTGTGGTAGATCCTTTTCACATTGATGAAATATTTTTCAAAACCAACTCAAAGGTGGAAGGGCTGATTTCATCTCATAGTTTGAGGGGACAGTCCATCTTGGTAGGGAAGCCATAGCAGCAGGGGTGTGAGGCAGCTGGTCACAGTGCTTCCACAGTCAGGAAGCAGAGAGATGGCTGCTGCTGGAGTTCAGCTCTTGTGTTAGTCAGGGTTCTCTAAAGGAACAGAACTACTAGAATAAGGGGGGGGCGATTTATTAGGCTGGTTTATAGACTGTGGTCTGGGTAGCCCAACAATGGCAGAGAATCCAGTAGTCGTCCAGTCCATGGAGCTCGATATCTCAGTAGTCCCAATCTGGCATTGGAGTTCTAGAGGATTCCTGGAGAGCTGCTGGTCTTCAGTCTACATTGGAATCCCAGTTCCAACACAGGTGAAGGACAGCTTCAGCAGCAGGATAGACGAACTTGCCAGCAAGAATGAGGACATGCAGGCAAAAAGCTTCCATCTCCCATGTCCTTTTGTGTGAACTGCCTCTAGATGATGTGGCTCAGATTTAGGGTGTGTCTTTCCACTGCAAATAATTTGATCAAGAAATCCCTCACAGGAGTGTCCAGCAGCTTGGGTTTTAGTTGGTTCCAAATGTAGTTAAGTTGACAACTAAGATTAGTTCTTAGTTCTCTCCTTTTTATTCAGTCTGGGAACTACAGTCCATGGAATGATGTCACCCACATGGAATGTCTTCCCACCTTAGTTAACAAGTCTAAAAACTCCCTCACAGACATGCTCAGAGGTTTGTCTCCTAGGTGATCCTATATCCTGACAAGTTGATGGTTCCTGTTACTCAATGAAGCAGCCACCGATGATAATATTTGGTGTAAACTCCATGTGTTGTTTCAGTCTGTTAACTTGGTTTGAATTCTCCATCCCTGGCTGGTTTCAGTAGATGAAGGTGCTCTTCCCTGATCTGGGGACGAATCAGTGTGGGTAGGAAACTGACTTTGAGCCTGCAAGAGGCAGTGTGGAGAAAAGGAAGCAGCATCCCAGAGCCTGCCAATGCAGGGGACAAGCATGACGGTGGGGATCAGTGTCACCAGGAATAGAGTGAGCTGGCAGAGGCAGCATCTTAGCTTTCTGTGGTTTGGAGGCTAAGGGGAGGTGTGGCTTCCTGAATCTACACAGCCTGGAGTGTTAGGAAGAGCAATTGTGTCTAGCACAGATTGTGCTAGTGTCTTTATCAACTTCTCAGTCTAGGAAATATGGATAAATGACAGTGCTAATCTCCTGGGATTCTCACCAAAAAATGATCCACAGGAATAACCTAATACACAGAGGCTGTTAATGTCATCCTTGCTAATCTCAGAAATACTGGAAAAGGGGGTTTAGAGCATTAAGCAAAGACCCCCCTACATCTGTTTGTCAGAATCACTCCAGGTGTAGGAAGAGAAGCATTCTTTGCACCTCAGACTCTGAGATGAGAGATCCTACTGGAGTGCCCAGCCTGGCCCTTCCCTACAAACCATAGAATCTTACAGTAGCATCTCTCAGTTCCAAGTCTCACTTCCCAGAGTTGATTCTGTTAGGGTCCATAGATCACCCCCCAAAAACCCACCACTGCATATGCAAAAGCAAGAGCGTTTATTTTTCAAGAGGAGAATTCCTGCATGCAGAGGTTAGCCACACAACAAAATGGTGACCACCCCCAGAGAAGCTCGCAGGATCCTTTTATAGACAGCCAGGAGGGGATTAGGTCATCCTAAACATGATTGGCCAAGCAAAGCAGCAGCCACACTAATATTTTTTTGATTGGCTGGGGCTGTTAAGTGCTGAATCATGCCTGGTGTGCAATATCTCCCCCATCTGCTTTACCAGATACCAAAACTGAAACAGAAACTGAGACCTAAACAGAAACTGAAACTTAACTGAAACTCAGGCCTAGTAAAGGCTAGAGCCAGGAGAAGCCCACCATGGTGCTACCATGGCCTCTCAATACAAGCAAGAGGGCTGACCTAGAAAACTACTGGAAACTGGTGCGGTGGACTGAGCCCACGCTGCCCCTACCTATTCTCCTCTAAGTCGGCTTTGGTGGAAGCAACTTCAGAAGTCCCTTGCAGTATGCCCTGTGCCTCCCTCTAGCTCTTTCTTTGGGCATGCCCCAGTACCGTCTAGCTCCTTTCTTGAGAACATCCTGTTTTCAGCCTCTGTCCCTTTCCTTGGGTACACCTCCTGTACCTCTAGCTCCTTCCTTGGACACACAGCTTTGGAAATGGAGCCCTCATGCTTTCCTCAGGTGTGGGTGCTCCTCAGCCACTGTGCCTTTCTTTGTGTGGTTACTGCCTTCTGGAAGTTTCTCTATACCTGCACCCCCACAGTAGACAACATTAAGGCCAGAGAGTCTGTTGTTCCATGTCACTTGCCTTCTGGTCCCCCAGTGGAACATCTGCTGTGTAGGGGGTCATGGCCTCCTCCCTTGTTTATTCCTATTCCTGGTTCAGTGTTTATCCTTCAACACAGCAAACATTTTTTTAAGCCTGTGCTAAGTAAATCTGTGAGTTATTGAACAAGCTCATGTGCAGAGAAGTCAAAATACAAAACACATTCATTTTTTCATTCACTAGATCTGATTCCTTCTAACCATGTTAAGCATTGATTGAGCACCGACTGTCTGGGAAGGTGTGTTCTACTGTCTAGACATCTTTCATCACACCGGAGGCCCAGGGCCCAGGCCATGCCCAGGCGTTTGCATATTCTAATGTGGAGGACAGGAGGCAAGCAAGCAGACAGGATGTTCTCAGTTGG
>LZPO01027402.1:388592-400661 GCA_001675575.1 Neotoma lepida | reverse complement strand
AGAGAGAGAGAGAGAGAGAGAGAGAGAGAGAGAGAGAGAGAGAGAGAGAGGTGAGCCATTGCAGCTCCACCATTTTAAGGGTTTGTTTTCAGACAAGAATTTTAAGAAAAGATGTTGAAAATGGTAAATAAAATTACAAGACAAAAAAGGAAGAACAACTCAGACATGTTTTAGAAGCAGGTAACACCTGTTTATAGCCCTGAATTTGATCTCTGAGATGGTAGCAGAAGAAGCACAGTCACTAACTTATTTAATCTCCCCAAAATGACTCAACCATTTGTCTTTATCTTTCACAGTTTTTATTGATCTGCGGATAGCTAATTTTACAGGAAGGGTATAAATGTGTTGCTCTTATGTTTGGCACCCCCCCATTCCATTTCCCTCTCTCTGCACTAACACCCTGATCTGAATTCATGACCCAGTATGCTGCCTTCAGCATTTGTCCCCATGTTAATCTGATCATTTATTTTGCATGTGTAGATTGTTAGATGCACACAAAATTATACATGGGAGTTTCTTGTTTCTCTGTTGTTTTTTATAAGAAAATAAAGAGAGGATATTGTTCAACTCTTTCTATACTGTGATCAATAAAACTGTATGTAAATTCCTCTAGAGCAAAAAATTATTCCTAATTCCACCAAAACAAAATAAATTAAAACAAAAATCAGTTGCATAATATTCCGTGACATCTCTAAGCCATCTTTTCTCAGCTATTCTCATTATATCAATTAATTCTGTGCCGATTACTATTGCCCAANTAGCAATGCTGCCAATATCACTAAATATATACCCTTATATATGAGTTCTGTGGCTGGGGCCCCAGCAGTTCAGTGCTCAGGGCACATGCACACATCTGTCTCACTTATATATTATGGGTGCCTATAGGTTGTTTTTCAGATATTTCTTAGCCATGTGTGTTTCTTCTTTTGAAAAATATCCTCTTACATATTTTGCCACGTAAAACGTATTATTCAGAGTTTTGTCCACTTATCTGTGTTCCTTACATGTTGTAGATACTAATTCATTGCAGTCAAATGCTTTGCAAGCAGCTTCTGTGAGGGGCCTCCTCTGCTGCAGAGGACGTCTTGCATTAATGGAATCCCATTCATTGGCTTTGACCTTCATTGCTGGTACCTGGGAGGTCTTATCCCCAAACAGTTGCCTTTGCTGATGTATTGGAGTACATCCCCCTGCTATTTTTTTTTTAAGTGATTTCACAGTTTTGATGTCTTAAATTTGAGAATTTGATCCACTTTGAGTTGACTTAGGTCAAGTCCACATCTGCATAGGTTATCCAGTTTTCTCAGTCCTCTGCTCTGCTCTTTCTGCATGCAGATGTGAGCAAGCTCCCACAGCCACAGCTGTGAGTGCTCCTGCCACCACACCACCATGGCATGAGGGACTTTCCTTCAGACTGTAAGCTAAGCAAGCTCTTCCCCCCTGGGGCTGCTCTTGTCTGGTGTTTGGTTACAGAAATGGAAGGTCGCTACCAGGGTCTACATCCGGAAGTGGAGTCACTGTGCTACCCTGCAACTGGGTTGAAGTTACCAAGTGACTGTTAACCTGTTTTCCCAAGTGGCTGGTCACGTGACACTCTTCTCGGTAGTGAGTGGGGATTCTCATGTCTCTGTGTCTTTATTGACACTCATTATTTAAGGGCTGCATTACACCAGTAGACAATTACAGAGACATTAAAACAGAGTTTTCTGAAAAGTTAAAAATGAAAGGAGCTTTCTGGATGTGTCTCAGCCATAGAGTACCTGCCAGCACCAAGCTCTGGCTTCCAAGATCTCCAGTATTAAAAAAAAAATTTGCTTAAATGGGGCATCAGTCCCACAAATATCAGCTTGTAATAGGCTCAATTAAATGAGAACTATCCCTGAAATGTGTCAAGTGTTCACATGACTAGATGAATGGCAGCCCTCCTCCACTTTCCTTATCTTTCCGAATGCGCATACTCTCACCATGAGGCTGTGTGTCGTGAAAGGAGCAGCACATTCAGACAGGCCCAAGCTGTCTAACAAGCAAATCATTTTCTTCAAACAGGAGCCCATGGGAGATGCGTCCTCCCAGCTGCCACTCCTCCACACAGCACAACTTCACTCTTCTGGAGGTCAAAGACCAAATCTTTTCCTATCCACCCCCACACACCACTCAACACTTTAACACCAGATGTGTATGGTTTTCCCTCATACACCAAACAATTCTCTAGCAGACAAAGCTGAGAGTCCTGTAATCTAATTGAATTTTGTGACTGTCTGTCTAGAGTTAGCGTCAGATCCCACAGGTTAAGGGCCCAGTCCCACAGACTTCCCCATCTCCTCTGGGTCTTGATGAATTTGTGAGAACACTTTACAGAGCTGGGGAAAACACTTTAACCCATTCATTTTAGAGGGTACCACAGAGGAGAAGATGGAAAAGAAGAACAGGTTTGGTTTAGGAAGAGGTGCAGAGCCTCTGGCCCCTCTGCATGTACCTCCTTCCAGAAATTCCCCCTCCCCATTCAGCTATCCAGAATTCCTCCAACCCTGTCTGAATTTTTTTTAATGGAGCCTTTAGTATACAGACACCATCAGGACATCCTTGGCAGTAGGTAATTAACTCAATCCCTAGTCTGTCTGTCTGTCTGTCTCTCTCTGTCTCTCTCTCTCTCCTCTTCTTCCTAAATTGAGGCCTTGAGCTAAAAGTCCAAATTTTCTCATCTTATTTGGTCCTCCTGGTGACCACACCCATTCTGAAAAAGGACCCTGGTTACCATTCATCTCATTATGTCCACAGAAGACACTCTTGTTATTTATTCAGGTCTTCCAAGGGGTTCAGGAGCCTGTGTGTCAGAAAACGGTCAGATCTTATGATGTCACACCTGCCTCAGGAAGGGATTTATCATGAGCTAGCCCGTTGGGTTTGGATGAAAGCAATGGGTGCCAAGATGAACCAGCTGGGGAAGGGAAGAACATGAACTCAGGGATCCCAGTGAGCCACTGGAGCCTCCTCAGTGTGGCCCAGAGCAATAGGAGAGTTGGTGTACTACAGCTTAACAGTGCTCCTGGAAGGGTGGGGTGGGGGTGGGGGACCATGTGAGGTAGCAGACACCACTGGTAGCAAAAAGCTTTAGCGTACTGGAGAAGCCAGCAGCACAGACGTATTTGTGGGAATGTCAACATGTCTGAGACCTGAGGTTGGAGCTACAAAGATCAGGACTTTATCTAGCATGGTTACTCTTATTTCACTATTTTATTATTTTTTTTAACACTTTCTAAATTCTTTATTTTCCTAAATACTAGAATATCCTTTTGGAGGATCACTGATGGAGATTTTAGTTATTTTAATTTTGAAGCACTGACTATAATGCCCGTTGGTTTCTGAATGAAGAGGTATCCAAAATGTTGTGCAAAGCCAAGCTTATGGTTCTAAATGCATCCCCTGAGGGCTAGGGCTGTAGTTCTGTCGGTAGGGTGGTTGTTCAGCATGCCCAAGGCCCTAGGTTCCATCCCCAACACTGCTGGGGTGACGCAGTGGCACATGAAACCTGTAACCACAGCAGTTTGGAGGCTGAGGCAGGAAGATCACAAGTTTAAAGCCAGCCTAGGCTATGAGTTGAGGCTATCTCAAAAAACTTTTTAAAAAGTTTTTTTGTTGTTGTTTTGTTTTGTTTTTTAAATTTATACTCTATTGTGACATTAAAGTTCTGCTTTTGCAAAAATACCATTAAGAGGGTTAAGGCGCTTGCCACCAAGCCTGACAACCTGAATTTGATCCCTAATACCCGTATGATGGAATGTGAGAACTAACTCCCACAAGTTGTCCTCTGACCTCCAGATAAATAGATGCATATATACATGCAATTTATATAATATATATAATATAATATAATTTATAAAAACTTTAAAAGAAAACGCTTAAAAAGCCACAGTGTGGGAGAAAACTATTTGAACACATATGTAGGACAAATGACTCATTTCTATACTGCAAAAGAAATTCTTAGAACTGGTTGCTAAGAAAAATCAATAAAATATAATGCTTTTTCTTTATTAATCATCTACGTTAAAAAGGAATTCCTGTACCATATTTTCAGTAATAAACAGATATATTCTTTTAGCAGTACCAATGAGAAAGATACTGCTGGCAAAGGAAACAGGCATGGTGCCTTCAAGCTCTGCTGGGAATGTGAATGGGCACAGTTTTTCTGAAGGGCTATTTTGGCACAAATTATTTTCCTAAGAAATTGCATGTCCAGGAATTTGTTCAAAAACTGATTGTTAGCTATAGAATATTTTAAGAGCTTGTATACCGCTTAAATGACTCCAGCAGGGAATAGGAATGATGAGACATGATACAATAAAATTACATGCAGCCAATAAAATATTCTTATAGAAATATAAAGATTAACATCACAATGCATAAAATGAAAGGGGAAATGAGTGAAGCCTGCACATGTATTTCTTTAAAACACATATACCTGTGTAAAGTGAACCCTAAAATTCAACAATTGTAATTTCAGTTGCTGGGTTTGTGTGTGTGTGCATGTATGAGTGCGTATGTGTGTGTGTGTGTGTGTGTGTGTCTTTATATTTTCTTCTTAATTAATCAGATAATGTCTTAGTCAGTTTTGTGCTTCTAGATAATGTCTTAGTCAGTTTTATGCTTCTAGAGCAGAGTATTTTAATTTCTTAAAGGCTGGGAGCTGGGAAACGTGAACAAGGCAGAGCATGTGTTATCTGGTGAGAATTGACTTGCTGGGTCCTTAGAGGGCAGAAAGCAGGAGAGATAGGGCCAACCCCATCACGAAGCCCTTTTATAAGGCGTCTGACCTCCCATCCACATGGACTGAGTACTTTTCATCAAAGACACCTATTATGTTAATTGGACGGCCACCTCAATTATTTATATATTTTATCGAGATAGCTTTATTTTAGAAACAACTTACGGGACAGGGGGGAGGGAGCAGGTACAGGGACGAACAAGAGAGCAACACAATCCAGCCGAGAATTCTAGCTCGGTCTTCAATCTGTCTTCCAAGACAAGCGATCCCGAAACAGCGGAGTGAAGCGAGAGAGAGAGGTCATGTAGCATCCTAGATTTTTTTAAGGGGCTCAGGTTTTGACCACGCCTTAAAAAGGAGGTGTTAGCTGCCTGGCTAAAGGGCCCGCCTTACAGCTAAATGCCAAAATAGCTATCCACTATAGGCACCCACTCTTAATATTGTCCAAGGCACACCTGAATTTTCTAAGAAATATAGTCAAATTGTAAAACTCAGTAACCCTATTGAAAAACGTTCATGTTTCCTAGGGGATGGTCCGTGTTTCCTAGGGGATAGTCTGTGTTTCCTAGGGGATGGTCTGTGTTTCCTAGGGGATGGTCTGTGTTTCCTAGGGGATGGTCTGTGTTTCCTAGGGGATGGTCTTTGTTTCCTAGGGGATGGTCCATGTTTCCTAGGGGGATGGTCTGTGTTTCCTAGGGGATGGTCCGTGTTTCCTAGGGGATGGTCTGTGTTTCCTAGGGGATGGTCCGTGTTTGCTAGGGGATGGTCTGTGTGTCCTCGGGGATGGTCTGTGTTTCCTAGGGGATGGTCTATGTGTCCCAGGGAATGGCATGTTTCTTGGATAATGGTCCAAGTGTCCGAGGTGATGGTTCATATCCTAGGGGCTTTAATTATATTTTTATTTCCTAGATAAGTTTGTCAATAGTCTTTCTTCTGGCCCCTCTCCTTGGCTTATGCAGTTTCTGATTGTCCATCTGGTCAACTGTGGCACTTCTCCACACTCCCTCACCTTTGAGGGACATATAACTCTTTGGGCTCTTTTCTAAGTGTAGCTCCTTAATTTTTCTTCTTGACATGCTTATATAAAAGTCCTGGGTTTTAGATACTCTGGTGTAGCTTTAACAAGACAGTCTGAACTCAAGATAGGGAGACATGATGAGCACCATGGACTTCCAGAGGTTGGGAGTCAGGTAGCTGTAGGTCCTGGCGGCTCTTTCTTTCATATTACCCGTGTACTAAGCGGTGCCTGACATAGGAATTATCTGTTTTCTGCCCTCCTCTGTCCCACTTGCTCCAGCGATCTTTCCCCGTTCTCCACTCCTGTGCTGTACTTCAGCAGACTCTCTTCTCACTTGCCTGGCACATCTTACCTACTTCCTAACTCGCTCCCTATCCTTCCCCTTTCCACTCACGTGTTACAGGTCTTTGCGCAAAGCCTGTCTTGAGGACATTAGAGAGGCCATTACTTCTTTCTTCCAGGCAGGTTTTTCTCACCCTTCTCTTCCACATGAAGGAATTTCCAGGTCTTACACACAAAATGTTTTCTGGATCAGAGTGTTTTGGTCAAGTATTGGAATATAAATTAAACTGGCCGGTCAAAGCCCTCTCCATTGTTGGCCCCTATCCCATTAGGCCAGAAGAAGCACCTGCAACCCTGTTCTCTACTGTGTATGAAACCAGCTTGAGAAGCATAGAAGAAGCATCTTCTGCGAAGTATTTGTTCCCCTGGTCCAGAAGCACCTTCCATTTACCTGATTCTTGATTGTTTCATCTGCATAAATGAGACTTGGGCTAGATTAGTCCTGAGTTCCTCGAAACTCTTACATATTGTGGTTTTATGATTCCAAATTCTACAACCCTGGACAGACTTCTGGTCCTATGTCTGCTCAGCATTATGGCTGGCAACACATCACATCTTTATCTAAAAGGCAACAACTCTGAAGCTGGTCTCTCTTCTCTGCACAGCTCTTTTTGCTTATTCCAGTAGGTCCAGGTCTCCTTCCAGATACCAAGATTCAATATTTTGAATAACTTTTAGCTAGTTACATGTTTTGTAACATATAATCTGCCACTTGAGATGCTTGGACTTGACTCTGTGAGGTAAAGGTGAGTTATGGAAGTTATCAGCTTTTAGATAGTCTTGGTTGATTTAAGATCTGGAGAAGATTATTCTAGTACCAATATACACACCAGGAAGGCTGTACACAATAGGCAGCCACCTATTCACCTATTATCATGAATTTCTTCCTTGGGAAAATTTTCCTGTCATATTGGTTTAGGTTTTTATTGTGGTTTATTAAGATACATGTGATCTGTCTATCTCCTTTTCTGCCAATATGTCTCATATGTATTTGTACTGATCTTTGAATCTTTATACATTGCACAGCCATGCCTATATCTGTGTCTATGTCTATATCTAACAGCTATAATATCAATGCCTAGATCCACCCCCATTACATTTCTAGTCTTGGTTTCAGCCTCATATATCCATATCCATATATATATATGTATATATATATGTATATATGTATATATATATATGTATATATATATATATCCTGAAAATTCCTCCCAGACATCTCTCAAGCATCTCAAACTCACTGTTCCATTAGTGCCTGCTTCCTTTATGTGTTACATGTCTTGCGTAGACTCATCATTGTGTATTTGACTTCCAAATCTCTGGCCATTGGATGTAATACTTACTCTTCAGCTCTAACCACCTCTCTCTAATCTCACTAAATCTATCTTAGAAATGGCTTTCAAATCTTCCCTACTTCATTAGAACATCTCCTCAAATCAGAGTTCAGGGGTCTTATGTTGTGGAATATCANTTGGAGATGTGTTACATTTGTTTATGCTGTGGAACATTTGTTTAACGATTCAAAGATGCATTGCATTCTTTTATGTTGCATTTGTTTAACNCTGTGAAGCTGTGTCTAAGCCTGTCTAAAACATCTGATTGGTCTAATAAAGAGCTGAATGGTCAATAGCAAGGCAGGAGAAAGGACAGGCAGGGCTAGCAGGAGGAGAGAATAAATAGGAGGAGAAATCTGAGAAGAGAGGATCAAGAAACGAGAAAAGGAGGAGAGGAGGACACTCGGGCCNGCCACCCAGCCATGCAGCCAGACACAANATAAGAAGAAAAGAAAAGATATACAGAAATACAAAAAGATAAAAGCCCAGAGGCAAAAGGTAGATGGGATGATTTAAGTTAAGAAAATCTGACTAAAAACAAGCCAAGCTAAGGCCAGACATTTATAAGAAAGAATAAGTCNCTGTGTGATTATTTGGGAGCTGGGCAGTGGGCCTCCATAGAGCAAAAAGTAAAGAAAAACCAATTACAGTCTTAGTTCTTTTTTGTTTCTATAACAAAATACCTGAGACCAGATAATTTATCAAGGTTAGATATTTTTTGAGGGCATGCTTTTGGAGTTTAAAAAAAGTTAAGGAGCAAGTCCCTACCAACAGTTTTCCCTTTGGGGCTTCTTTCTGTATGTAACCTAGTGGTTGGCTTCACATGAAGAGGCAATAAAAGCAAGCCAGAGAGAGCTTGCTTTTGCAAGAAAACCGTTCCCGGTTCAGTCATGAATAGGACATCTGAGCCCCCACAAAGGCTCAAGTGTTGTGTGATATTTTGTTTGCATTCTGACAAATAAAGTTTGCTTGGAGTTAGAGGGCAGAGCTAGCCACTAGTTAATCATAGAGGTCTGGAGGTCTGTACAGAGAGGAACAGGAAATGATAAGGTGGAGCAGAGGCAGGATCTTGGCCCTTTTGGACTAGAGGGATGGAAGAGGAAGGAAGTGACTATGGCTGCCCTCTTTCTCTGATCTTTCAGGTTTTACTCCAATATCTGATCCCTGGTTTTCACTGATAAGATTAATTAGATTTACACTTCATTTGGAGCCTCACACTGGGCACCGTATATAATTGGACGTTTCCTGTCCCAGCTGCCTGTTCCCAAATACTCAGCAGCCACTTCCCAAATTNCCACATAGAGGCTTATATCAATTATAAATGCTTGGCCAATAGCTCAGGCTTATTACTAACAAGCTCTTACACTTAAATTAACCCATAATTCTTATCTATGTTTAGCCACGTGGCTTGGAATCTTTTCTCAGCATGGCATTCTCATCTTGCTTTTCTGCATTTGCTGATGACTCTCTGACTCCACCCTTCTCCTTCCCATCATCCTTAGTTNGGTCGCCCTGCCTACACTTCCTGCCTAGCTACTGGCCAATCACTGTTTTATTAAACCAATTTGAGTGACAAATCTTTACAATGTACAAGAGGATTATTCCACAACACTCAGAGGCCNAAAAGGGGAAAGATTTTAAGATCCAGAGGTCAGGGAAGACCAGATAAAGCAATGTCTTAGAGATACAAAAGGATCACTGCACTGATGAACTCACAGCAGCTGTGGTTGCCTGCACAAGACCTGCACAAGATCAATCCAGTCAACACTCTAGCATAGACTGGGAAGGGGTTCATGAACCTCCACCCTTAACTGAGGAATAATAAACAGTTGATGGCTTCTGGGAGAGGGAGAGTCTGTTTTCTTTGGTGTGGATCTTCATAGGTCGACCNCACTCTAGTGAATGACCTCTTACCCAGGAGTATATGGGCAGCAAAAACAGTACTGTTTCTATATTGTATTTTTTTTTAAAGGGCACAAAGTTGGGGGATAGGGAGGTTAGGGTGAACCTGAGAGGAGTTAGGGAAGGAGTAGGGAGTACATACGATCAAAATACATTGAATGAAATTCTCAAAGGATAAAAAGATTAAAAANTAAAACCACCCACTCTATAATCTATTAATCTGTGTGTCAACCCCTCACAAGTGCCTGATATAATCACCCTCAAAGTTTCATCTCCAAACACTATTTACCTATAAATTTGGGGTTAAGTTTCAAGCACATGACACTTAGTGGACATATTAAAATGATAACATCACTCTGTTGTTATCTCTCACTGAACAAGCACAATGACTTCTTCTTGTCAGAAGTCTCAGCACGTCCTACCTGTTGTTAATGTGGATGCTAGAATGTTCTTTTTAGGACATTAAACTAACCAAGGCTGTCTACTGACTGGAAACTTCCAAGGCTCACCCTTTACTTCATGGAGTCAGGTCCAAGTAGCTTTTTCCTTTAAGATTTATATATTCTTACTTTTTATGTGTATGGTTGTTTGCATGTATGTGTGTACAAGCACCCTGTATGGTCAAGCTGTCTCAAGAAACCAGAAGAGGACATTGGATCCCTTGGAAGTAGAGTTCCAGATGATTGTGAGCTGTTATGTAGGTGCTGGGAATCAAAACTGGAATCTTTACAAGAGCAGACATTGCTAGCAACCCCTAAGCCACCTCTCCCGCCCAAAGTCCAAGTGTTTTGCCCTGGCCCAAAGTGCCTGAAAATGACAGAAGGAAGCCTTCCCAACAGGTATGGGAAAGCACTGAACTATTCAAAACAGGTTTCACCCAAAGCTTTTAAGGCAGCTGGCTAATGAGAACTCCAAACAAAGATGGAGAGTTGGGNATCTAAAGACAGTCTAATTTCACAATGAACTCAGACTTGGGGACTTGGGGGTGTGTAAAAAAATCAGNTTTAAAGATCGCTCTCTGGTAAGAGGATGAAGTTCCTTTTTACTTTCTACTCTTTTCTTCCTACCAGGATGAAGATGCTTGTGGTAAAANGTTGGTCCGCACCACCAGGATGCTGTCTGCTTTCCTTCTGACACTCGGTCTCTGGGTGGTTACTTACTTTGACTAAGCAGTGGGTCATTCTATATCACTGCTGCTTGGGGCACTAGCACACCACCCACCCTCTTCTTCCCAGCCTACAATGCCCAGGATTACNCTTCCTTGCTTGGTGAGAGGGCTGGCATCCAAGATGGACCTCAGTCAGAAAGCAGATGATCACCCAACCTGGGACCTGGCTCAGTTCTACACCAGGATTGGGGACAAAATACCATCTGGGAACAATACGCTCCCTTGTCCCATTTTATCTTCTGGGATTATATTATTCTTTAGGGGACCAAAAGCNGAATTTGGAAGCCCACACCTGGGGTGTTTATGTCTCTATAAATACCCATCAGTGCTCCTTTTTGATGAATGCCAGCCCCTCCCTCTGAAAACTTTTACCACACCAAGCGAGAAGAAGGAGGAAGAAGCGAGAACATGTTTCCCGGCAGATGGTGCCTGAGAACAGATGACAGGGAGGAGACAGGTCAGGCAGCTCCCACTGAAAGGAAAATTTGGCTTTTCCTGTTCGAGTCAGAGCTTCTCATTCTGAGAAAATTAGGAAGANCGTGAGTGTGAAAATAGGNTGGGGTGGTNAGAGAGCAATTTATTACTTTCAAGAAAAAAAGTTTAAAAGGCCTTTTTTTCCCCCTTCAACTTCAAAGTAACAGTATAAAACTGAACTGTAGAAAGAGACAAAGTCACCAGCAGTCCCAGGAGATGAATCTCTACTGATAGCCTGTTCCTTCCATGATGCACATGGTTTTCAACTATTTCTTTTATAAATTGTGATCTTCCNATAGACAAAAGTTTGTGTTCTGTCTTATGCATCAATATTGCAGAAAGACCTCACATTTGTTTTCTTGTGCAGCTGTTGTAAGTCTTTGTTAATTTAGAACAAATACACATCAGGACCCTGGGCCCCAGCTCCTTCTTGAGGCCCTTACAACCAAGAGAGGCACACTGACAAGTAAGCCTGTAATTCCCCAGTAGAGAGACAGGGAGGATCCTGGGGAAGCANGGAAAAAGGCAGGAATGTGTGTTGGCAGGTGTCATAGAAGCTCCTTAGAGGAGGGGCGGTCTGAGCAAGTCCTGGAGGATAAGACTAGCACGGAGAAGAAAATTAGGGATAGAGGGCTCCGTGGTCTGGAAGACTGCAGGAATGGAAAGATGAGCTAACTTCTGGGGATTTCCTGGTTATTCTGGGATAGGGACATTAGATGGGGAGCAGGAGAGGAGATCAGGGTGGGTGCAAGGTTCCCAGGGGCCCTGTCAGTGCATGGGCCTTGCAAAGACACCCTAACAGCATCTTCGAGGCCACAGAGTACAAGTGTCTTAGGAAAGGAGTGAACATGATCAGGGCTGTTTTAACACACTGCCTTGGCTGTGCTGCCACACACACCTCGAAGGGGTTAAGGGCAGCCTTAGCAAGACTGGTTGGGAGACCCTGGTGCAGTCCAGGTGGGAGCAAACCTGAGCACTCTTCTCTTCCTTCATCCCTGCGTCACCCAACAGGCTTTCCTACCAGCAAAGCTGCTGGGGTTCCCTCCGGGTGTGGCTGGCTGGCTGCAGG
>LZPO01027402.1:375208-385522 GCA_001675575.1 Neotoma lepida | reverse complement strand
CACACACACACACACACACACACACACACACACACACACACACACACAATCTAAGCCTGACTCCCAATGGCTCTGGCTTCTGTCTTGACCACATGATCCCTGGAGCATGTACCCCCACCACTGTCCTAACAACACCAAAGATGTCCTCACAGAGACTTACCACCTGGGGCTACCACATCTTGGACCTTTAGCCTAAAGGACTATAAGCTAAATAAATCTCTTTCCTTTGCAAGGTCCTCTGTCCCAGGTATTTTGTTATAGAGACAAAATGTAGATTAATGACAAGGAGAAAAATGAGGAGGAAGGAAAGGCAGCCAGTGTGTACCCTTGTAAGAAGTGACTGTGAACGGGAGAAGGGAGCCTGGCTGCAGCTGGAGCTGCTTAGTCCTAAGTTGTCAGGCACCTGAGCACCATAAATGCCAATGGGAGTGGAAAATGGAGAGTGATGGAGTGAATAATGAGGCCAGGGTGCTAACTGCAAGAGCATTACCCTGGGAAGGCAGAAAGACTTGACCACAGCTCTCTGTGAGGACTTCAGCTGTCTGTGAAGACCCCACTCCCAGGGGTATGAGGGCTTAAAGCAGACAGTTCCCCTGTATCAACTGGAGGAGAGGGACTGAGCTGCATGGGGCCAGGCCAAGGAGTTTTGTTCAAGAAGGCAGCANGTTTGGGGACTTTATTCCATCCTTCCTCCTCGTGGAGGTGGGGTGAGGCTCAGAAGCAAGGCCATTTGCTTGGACAGAGGGCTGGGGAGGAAGCCATGAATGTGTTTGGCTTGGCCACACCCCTTTGGCACATTTAGAAGCCGTAAGTAAGAGTTCTGTACCAACTAGGATGCTGATGAGCCCTGAGGAGGCTGGGAAAGTGTTAATTCCCATCTGGAGTGTGGAGCCTGGAGGACTTGCTTTGTCTTAGGAAGAGCCCACCCCATAGGCTCCTCTGAGCCTCTTCCCACCCTTCCTCTGGGAGCAGCCCAGGGGCCTGGTGCCTGCCCTTCCCTGCCTGGCTCCACTCCTAAGGAGGGTAGTATTTTCACAGGTGGGCTTTGCCTTAAGAAGCCCCTTTATAAGAAGACTCTGGCTTTTTAAACTGGGACCAATAAAAGAATTTGCCAAGAGGGTCTTTGAAGTAATGACCTCCCTAGTTACTGCCTTAAAACATATTTTTATGTCCTGGAGGAGAGATTATGCGTTGAGAGGCCTGAGAACTGTGGGAGGCAAAAGACCCTGAGGGTGGCAGAGTCCTGGCTCCTATCCAGAGGCCCAGTGAGAGGCAACAGCTTGGGGAAATCACAGTCACTGAGTTCTGTTTCTAAACCCAGTTCTTGGGCAAAGCAAGGCCTGTCTTGATTGGGTCTCCTTACTCTCCACAGATACAGGCCTGCCAGCTGCAGTGTGAGGTCCAGGCTAGTGGAAACCACATTGGGCAGTCCATTCCCATGCCTGGTGAGAAAGTGTAGAGTGGACACAGAGGGAGTGGGAGAGAGTGGAGTGCAGAGAAGATGGAGGGAGATAGGACCAGAGGGTGGTTAGCCATGTGTTTCTTCCTGGTGATTGAAAACTTTTCTCTAGGGGGATGGGGAGATAGCTCAGCCACTCAAATTCTTATTGCACAAACATGAGGCCCTGAGTTCTAACCCAGCACTGTTTTTTTTTTTAAGTCCAAGTGTGGCAGCATGCACTTATAATCCCATGAGTAGGAAAACAGGGACAGACAGATCCCTGAGGCTCACTGGACAGCCAGCCTAGCCTAAATGACAAGCCCGGGTCCTAGTGAGAGACCATAGTAGACAGCAACTACAGAATAACAACCAAGGTGAAGTCTGCACATTTGCACCTGCACACACGCAAATGGTCTCTTTGTAATCATTCATTCATCTTTCAAATCTTAAAAAAAACCTTTAAAAATTACATTTATTTATTGTGTGACACAAGTGTATAGGTCAGAGGGCAACCTGTAGAAGTTAGTTCTCCCTTACCATGTGAGTCCTGGGAATTGAACTCAGGTTGTCAGGCTTGGCAGCAAGGGCCTTTATCCTCTGACCCGTCTTGTCTGTCCCCAATTCTTTAGATCTTTATCCACTACTCATTCTATGCCAGGCTCACTGCAGAGGACTAAGTAGTGAAGGGAGTGCGTGGCCCCTGTCCACACAACACCTCATTCTGAATGGACAGAGAACTGAAGAAATTACAATGCTCAGGTGAGTTGCACACCAAAAGAGCTGTGCAGGAGAAGATAATGGATATTATGGGTTTCAGTAATGCTAGAAAGTTCTGCCCTGTGGAGGATGATGCTGGGTGAGAGACAAGCCTTAGACTTGGGGAAAATGTTTGCATCTTTTTATCCATTGTGTCAGTTACTTTTCTGTGGCTGTGATAAAAATCCCACAGCCAAAAGCAACTTAAGGAAAATAAGGTTTACTTTAGTTCATTGTTTTGGAGAGGGAGTCTGTCATGGCCGGGAAGGCATGGTACCAGGCATGCATGGTGGCAGGAGCAGAAGCTGTGTGACCACATCTTTATCCACACACAGGAAGTGTTGAGAGAGAGCAGGAAGTGAGGCTGGGCTATATACCCCTAGTGATGCGCTTTCTCTAGCCAGGCTCCGCCTTTTAAAGGTTCAATGACCTCTCTAGCTGGTAACAACAACTGAGATCCAGTGTTCAAGTACATGAGCCTGGGGACACTTCTCATCTGAACCACCACATCCACGACATGAAAATAACTGTTAAAAACAACAAAACAAGTAACCCAATTAAAATCCTCACTAAAGAAGACACAAATGGCATTATGTGAATGAGACCATATTCCCTACCGCATGCCAGAGAGGAGATGCAAATTCCAACAACACATAGCACCTCACACCTGTAACATGCCTGAAGTCCAGAACACTGGTAACACAAAGTGCTGATACAAGGTTAAAAGAAAGTCAACTATTGAATCGTGAGGAGATGCTGGAGGACTACAGGCATAGTAAAATCAACTCCCAAAGGCCAGACACTTTGACCTCAAGTACGTGACATTCTGGAGAAGACATAACTGTGNAGACAGGATAGATATCTGGATCACTGCCAGAATGAGAGTAGAGACAGTAGCTGGATAGGTTTGCACAGAGGATGGGTGTGGGGTGTGGAAACACTGTGCACACTACTTAGTCAGTATTGTTTGTATATGCTTGTCTAAACCATGAAGCACACACCACCAAGAGCAGAGATGGTCAATTCTACNGAGTCATGGCAGTTCATTGACTGTAACAAATGTGACACTTTGACAGGGGATGTCCATAACTCAGAAGCTTTCCATGTGTTGGGCTAAGTGGGAAGTTTCTTTACCTTTTCAGTTTCGTGTTACCATAAACCACTGTTAGGAAGTTAAATCTTAGGGCTGAAATGGTTAAGAGCATTGGCTGCCCTTGCAGGGTATCTGGATAAGGTTCTCAGAACCCATATGGTGGCTGACAACTGTCTGTGACTCCAGTTTTAGAGGATCCAGCACCTTACTCTGGCCTCCATGGGCACTGCACACATGTGGTGTACAGACACACGTGCAGGCAAATATACACTGATACACATAAGATAGAAAAAAGGAGAGTCAGGAATGTGACACAAGTTCTGTCATCTGGCTATTACTTTAAAGTTGCAAACAGTTCCCCAGACATAGGCTACTCTGTAATATTCATAGTGTCTTCCCTTAGGGGATGAGGAGACTGACGTTCACAGAGGTTGGTTGACTGACCTAAAGTCATAAGCCAGGAANTAAAGAAGCCCATCCCAGACTTCAGTCCTCCAGTCCCCCTGTGGTAAAAGATGAGTGACAGCACATAGAACCATCAGGGAAGGCCTGCTGGGACAGGAGACGGCTCAGAGCAAGAGAGGACAAAGGTAGGAATGAGAGTATCTGGTTGTCAAAGGTGAGGTTTTCACAAGGAAGAAGTGAGATTCAGTAGGGTTGGAAGTAGCTAGTAGATGGCTTTGAAACCCTGGCTGAGCAGGAAATCCTCAGAAGGATTTGGGGCTCAGGCCTGACCCAGGTAAATACGAGGAAATCATCTGGTGCTGGGCTACAAGGAAATTTGGAGCTGGTTGAGAACCAAGAGGTAGGGCCAGCAGCTTTGAGGTTCCTACAGCTGAGGTGTGATTGTGGGAGTGCCAGAGGTTGGGGAAGGAGGAGAAGACGTGACATTGCTGAGGCCTCAGCAAGACTTGTTGAGTGAGTGTGTGTGTGTGTGTGTGTGTGTGTGTGTGTGTGTGTGTGTGTCTCACAGGATTCCAAGGCTACAGCCAAATGCTTGATGTGATGGTTTGAATGAGAANGGCCCTTATAGACTTAATGTTTGAAATGTGGCCGAAAGTTGGTGAAACTGTTTGGGAACGATTCAGAGTGACTTTTCTGGAGGAGGTGTGTCACAGGGGTGAACTTTGAAGTCTCCTGCCATCCCCAGCGTGCTCTCTGACTCCTGCTTACAGCTGTAAGATGTGAGCTCCCAGCTGTTCGTGCCACCATGCCTTTGCTCCATCCTCACGGACCCTAACCCCTGGGAACTGGAGCCTATTAAACACATTATTTTTTCAGTTTTCTTGATCATGGTCTTCTATCAGAGCAATAGAAAAGTAGCTAAGACAAAAGTTGACATCAGGAAGTAGCCTATTTCTGTGTAGAGCCAGGCTATGCCCGTTTTTGAATCAATGTGGGAGACTTTGGGATTTTGGACTACAAAGGCAGTTGAGGTGGCTGGAGAGATGGCTCAGCAGTTAAGAGCACTGACTGCTTTTCCAGAGGACCCAGGTTCAGTTCCCAGAACCCACATGGCATCTCNCAACTGTCTGTAACTCCAGTTCCAGGGGACCTGACACCCACGGCAAAACACTAATGCACATAAAATAAAATAAAAAAATAAAAAGAAAAGAAAAATGAAGAGGCAGTTGAATGCTCAAAGTGGAGCTTAACGGGCCATCCTAGCAGGAGCTTGGAAGACAGTAGTGCTGAGAGCTTTGGAAGTCATGATACTTGGCTCGGGGTGTTGGGGAGTTGGGGTAAGGTGTTGAGAAGATGCATAGCTGAGGAAGCCAAGTGAGACATTGAGAAACTCATCCTGGACCTCCAAAGGGAGGGGCTCTGGAGTTTGCCAACTTCTGCTTTGAATTAATCACCAAGAACTGATCACCCCCCTATGCAGATTGCTGCCGGTAAGTCCCCCTGGTTCCCAGTCAGACTCTGCAACTCCAGCTACCTCATTCCAGCCTGTCAGTCTTCAGACGAGCTCCACCCTTGGCTATCAGTAGTGATAACATCAATTCACCCTTCATTCTCTATGCACTCCACTCCATGCTCTCTGCCAACTCTGGGTAGAAAGATACAGGGAGTTGCTTCTCAGTCCCTGTTCTGACTCACCTCCACAGCTTCGCCAGNGTTCTCTGACAGCCCCAAGGAAGACCAAATGGCCCACTGCCATTCTGTTCCTACCAACACTTGTACTCATGTGTTTTCTCCATTCTGATGTTACAGCTAGAAGGCCTGCCAGTCCNCTGGGCCCACCTCAGCTTTCCCAGCTAGGCAGCCCAAAGTGTGTGAAAACCCTGCTCATCTTCCAAGCCACAGCCACCAGTTAGCATCTTCCAGGGGGTCTTCCAAGNTTCACCCAGCTGTCCCAACATGGCTTTTGAGGGACTGATTCTGGATGGATCATCTAATACATGGGTTGTTTAGATCACAGATGGCATTTACCCAACAAGCTAGAACTGGGTTGTCTTCTCCTGCTTTCCCCGTTCCTTGCTTAGTTCACACAGGTTGGCTGTGCCAGGCAGGAGAGAGTCAGATGCAGAAGCAGGGACCTCGAAAGCCTCAGGAGCTTCACATGGTNTGAGTTCTTGCCTTATTGTGTCTACCCACTTTTTAGGCTTGCTTGAGGACAAGGTTGAAGCTGACTTGACATCTTTTAACTTCACCATTTGGAAGTGTGTTGTACAGTAGAACTTTCTAGAATGATCCAGCAGAGAATGCCAGGGGAGCTCCTAGTCATATGGGACCCTTCAGAAACTGAATTGCAGCTATCATGACTAAGGAATGGAGTTTTGCATTTGATCTCTCTCTCTCTCTCTCTCTCTCTCTCTCTCTCTCTGTGTGTGTGTGTGTGTGTGTTTAGTATTTGTGTGTATGAGTGCATGTGCACATGTGGAGGGCAGATGACAACTTCAGCTGCCATTCTTCAGACATGCCTACCTTTTTTTAAATTGAGACAGTCTCTCATCAACTTATGAAGTGGCTAGGTTGGATGGCCANCAAACCTCAGGGATCNACTTATTTCCTCCTCCTAGGATCACAGGTGTGAATCACCATTCTTGGCTTTTTTCCTCNATAAGTGGATTNTAGGGACCAAATTCAGGTCCTCATGTTTGCAAAGCAAGCAGTTTACAGACTGAGCCATCTCCGCTGATCCAGTTCCATTTCATGTTATATGTCTTAAATGGTCATATGTGACTGGTAGCTCCCACACTGTCCAGGAGGCCTCCAAGGTCTCTCTGTTCACCTCCCAGGCACCAGGAGGAGAATGCTCAGGGGACTTTTCACCTGCTGTTCTCTGCACAGCCAGGTAGTAACTATAGGTCAGAAGTGACCACCTTGATGAAAAAGGGAAACTGGGAAACACATGGATATGCAGAGCAGAGCAAGAGGTACTTTGCCACAGGTTTGCCAAGCCAAAATGTGTGAGGCGCTGGNTACTGACGTCCAGCTGGAGAGGGTCCGGGACTGAGANAGAGCACAGGCCTCTGAGACCAGAGATGCTAATCTCTACTGATTAGTNCGATTAGAGACATGGACACAAGCCTAGAGGAGGCAAGGAGCTTAGTCACCAACACACAGCTAGGCTGGACCTCGGGGAAGCTAGAAGAAGACAGACTGAAGTCCCTATTGGAAACACCTAGTCTATCCTTCTGGGCCCCTAGGAGGTTAAGGGCTAAGAGTTGCCACGTCAATTCTTGGAGCTTTGAAAGGGAAGAGCCTCACAAGGCTTTCAGTTTTCAAATGACTTTGGCTCCCTACTCCTGAGTCGTCTCCCACCCCGGAGGTGAGTCACAAGCTGCAAGGGTAAAAACATGAGGTCATCTGGGTCATACTTCCCGCCTGACCCCAGCCCCGGGGCCAAGTTCAGGGAGTTTCCCAAGGCCAGTGAGGAAGAGGGTCATTCACGCCAGAGCCACTGCAGGACTCCTGTCACAGCCAAGTGTGTGGAGCTGGTTGATGGGGTGCTGCCCGAGACCAAGAGTAGGAGTGGAATTGGCTTCAGAGGAGACCTAATGAGAGCCAGAAACTGAAACCCAGAGAGGGGTCACTCGGAGGTTATCGGGACAAGTGCACATAGAACCTAGAGACCACACCTTTCTACTCCAGATGCCAAGGTTCTCTGAGGCCTCCTGCCCATCTCCAGGTTGGTACCTTTGACTGCCTGCATCATAACTCAGCCCACCTCATCAGATTTAAATCCTGCCTTAGAAGGTAGAACCCCAGACAATAAAGGAAGACCCAGGAGGCCTGGAATCCAGTGTGCAGGGAAAGCTTCTGTGCACAGTAAGTCCCTGGAACACCAGTCTGCCTTTTTAAAACACCCACGCTGAAGGCCATTCTTAACCTTACAGACTCCCCACTAGGGAGAGTTTGAGAAGAGATTAGACCTGAGGAGTCCATGAAGGAAGGGATTCTTACGGAACACAAGACAGAAATATCACAACTGCCACCTTCAAAGCATCAAAGGCTTTTGCACACAAGATCCAGTGAAAATTAGACCCGTCTGTGGGTTCCCCAAACTGTGGGGAACCCCACATCAGTTGGACTGTGCTAGCCCCAATCTGCTTAGGCNAGGAGTAAACTCTCCCCCGCCGCCCCTTTGAGGCACTGGGGATTAAACCCAGGATCTTCCACATGCTGTATGCTATATGGGCATTCTACCATCCAGCCACANCCCCAATTCTTTTCCACTTTGTTTGTTTATTTATTTTGATAAGGCCTATAGCCCACACTGGCCTCCAACTTGCTTTGTAGCCCAGGATTACCTTAAACTTTTAATGTTCCTAATTCTCCAGAGGTGTGCCACTGCACACAGTCGTGCAGTGCTGGGAAAGGAATCCGGGGCTTCACATACGCTAGGCAAGCACTCTACCAACTGAGCGACAGCCTCACTTTTCTTTCTTTTTCTTTTTTAAATTCTGAGAAAAGATCTCTCTGAACGGTCGGGGCTGGACTTAAACTCACTCTAGTGTAAGTCAACCTTGAACTTGGAATCCTCCTGCTTCTGGAGTTACTGGAATGATAGGCCCAGGCCACCAAGCTTGGTTCCTAAGCTCCTTTTGATAAAAGGAAAGCTTCAAGTTAAGGATCAGAGCCCAAGTCCTGGAGCCACAGCTCCACATACACAGGAGGGTGTATGTTGGGCCCCGCCTGATGGAGAAGCATCCTCNATCCTGAATCCCCCCCCTGCATCTCCCAGTGTCCTACAGGCCTGCGGTTACCTAGCTACGGCTTGGCTTCTCTGAGTGAGAAGGTAGGGAACACTTCAGGTGCAAATTCTCTTGTCTTTCCTCTCTCAAGGAGGAATCCCTGTCATTGCCCCAGATGAGCTGTCTGTGGAAGATGGGATTTCCACAGGTGTTCCAGAAGCTCTTATTCACATGCCTTCCTATAGCATGCCCAGTCTACGTCTCTTCCTTTGTTCTTGGTGAGCACTCATGGCCTTGATGGTGCCATGCTTTGAGGAAGCCACAGGAAGAAACTGTCACTCTTGGTGGCATGGCTAGGGGTGTGTGTGTGTGTGTGTGTGTGTGTGTGTGTGTGTGTGTGTGTNTTGGCTTCTCTGAGTGAGAAGGTAGGGAACACTTCAGGTGCAAATTCTCTTGTCTTTCCTCTCTCAAGGAGGAATCCCTGTCATTGCCCCAGATGAGCTGTCTGTGGAAGATGGGATTTCCACAGGTGTTCCAGAAGCTCTTATTCACATGCCTTCCTATAGCATGCCCAGTCTACGTCTCTTCCTTTGTTCTTGGTGAGCACTCATGGCCTTGATGGTGCCATGCTTTGAGGAAGCCACAGGAAGAAACTGTCACGCTTGCGTGCACGTGAAAGAGAATGAGCGTGTGTGTATGAGTGTGTGTGCATGTGTGTATGTGTCTAAGTGTGTATGTGTGTGTGGGGGGGAGAGAGTACGTGCATGTTTGTGAGTGTGGTGTGTGAGAATGGGTGTGTGTGTGTATGAGTGTATGTATGTGTGTCTAAGTGTGTGTGTACTTGTGCATGTGAGAGAGTGTGTGTGAGTGCACATTTGTGAGTGTGAGAATGTGTGTGTGGATGAAGAACCTTCAGATTGACTCCAGCCCCTGGATCCAGCTGTTGGGTCTGCCCCCACTGAAGTGCCTCAGACGTGCTACATTCTTGGCACACTCTTTCTAACCCCCAGCCTACAGAACCTGGGGGCACCATAAATGGTTGCTTGACCCTGGGAGGTGGTGGCATCATTTGCAGTGTGGCTGTGAACCCTGCTCTGAGGTCTCAGGGTGCCTGGCACTCTCCCTGCATCACTCATGGCAATGGGAATTAGTGAGTCGGCAGGCGGGTCCTTGAGGATTATTTTTCCATTTAACTCCACATTTGGGAGGGCAAAACTCTTTCAAGATCATCCTTGTCCTCACGGGGGCCTCAGAGATACTCACTGAATGTTTAGTGAGTGACTGATCCTAACACTGTCCCCGGACTGACCCCTGTACTTGCCCTCAAACTGACTCTAAGCCTGGCCGCAAACCAACNCTTAATTCTGGCATCAGAGATCTAACCCTGGCCACAGCCTGACCCAGCCTCTCACTCCAGTGCCTGAACACTGAGCGTGGCTTCCAGTGACCCTTAATCTTAACCTCAAAATGACCCCTGCCTCTGACCTTAGGCTGAGTCCTGCCTCACCTGGCCAGTGACCTCCCTCCACCCCAGAGTCTCTTTCTGATCATTTGCTAATTTTGACTCCCATTTCTGCCTTCTCACACCTTCCCCTTCTTGCAGTTGTTTGGAGGTGCAAAGCCCTTTCAGGCCTCAGCACCTTCAAATGCATGCTCTGGTCCCCCAGGTGCACCCTCCGTGTGTTCCTGCTCCTTCTGTCTTGTTTAAATGTCACTTCCTTAAGGATTAGCTAGTTTACATGAAATCCCTGTAGAGTGGCTCTTGGAATTTTTGTGCCTTAAAAGTGGTGTGTGTGTGTGTGTGTGTGTGTGTGTGTGTGTGTGTGTGTGTTCATGTGTGTGTATGTGTGTATGTGTGTGTGTATGTGTGTGTATTTGTGTGT
>LZPO01027402.1:346718-370353 GCA_001675575.1 Neotoma lepida | reverse complement strand
CCCCTCCACTGAACACAGACCCCTCCACTGAACACAGACCCCTCCACTGAACACAGACCCCTCCACTGAACACAGACCCCTCTACTGAACACAGACCCCTCCACTGAACAAAGATCCCTCCACTGAACACAGACCCCTCCACTAAACAAAGATACCTCCAAATTGACCATAGAACCCCCCACTGACAACAGACCCCTCCACAGAACACAGACTCCTCTACTGAACACAAGTCTCTTCCAGTGAACACAGACCCCTCCACTGAACACAAGTCTCTTCCAGTGAACACAGACTCCTCCACTGAACACAGGTCTCTTCTGGTGAACACAGATCTTCCATGGAGCTTGGCAGAGCCTTCAAGGCACTACACAGAGTGGGATTTGCTTCTTGTCAGTGAGACCCTCCTTCCTAGAGAGTATCTGGCTAAGAGCAAAGACTAAAGCTTTCAGATGTTTCCCCCTGCATTCAGGATTTTCTTAGGTCTCCAGTGAAGGTGTGAAGCACCTACTGCTGTAAAGCTCTAGGTAAGCTGGACACATGGGGGTAGATAGGGTGTTTGTGGCTACAGTTAATGGAGCCCAAAATAGAACAAGCAAGGCCCAGTTCCCTGGCACAAGCTGACAGAAGGGACTGCAGAGCATACAGAAACAAGAGGTTCTTGCTATGATCCATCCTGAATGTAGTGTATGGCTTGGAAGGAGGTAGTTAACCTCTCTAGACCTCAGTTTATACACCCGACAAATGAGAACAACAGTAGCTCAGCCCCTTTCTCAGGAACAGTGTGGCTGTAAAAGTAGCCAGCATCTAAAATAGCAGCAAATACTAATGGATCCACAAGCCAGAAACTACATCTTCTTTCTGGAGGGCAGAGACCATGTTCCTGCCATGTTTTGTGTNCCCTGAAGCATCAGGTAGAGCCCATAACAGGTGGCGAATCAGTAACTGTTGAATTGGTGAAACAGAAGCCAGCATCCATGTCTCTGTGGAGCTGAAGTTCTAACCGGGGTGGCAGTGGAGTGACCATTACACATGGAAGCAGCTTTAGAAGTGGAGGGAGAGGCCCTCCTTCGCTCAGACACATCTAATTTAGAGTTTGTGATGCTTTTACAAGGCTGGAGAGGAACTGGGCCCTGACGATGGAACATGTGCTGAGCAAACTCCTGGTGGGACAGAGGTAANCACACCAGACCCTGTCAGCTTCCGGGCGCACAGCATGTTCCAGATGGCAGCGATCACCATGCCCTTGCACAACACCAGCTTGCTTGGGAGCAGTTAGCTTGTCAGTCACAGGTGAACTCTGACCTTATCTATGAAGCAGCCAGAATGTTCCCTTGACCGTGATGTCTTAATGGCCATTTAGGGTGATTTGGTGTGTTTAAGGAACATAAAATTTTATGTTGTTAAAACTAAACCATTCGTGGCCTCTGTCTGTCTTCTCTAAGGCAGCTCAGACCCATTCATAGTTTTCAAATAGAGTCAATGGCCAGGAGTCTGCCACTGGCTANCTGTATGTCACCTCTCCAGGTCTAGGCCTGGGCTCATGGGCTCCTCCTAATGCAGCAAGGGACAGCCTCACTCTTTCCTCTCACCTCTGTTTCTTCTGCCCAGTGTTCTGTCTGGAGAAGAGCTGAGCTCCAAGGCTGGAGGCAGAAGGTGTCTAAGATTCCGGCTACCCAGGGCAGAACAGATATTCAGGTAAGTTCTTGGCAAGCGGGTGAGAGAGAGAAGGTCCAAGGGGAATTAGGCAGAGGGGTTGTAACTCCATGGTTACAACCCCGGCTCTCAGGGAATGGCCAAGGAGTTGTAGAATGCACCTTGGCCACCTGGGAAAATGGCATCCTTCCACCTTAGACTAGGGAAGAAGCAGGAGATGGAGTCAAGGTGAGGGTAGAAAGCTACTGGGGTCCCGAGGGAATGTTTNCTCCTTCTCTGGGGTCTCTACACTAGACCTTGGTGAATTTCAGTCCACCGCTCTGTCATAGGATAGCAACGTGTATTCCACACTCTGGGAGTAGCCGAGGCACAGGACTTGTTTCCTGTGACCTCCTCCTATTCTGCTGCCCTCTCAGCTCTTCCTGGCCTGCCCTAGAGGCTTGGCTGGCATTGCCACCTCCTGCGGGAAGAGCTGCTGGCTGCAGCCCAAGGGAGCAGCATGGCCTAGTGGCTGCAGAGGGGGACTGCAGCCTGACAGAAACACTGAGTGTTCATGATCCCCTCAGTGCCCTCCCCACCCTGAACTCAGCACATCATGGTTCAGGATAGGATGAGATGAGGCTGTTCCTAACTCACCCAGCACAATGCACATTCTAGACAGGGCCTCTCCTCTAGTGGATCACAGCTTCAGCCCTGTGCCTGGCCCTTAGTAAAAGTGTGTGTGTGTGTGTGTGTGTGTGTGTGTGTGTGTGTGTGTGTGTGTATGTGTATACATAAACATGGATGTACATGTGCATGTTGGGGTCAGAGGTCAATTTCTGGTGTCACTCTTCAGGAGCCATCCACTCTGACTTTTGAGATGGGATCTCTTCCTGGCCTAGCACTTGCTAATTCACCTAAGCTGGCTGGCAGTGAGAGAGACCTGGGGATCCTCTTGTCTCTGCCTTCCCAGTTCTGGGGTTTCAAGTACATGCCACCATGCCTGACTTTTTTTGTCATGGGTGCAGGGAATCACACTTAAGCTCTTCTCCTTGAAGAGCAAGCACTACCAACTGAGCTATTTCCCCAGCCCAACAGGAGGCTTCTTCACTTGACTTCACTCTTGACTGGGTGCCCTGCTAGACAGATAAATTATGAGGGAGAAAGTCAAGGGTGCTGGGGGAGGGAGGGTCCACTCGGGAGTACTGGATAGGGATAGCCAGGGGAAAATCTCAGGTGTGGCTTTTCTCTGGTCTGTCTGGTAAAGGCTGAGTGACCCTGGCACAAGCACTGCAAGGACATTGAGTAGGGTGTTGAAACAGAGCGGGGGCACCTGCTAGGGAAAGGGCAGGGTGCAGATGGATGGAAGGTGGTAAAATCTCAGCTCTGGCAGAGAAGTTCCATCAGAATCCAGAGGAAGAGGTCACCGTAGGATGTGAGTAAGGATGGTGTGTGACCTGTCTCTTATACACATCTAGATGTGATTTGAGAGAGAGGCCACAGAACTGGCCCAGAGACCTGTTCCCTATATGGATGAGAAACATTGGAGTAGGCAGAAGGTCTTGTTTCAGATCCTGGTCCTACAGGCATATTAGCATACCAGGACCTGGACTCTTCCTCTCAGGCCTGTCTCTTATACACATCTAGATGTGTATAAGAGACAGCACACACACACACACACACACACAGAGTCTTCCAGTCCCTATGAGATCCGGGTGACAGTGTAAGACTCCTACACCCAGGGTCCTTATTTTGCTTTTTTGCAGCCCAAACTTTAGCATCATTGTTTTATTTATTGTGTAACTAAGGAATGTAAGACCAGAAGCAGCAGCAGCAGCAGCAGCAGCAGCAGCAGCTCACACACGGGGAGAGGATAGAGCTAATTTTGAACCCAGGCCCTTTTAACTCTTAGAGTCCTGCTCACTATTTGAGAGAGAGAGGCCACAGAACTGGCCCAGAGACCTGTTCCCTATATGGATGAGAAACATTGGAGTAGGCAGAAGGTCTTGTTTCAGATCCTGGTCCTACAGGCATATTAGCATACCAGGACCTGGACTCTTCCTCTCAGGCAGTGTGGTTGGTCCAGGNTCTGGGCAGAAGAGGAAGCTGGATGATGCTGCACTTCAGACATACCATGTGATTTCTGGCCCACCCACACCCCATCCCACTTCCTGCAGTCAGTCCACTTTCTGGCTGAGGTTGTGGACACTTCTCGCCTAGCTTCACACTCAGATATTCTCTTCTCCCAAGTGGGGCTAACACTAGCACAAGCTGGTTGTAGGAAGTGAGTGATATTATGCTGAGTAGAGGCCTGATATGAGCGCTCGTTTGCATGTGTGTGTTTGTGTGTGTGTGTGTGTGTGTGTGTGTGTGTGTGTGTGTTAGCATACACTAACCTTGGTTGTCATTCCTCAGAAGCCATCAATCTTATTTTTTGAAGCAAGATCTCTTGCTGGGACTAGGTTTTTCAATTAGGCTAAGCTGGCTAGNTAATGAACCCCAGATATCCACCTGTCTCTGCCATCCAACTGCACTGGGATGGCAAACGTANGTCTGAAGTGCAGCATCATCCATCTTCCTCCTCTGCCTAGATCCTGAACCAACCACATCGCNTGAGAGGAAGAGTCCAGGTCCTGGGATGCTAATATGCCTGTAGGTCTAGCATCNGAAACAAGACCTTCTGCCTACTCCAATGTTTCTCATGTCCAGCATTTTATCTGGGTGCTGGAGATTAAACTCAAGTCCTCACAATAACTGAGCCATCTGTGTGATTCTGTCTTAAATGCCTAATCCCCAGGCACTATGTCCTGCAAACTCCATCAGGGGCTCCCTCCCCTCTGCAGTATTCTGCTCGGCCCCTCTGCCTTCTGTTTTGCTCACAGGACCTTGATGGCTCATACATTTGATTACAGGGTCTGACTATAATGAGCTGAGTCCTGTCTGCTCTTCCAGACTGTAAACCCCAGGAGGACAGGACCGGTGTCTACTTCTGTTTACTCCCCACTTATTCTTCGGCACGGCCACTGGCCTAAGTCCTCCTCCACAGACTGTCTTCTCAAGGGAGAAGCTTCTAGTCTCAACATTCCAGGTCTTCTAGGTTCCTCACTCCCTGACTTGTTCTCAAGCCTACNTCATCTCCTGCAAGCCTGAACACCACTGATATTTTTTTATTAGCCTGACTGTCTCTACCCAGCAATGTAAGCCACTCTTTTCTTCTCGAAGCAAATCTCTCCTGTGACTACAGTCTCCACTGCCCCAGATTTCCCCATCGTTTGGCCTTTCTTTCTGTCTTTTCTGGCATAGGTGGCTATTTATAAGATTTTAAGCGATTCCCTTTGGAGTCAGCTCTGAGCAAGTTCAAACTTCTCCACTTTGGGCCAGCTATTCCTGCCAGCCCCACCCCATCTGCATGTGTTCACCTTTACCAAAGTGACACCAGGAGAGGAAACACAGGCAGACCTTGTGATCACCACAGACAGCAAAAGAAGTGTTAAGAGCCGTGCAGCGCAGGTATGTAGAGGCCTGCCCCAAACCCCACTTCCTCTGACTCCTGGACCAGCCATCTCCAGCTTCTCTTGGAGGGACNTGGGACTGGGTGACTAAGTTCCAACCCAGGGAAATGGGCAAGAGGACGTGACCCGAGGCTTGTGCCTGNGAACCTCCCCCAGCTGGATACAAGGCCAGCTGGGAACTCTGTGACCTATAGAGCTGCTCAGAAGAGTCACCAACCAGCAAAGCCGGTGTTTGAATTGCTCATTTNTGCTAAGCCATTTCNACCTGGGCTTGTGTATTACAGAGTCAGCCGCCCCTGATTAATACAACCCTTAGGCTTTCTGTGCAATTTGCATGAATGTGTACAAAGGGATGCCTAAAGAAATCAAAATGCGGCCAAGCAGATCTGGGAAGTCCCAGGAAGTCGGCCTCAAGAGGAAGCAGACAGAAGGCCTTGCCAATCAGGCAAATATCAAAAATAAAAGGAAGGAAAGAGAAAGGGTCTGAACAGGTAACTTACAAGGTTAGAGAATACACAAAGGGGGTCCTCTTAGTGATCANGAAACGCACACTTAAATGAGATACCACTTTCAATCCCCCAACTTAGCAAAATGAACTGTTATGGCCAAAGCCAGTGCTGAGGACTGCAGGCTGAAGCATGAACTCTGGATCACTTGTTGGAAATAGAAATCATTGCAACTTCCACCAACAAACTTATTAAGATCCCGTAAGGTAGAGGATGAGAATTCTATCCACTCAGCTCTGCTGTGGACATGCTCATGTTTGCACATTTGGTGGAGATAGAATAATTTGGCTCTGAGTTTCCTGGGAACTTGAACNAAGAGGATGCTATGGCTTAGATATAATGTGTCTCCCTCCAAAGTATTGGTCCCGGTGGGTGCAGTCTTTGGAGGTGGGACTTTTAGGAAGTGACTGGGGTGTGAAGACTCTGACTTCATCCATGGAGCATCCAGAGATGATAGTGGTAGTGTTACTGGCTCGGAGATGGCAAGTAGGTCACTGAAGATATGCCTCTGAAAAACGTTTCTTCTCCTCAGCCCCTTCCCTGTGCTCTGCCTCTCTGATGCTTATTAGTCACTATAAGAGGAGGGCTCTTTTATGCCCAAGTGACTGCTTCCATGATACCCTACCTCAATCCAGGCCCNGGAGCATAAAGGAGCCGAAAGTTGCTTTCAGAACCCTCAATANCAAGGTAATAAAAAAGTAGGTCAGTGGCCCTTGCTTTCTGGTTATGAGATCAGAGACAATTTTCTTGTGTGGATTGTTCCTGAGGGCAATAGGTACTTCAATAAATGCACACTTAAGCAACTTCCCCAAAATGAATAGTAGATTCCATGCAACNGATTTTGAAATACATATACAGTTCATAAAGCACACTGTTGATTANGGGGATGAAATGTGAGCTGGAGACCAAAAGACAGTTCAGGGTGAACAGTTGTAGAGAGTTCACAGCCATGTGGCCCACATCTGAGCTCTCAGATGGCTCAGGACAGCCTGCTCCGATTCAAGAATGAACATTTTAGTAGCAGAAGCCTCTACTCCACAGTGACTATTACTCTAAATCGAGCTTTTAAACTGAGCCGAGGAGAAGACAGTATTGGTTATAACTTCAAGCACATGACCAGAATAAAATGTCCTCTTGTCTTTTCAAGGCACAGCCATGAGCTCTGCTGGTGACATGGACAAAGCAGCTGCTGCCTGTCCATGGCAATGAAGGTTCACCAGGAACAGGGCCTGGACAGGTAGGGTTAGTTCAGAGGTATGAGGGGAGACTTCAAATGCCNAGGGAGGGGTAATACCAAGAAAATGCACATAGACACAAACTAGTCTTGGTCCCTGCTTCCAAAAAATTTGATGGGCGCTTCCCAGCAGCAAAACATAAAAGGGGGAAAAAAAGGACAATGAGAATATGAAGTCCTGCCTTGTATTATTTCTCCATGAGAGTTCAGCTTCGGGTTCAAAGTTCATTGACTTTAGTACTGAAGGGCCATGACCTGGCCCCAGTACATAGCTTTGATAGTTCATGAGAAAAGCTTGGGTCCCCAGAGAAGTGAGTTCTTGACCACATCATAGCAAAACTGGCACAGCATAACCAAATGCCTCAAGTTTCAGAGTGCAAAGAAGGACCTAGAAGTCAAGACTTGATCCATTTTAAAAAGGAACTCTGTCGTTTGTGATTTCTAGAGTGATGGGGCAGTCAGCAAACTTCTCAGGACAAATCCAAGTTACATTCAAACCCCATAATGGACCCAAGCATGGTTCCTGCCCAGGAGGCAAAGGCCAGGGCATCGTGGTCCACACTGGGATGAGGATGGATANTTTTAACTGCTTTTTCTGTTGGGTAGAATAGAGTGGCACAAATCACCAGGAGGAGCTAGTCATTATCATCTGAAATGGGAAGTTTCCAGAAGCAGGTGCTGCCACTTGCTGCTCAGCGTGAAGGTAGCAAGTCTGCTCGTCTTTGTAGAACAGACGAGCTGGCTCCTCATTGTGTCAGATCAGTCCTATGGGGTTGGTCCGGCAGTATGTAGTCATTGTGTCAGATCAGTCCTATGGGGTTGGTCCGGCAGTATGTAGGAAGCTTTGCCTAACACCCAGGGCAAAGGTTTCAGAGCTCTGAAAGCCAAGAGATAATCTTGAACCCATGGCATGGGCAGGTGTAAAGATGCCNGTGGGCTACACAGAAGGACCCTTTGCCAGTGCTGTGCCTCCATCCTTCAGCATCCAAGAGCTTCGTTCCTAAGAGCTTGTGGCTTGGAAGCCTGCTCTTGGATCTCCAGGGTCACTTGCTGCAGACTGTTAGAGACCCAAGTGCCGAGAGAGAGTCTGACTCTAAGAGCAATCAAGTGTGGGAAAGGAAAATGTCAGACTCCCCATTTCTGCCAGCAGAGCACCCCACAGGGGCAGACCCAGGCGGAAACATCACTGAAAGCCCATCCTCCCTGCCTTAGCCTCTTCCCTATCTGTCTGTCCTGTCTCTCTCCACTTGTACAAGAGTCTTCCCAGGGCCTGAGAGACAACAGGTCCAGCAAGGGNCTCCAGGGCCAGTGCAGAACAGAAGAGGACAACACTGTGACTGGCAGCAGCTTCCCCCGACTTGTGCTCCATCCCCTCATAGTGCCTGAGTCAAGGGTAGCAGGATCCTGGGGTCTTTATTAACTGCCATCCCATCCTGAAAGCAGGCAGTCTCCTATGGCATCTGTGGGTTCTAGATTTTGTGTGAACCAAGTGGCTTGCTGAGTGACCGAGATGGAACGCGTCCTGGCATCTGACTTTGCTTTGCTGAGCTCCTCTGGTCTGCCCTGGTCTGCCTGCCAGAGAAGTCTTGGCTTCCCAGAGAAGCTTATAAAAGCGCTGAGTTTATGGCCAGAGTCTCTGCTGTCTGGATCAGGGAAGTCAGATGAGAGGCAACAGTCCCCATAGGAGTAANGNGATCNCAGAGAAAGTGCCACACCCCAGAGGTGACAGCTGCCTCACACGGTCTCCACCTCAGGCCCACAGGTCCCTCCCCTCTCCTTCCAGAATTCTTACAAACACCTGGCCAGACCTGCCAGGTCACCAGCATCAGCCTGAGGCCACTTCCAGGCAATGCAAGCAGGAGGGTGGAAGGGCTCCTTATCATACATAGGGCAACTGTTGNGTCATCAAAGACGCATTTGCCTGAACCTCGACCCCACTCCTAACAGTATGTGTTGTGAGCTACAGTTGAGTAATAACATGTAAGTTGGATCAGACGGCCCCCTAAGGCCCTGATGAGTCTCTCAGAGGTGAGGTCCCCGGCAGACTGCCTTCTGGAGTCAGCATGCCAGAGAAGGTGCCCGGGCTGGGTCTCTTTTGAGATAGGTGTCAGCATTCACTTCCTTCCAGTTCTCTATAGATCTGAGTGGCTGTTGGGGATGAGCTAGATATGGAAAGCTCGTGTGGCTTCTAATAGCATGGGACTGTGGGCTAAGGAGCTCTCGCTCAACTACAGCAAAGGAATAAGGCTGAAACTGGCCNTGTCAGGGACAACTAGAGACCTGGTATTCTCCAGCACTGAGCAGCTTTTAACAGATCACCTTGTTAGCCAGTGCCAGCAAGGGCTGGATTCCAGGTTTGGCTTGAAAAGAGGGTTGGGGCCTGCTTCTGGCCTTGCAGTTCCCCCAAGTTCTAAGGAAGTACTTGTACATGTGTGCACACATGTAAGTGGATGTGTGTGCATGTGTGAGTGCACGTGTGTGTATGTGTATGTGTGTGCACACACATGTGAAGTCAGCCTTAGGACTGTTTGTCTTGTTTTTTGAGATAGGGCCAGGAGGTCACCAAGTTGACTGGACTAGCTGGCCAACAAGACCCAGAGATCTGCCTGTCTCCACCTTCACAAGTGTTAGAAGCACACACCATCATGCCTGGCTTTTTTAACATGGGTTCTAGGGCAAGCACTTTGCCAACTGAGCCATCTCCCAAGCCCTGAGAGAGTGTTTTGTAAGTTTTTTTTAACAATTACACATATGTATATAACATATTGAGACCATATCCCCATAATCCTCCTCTTTATCCCTCTCCCCCTCTTGCTGACTTGGCAGTGAGTCCCTCCCTTCCCCCACTCACCCTCACTGACGTGTGTGCACACAGGTGTTGTGCAGGTAACCATATCTGCTGTGTACTTATGATTGTGATGGCCATGCCATATCTAGAAGACAGCATTTCCTAGCATTCTTCTTCAGCCTGCAGTTCTTATAAGCTTTCTACCCTCTCTCTGATGACTTCTGGGCCTTGGAGAGGGTGATATAGATGACTTGTTGTGACCTACTCTCTCCACTGTCACTTATTCTCAGCACACTGACCAGTTACAACATTAACCACAAACTTCTTTTTTTTTTTTTTTAAAAAAAGAGGCCTTTCTGACCCGAGCTGACAGTACCACTATTCTATGGGTACAAACATGACAGCTGAAGAGGCAGTTTGGCTACATGCCCACTTAGCTAAACATCAGTACTCATTCTCCCCTAGGCCTGTGACCTCCCGGTCATAGGTTCTTGACCACATTCTGAGTACCAGGCATATGTTCACTCTTGGGTCTCAAATCTGGTCAGAAGGTGATTGGTTACCCTCCTAACAGTCAAGTTACTATTGTGTCAGTGGGCACATCTTATCTGGCACTTCAGAACTGTGTCTACAACTGAGAAAGACAACTGATGACTTTCTCCTCCAGCAGCCACATAGCACCTTCCACCACTGTGGACACTACCCAGCAGGGACGCTCATCAGTTAGGGTAGGCTGATAGGCTAGCAAGCACCAGGGATCTCGCCAGCCTTGGGGTTATAAGTGGCATGTGGTTCTGAACCCACTCAGGTCTTCCTGCTTGCATGGCAAAGCACTTTGTCCTTTGAGCCATCTCCTCAGTCCCCTGGTCTTCAGTCTTCAGTACCTTATTCTCTCTCAACAGAGAATACTGGTGGATCCCTGTGTCCCCTCACTCCCTTGGATATGCCTTCCCTGATCCCCTGAAGGGCCTATGTCCTGTGACCCTGGCCAGGCTCAGCCTCTAAGCCCTTTGCTCCTTGCTCCACAATTCTCTCTCCAGGTCTGCTTAGTCTTCACTACACACCTCCCGGAAGCTGTGGTAAAGTCTCAGCCACCTCAGAACTCATCAAATTCTTGCTGTTCCCTTAAACCTACTCCTCTTCAGGGAAACTCATCTTTGGTACCTGCTTAGCCTTTTACAACATACCCCACTGCAGCAAATGGCCCAGGAGTGGCTTAGCTGGTCAAGCCAGAAACCTGACATTGCCCAGCTCTACTCACCCCTCTGAAAGCGTGCTGTTAGTTTTTCTACATCTCGCTCATCTTGGCAAATGTGTCCTTCATTTCTGAGGCCAGGGCCTAGGACTGGTCAGACCTCCTCTGTTTTCAGGCCCTTCCTGGGGTGCTTTTTGCCTGATTGCAGGGAGTAGATGTCTGTTTATTGAGGGAGGAATCATGGGCCTGTCTACTGAAACAACTGGGCTGGAGAGAAGGTCCCACAGACTCCAGAGAGATGTGTCCCTTTATTCAGGACAGAAGTCTGCTGCTTGCTAGGCCCTGGGATACTTCCTGACAGAGAAAACTCCTGGAGCAGCATGTTTACTCCCATGACCAATCAGCTACACTCTGAGGTGTGTAGCTGAGGGATAGAAAGGAGCCTCAGGTGGATGAACACTTTCTCAGGGAGCCCCCTCCCTGCCCCCAACATTTCTCTTACATCTACAAGGGGCTAGAATGCTTCACTCTTCCACCCACTCAGAGGTCTCCCCTGATTGCCATAGTCCCCTTGGCCTTGTCCCCCATACCACAGCCACTCTGTGATCTCCCAATGGATGGGTTCAGAAATCCTGATTGACCCTGGCCCAACAACTCAGTGTCCAGCTTGCTAGGATCCCCTCACTCCCAGGTGAGCACCACTTGGGTGTGGCAGGGAAGGAAAGGGGTGGACATAGGAAGGAAGTTTCCCTGAACTCTGAGGACTGGCTGGTCCTTGCTCCAGAATCTTCCCTAGCTGCCTCTGGAAGGTGAAGGTAGACCTGGTTACATGTCTAGGCAGGGTCCCAGTCTTGTCATCTGCCACTTCTAGCCCCTCAGAGGACCTGAGTTATCCTGTTCTCCTGAGAACAGTGACTTGCTCGGGGAGAGATGCTGGGGACGGGCCAGCATCCCTCTGGGGAACCCCATGAACACAATAGACCTTCTGGAAGTTGAGGGTGTAGGAGAATACACCTAGGCCTGGTGGGCTTGGAGTACCAAGCACGGTGGCCTGGGGGAGGGGCTCAGCAGGCTGGGGAGAGGCTTCCAGACTTCCAGAGAACGTAAATTTTACCCCCGGCTACTTTCTCTGGGATTTATTTCTCCCTGAACTTGAGACTTTGCCTAATTACGTTTGGGTCTCTTTCAAAGCACATAAATTGCACCCAGTTCCTCTCTGTCCTTAGGAATAAATCGTCCCTGTGTGAGGAGACATCTGGGGGAGAGAGTGAGACTTTATTAATTCGACACAGAACTCTGTCCCCCTGCCCTCCCCTCTGCCCCCTGTTGAATAATAAAATAATGAAGATTTGACTTGGACCAGGATGTGTGGATAAATATATTGGTGACATGAATGGAAATGGATTTATTACGTAAACAGGAGACTTCATCAATCTAGCCCTGGCCTCCTTTCAATGGGCATAAATTACATTTTCTTTTTCTTTTAAACTGGATTTAAGGACTATTCTAAATAGAACCTATATCTTACACTGCTAAAGTGTCTAAGAATCTGAGACTAGATAGGCCATGCACCCTAGGGAAAGTCTATGACTTTTATTCTGCTAAAGGAACATAGCAATAAAATTACTCCTAATGACATATTGCTTTACCCATAGATCAGAGCATCGNTTATTCATCATCAGAGAAGCTTCTTCTTGCAGTAGATGGGAATTAGCATAGAGTCTCATAATGTGACAATATGAAGAGTGTGAGAGAGAGGGACATTGGTGCATTCAGACACAGATGGGATGTCTTTACAAAACCAGAAGTGATGGATGACTCCAGGAAAACAGATCATACAGACACAACAGGACTGATACACATATGAACCCACACTGACTGTGAGAGCATGCACAAGATCTGCATAGATTCAAACCAGACAAAATCCCAGCATAGAGAAAGTGAAGTGGACTTCCAAGTCCCACCCCCAACCGATAAGCTGTTTGTAATTGATACCTGCTGGCCAAGGAAAAACCAGTTTTCACCAATGGAGTATCACTGGGTCTACCAACCACACTCCAAGGTGGCAGACACCAATCCCATGCGTAGTNGAGATCTCACTGATTTATTTCATGGAGTCTCGTGCTTTCTCCTTCTGCCCAGCTCACTCAAGAAGCTTCCTTCCAGCTGCCCTCTGAATCCACTACCTCTGTTCCATGTTAAGCACTAGGGCTGAGATGGACTTGGGCTGCCCGGGGCCTGCTCTGAGACACCCTTTTGCAGTGCTCTCTCAAGAACAAAGTACTATCACCCAGTCCCACCCAGTGACAGAAGGAAAGTTCCTTTCTAGGCTTCCGTATAGGCCCAAGGATGACCCAGGGCAGCACCTGGCTTAAGCTGGTCCCATTGCTCACAGGCAAGTAAAAGGATTCTGCAAACATGAGCCAGAAGAGGTTCAGAGCTTCTCCAGGAGAACCCAGAGAGTGGCTGTGGGGGCTGCAGGGAACACCAGAAGTGTCTATCAAAATCAAAGACCAGAAGAGAGATGGCTTTGCCCTTTCAGACCGCATAGATTTGATTCCCAGCATCCACATGGCAACTAAAAACTGTCTGCGACTCCGTTGAAACTGCAGTCACGTGGTACACAGACATACATACAGGCAAAATACCTGTACACATAAAATAACAATAAACAAATAATTTTTTAAAAGGCCAGCAGTAGGGGCCAGGAAGATAGCTCCATGATTAAAGAGTCAAGCGCCTGTGGTACAAGGGTGAAGACCTGAGTTCAGATCCCCAGCACAACAGCATTCCCTGGAATTCTAGCACTGAGGAGATGGAACAGGAGGATCCCAGTGGCTTCTTGGCCAGCCAGTCTAGCCAAATCAATGAGCCTCAGGTTTGGTGAGAGACGGAGACCCTGTCTCAAAAGCTAAGGTGGGAATTGAGGAAGACATCTGCCATCAAATGTTGGCCTCCACACAAACCCGCACATACACCTGCACACATGTGCATCCACACAATGCACACACGGAAAGACCAGTAGCAGAACGTCCACAGCACAAGAGTTGGTGTGTTAGCAATTCCGAGCTTCCTCCCCTCCTCTTCTCCTCCTGCTTTCTCCCAGTAAGCAGGGAATTTGGTTCAGCATCAGCTATGGTGTTTGATGAAGCAGGGAGGATGCTTGGAATTGCCCTGTCACAAAAGATGTAGCCCTCAGACACTGTCTCATGGCTTTCTGGGGCATTGTTAGTAAGTCAATGTTACTTATAACCTGAGACAACCCTGACATTGCCTCTCAAACCTGCTCACTGCTGAGAAACATGAAAATGCCCAGTCATTTAAAACAGCAAAGGGTCTGGAGAGCCAGCTCAGTGGTTAAGAGCCCTTGTCACTGTTGCAGAGGACCCAGGTTTGATTGCCAGCACTCACATGCTGGCTCACAACTGTGTGTAACTCCACTTCCAGAGAATCTGATGCCTTCTTCTGACCTCTGCAGCTAGGCACACAGCATGGTGCCTGTCTCTTATACACATCTAGATGTACACGTGCGCGCGCGCGCACACAGGCAAAACATTCCCACACATAAAATAACAAAATAAATAAATCTTAAAAAATTAATAAAACAGCCAGTAGCCCTGTTAGGTACCCCTGTGAAAACAATGGGATTGTTGTTTTACTAGAGAAACTGAATGAGCCTAGTTCTGTTGGTGGTGGTGATGGTGGTGGTGGGAGTGGTATGTGCACATGTTGGTGGTGATATTATTCGTTTAGTTGAGTTATTATCACTATTATTATTATTATTTTGGTTATGAAGCACGGCATAGATTGGCCTTGAACTATTAGCTGAGGATGACCTTGAATTCATTTTTCTTCATTTCTCTGTCACTCAAGTGCCAGCATTACAGTCACATGTCACCATGCTGGGCAAGAATCGTGTTAATGCCAACAGGTGATGAANGGAACTGGGGATCCCTGGGATGTCTAGGTCTCTCCCACGAGGATAGGAAGGGCCCTACCTCAGCAGCTTTCTGACCATATGGAGGATTAGCAGGGAGGTGTTGGGAGGGAAGAGACAGCTCCCCACCCAAACCTCATCCGTGGTGCCTGCCCATCCCACCCATTTGACCAGCCTGAATTGGCAGGGGGCCCATCGTGGGTCTGCAAGCTGTCATTCACCAGGCCTGCTGTCTGGCACAGGTGTTTCTAATAAGTGCTCCTTCAGGCTTGCTTCACCCAGGAGGATGTTTACAAGAGGGTCTGATGAGAAATTGTCTCCAAATGCTGTCTTGTAAGCAAGACGTTAAGAAGGGAGGGCCTGGGAGTGCCTTAGGCTATAAGCAAGCAGTACTGTGGAATGGATCCTGGCTAGAGCTCCTTCTAGCCCCCAAACCCCCCACTTCTTGGCCAGGGCTGGCAAGCTAGGGCCTTGGCAGGTCTGGGCCCAAGGCCAAGGGTGGTGAGCACCAAGGGGTTGGGTTTCAATAAACAAAAGCACTAAAGTTAGAAGAGTCTCCTAGTCCACAAAAGACTGGGAATCTCAGTGTTGCTACCCAAACACAGAGGGGCCTTGCCTCCGACCCTGGGATGTTACTTCAGCCCTTCCTCTTCAAGGTGCAGGATGACAATGCAGGGACAGGGCGGAGGATGGGCAGGCATCTCACAATGATGGTCAATTACCACCATTGTGATTTAAAAAAAAAAAAATCACAGAAGAGTGTGTTTATGGAGAGGCCCAGAAAAGGAAGGAGGCCTCCACACATAACTCTTCATCGTGAGTCTACCATATGAGAGGAAAGTGGGGGTGCACAGAAGTGGGGATAGAAATCTTTGCTGAAAGGCACAGATAGTTTCTGACTTTGAGTCCACACAATTTCTTTCGAAGCTCTTCCACTCTGTCATCCTAGCTCAAAGGCCGCCACAGATATTCATGGGCCAACTGGATTCTCGGGCAGAGAGTTACTAACCTGTAATACGTATAGGACTAAATAAACGCTGAAGGGGTGAGAGACCAACCAAGATCTTTAAAGCATCCACCTTGTGGGCAGCTGAGGACAGTTGCTCAGGCTCCTGACCCTTCTGCCCTGGGTGCTGCAGCCTGGTGTGAGCAAAGTAACTGAACACACGGAGTCCTGGGAAAGCCAAACACGGCACAAGGAGGTGGTGGAGATGTGGTGATGTTTTGTGTGTGCTCTAACAAATAAAGCTTGTTTGAAGACCAGAGGGCAAAGCCGGCCACTAGTTAGCCATAGAGGCCAGGCGGTGGTGGCACACACCTTTAATCCCAGAACTTGGGAGGCAGAGGCAGATGGATCTCTGTGAGTTCAAGGCCACCCTGGGCTACACAAGATTGATCCAGTCTAAAAGAGAAACAGAGCCAGGCAGTGGTGGCACACACCTTTGTTCCCAGAACTTGGGATCTCACGCCTTTAATCCCAGCACTAGGGAGGTNGAGACAGGAAGTGATATGGCTAGACGGAGAGAGGAATATAAGGCAGACGGAGACAGGAGCTGAGAGCNGTTTTCTGCTGAGGATTTTGTAGAGGTAAGAACTAGTTGCTGGCTGCTCTGCTTCTCTGATCTTTCAGCTTTCACCCTGATATCTGACTCTAGGTTTTAATTAATGAGACCAATTAGGATTCCTGCTGCATGGAGGAGGTCACATGTTGCAGAAGAATATGATAGCTTAAAACACAAGTGGGACTTTTGGTGCCTTCCCATGAACTGTGCAGCTATAGGACATAAAGAATACTTTCTGCTGGCCACTGGGGTTAGTCGGTGCTGTCCAGATACTCTCCATGTATGCGGACATGTGTAGGGGCATAGGCCCCTGCGTAAGACCATGTTGGAGAATCAGGGTGTGTTGAACCCAGGGGGTCAGATTCTTCATGTATAGGGAAGGTGGAAGGGGAAAGTGAGGCTGGGTTGGATTCATGTGTGCAGGACTGAACACCCAGTGGGGCTGCAGGGCCAGGATCATCAGATGGCCTGGGCTGCCATCAGAGTGCCCTCTCTAAGAAGAGGGGCANTGAGGTTTGGCATGGGGTATTCCGCTTGTAAGAAGGTTGAAAATTAGGGTAGTATTCTAGCTAGCTTTTCTGTTGCTATGAGGAAACACTCTAACCAAAAACAGCTTGGGGAGGAAAGGGTTTATTTCACCTTGCAGGTTACACTCCGTCGTCCAGGGAGGTTAAGGCAGGANCTCAAGGCAGGAACTGCAGCAGGAACTGCACAGAGGCCATGGAGGANTGCTGCTTACTGGCTTGCTCCTTCTGCTTCCTTCAGCTAGCTTTCTTACACAGCCCCAGCCCACCTTCCTAGGCATGGCACTACCCACAGTGGGTTGGGCCCTCCACCATCAATTAGCAATTAAGAAAATCACTCACAGACATGCCCATAGGTCCATCTGATTATAGCAATTCTTTAGTCAAGGTTCTTTCTTCCCAGGTGACTCTAGGTTTGGGTTAAGAAAGCTGAAATTAAATATGACAGGTAATTTGTTTTGTGTCATAATGTTGTTGAAACGTACGGGCTNAGGGGAAAAGAAGAGATCAAGTTTGAGGATCCAAGTAAAGGTGAGGTAGGGTCCCTCTATTGAGAGGCATGGACTGATGGAAGGGTATAGANGGGGTTTGAGGTCTTGTGTGTGAGTGAGATAGGGTCTCTCTGAATTAAGTTTGATGAATCAGCCTTTGTTCAGAGCTGAGGGTAAGTGAAGGTCTGGAGTTACGGATGTAGCGTTGTTTTGGAATCTGAATGCCTGGTCTTGGGGTAGCTGGAATTGAGGTCATTGTTTGGTTGAGGTTCATGGGGTGAGTGTTTAGCCTGCGGCATCCATGCCAGTGGTTTCCATTGGGTGGTGAGAGTCCATGTAAGGCTTCAGCTGGGAATGANGGAGAGCAGTTGGGATTGGGGTCAACGTGCGGTTGGAAAGCTGGCGACTAGCACCTTTTGGGGCTTGGGGATCAGTGTCTTGTGGAGTCTAGCATTAGCTTGTGTGTTGTTTGCAACTGGGGAGCCAGTGTGCACTAGCAATTGGTACATCTCCATGTGTCACTGAGTCAGAAATAAACATGTGGCCTGCTAAACACTCCCAGAGTGGCTGTGTCATGGGTCATACATGGCTGGGGACGGTCAGAATTGGATTGGGGGATCATATGCTTTGGGGTAACCTGGGATTGGANATTTAAGAGTCGGGATGCAGCCAGGTTTGAACTGGCCAGCAAGTATAGAGGGGTCAGGTGTTCACTTCCTGATCGTGTTAGAGGTTAATGTGTAGGTGAGTTGTAATACGTGAGTGGCTGACATGGTTTCTCATGTGGTGGGGATTAGAAGTCAATGTGTGATCAAAAGGGTGAGGATAGACCATAGGGGCTGGTGGGAAGGGANTATGGGGANTTGGTACTTTGTGCTGGATAGAGAGGTCTAGGCCTTGACTTCTCAAACTGGGCTTCTCGGAATGTGGAAGCCAGGAGNGTTCAGGAGTCAAGTTTATATGAATTGCTAGGCAAAAACACCACAGCAAATGATATCACCCATGCCTCCAGTTTTCTGCACNATGTGTGCCAACAGGTGCAGCANCAGTTGAGTGACACAAGCCTCCATTTGCATTACACATCTATCCCCTTTCAGTGCTCAGCAGCTTCCTCTTGCTATATACAGTGGCCTCATCTTGAGGTATATAGTGGCCCTTTCTCACCATAGACAGTCCCCCCCCTACGCCATAGACAGTGGTCTCCCCTCACAGCTCACTGTAGTCTTTCTTCATGGTGCATACTGGATGGACTTCTTCCTTTCCCAGTTTTCATTTTCACTCTCCTGGGGCACTTCCTGGGATCATAGCCCATGTCAACGTTCTTGCCCTCACATCCCAACTTGGCCCTGCATCTGAGGACCCCAGCCTAAGAGAAATATTTTTATAATATAGCTAATAAATATATGTAATGGGCATGAATTCCACATGGCTTTTCAAGATAAAGCACACACTTTCCTAGAGCCCACGCCTCTGGTAGTGCTGTTACCCCCTGCCCCTTTCACTCAGAAATAAGGGCTTTACTTTGAGAGTCCTAGCAGGACCCTCAAGAGCAAAGAGACAGATGTAGCTCCTAGACATCAATCCTCAGGTCAGACAGCCCAGAGAAAGGCTGCGTGAGAGTCCAGAGGGCAGCAAACACTCTGAGATGGTGGCTCTGGGAGGTCGGCCTGGAGCCAGGGATGCAATAAGTATGTTCTGGGATTGGGTTCTTCTGATTGATTCTTTTGCTGCAAGGTCAGTGTGGGACTGAGGTGGCTCGACTTCAGGCTTCCATTGTATCAGGGTGGTCCATGTCCCAACGACTCTGTGGGGATCAGTCTGCAGTTGCTGTGGGCTGCCTAGAGTGGCCAAGTTGTGGTCAGTGTGTGGTGATAGAGACAATTGAAACATGCTTGACGCTGGGGAAGCGGGCATGCAAGTCCAGTTCGACGTCAACCATTGTCGTGGGTTTCCTTGGGAGGGCTGTGTGGCTTGCTTGATGGGACAGTGACTCACAGAGTTTTGGGGTGATAGTTCAAGAAGTCAGAGGAGAGACCAGGATTCATCCAAGGACACTAGATGCCCTCTCCTTGGACACACACAGGCCTGTCCTAGGCCGCAGGGAGGATTTGTGCAGCACTGGCTGGATTTTTGTCCCCAATTGTCCTCTCCTCTGGCTGGCTTTAGGAAGCGACCAGCACACAGCCACCCACAGGCAGTGGGCTTTGCTGAATAGAAGGTCCATTGCTTGCTCCCTTCAGCAGTATCCACACATTCTCTGTCTCCTGCACAGTTGCCTACACCAGCTGTCTCTCCCTTCCAGGAAGAGCCTGGGAGGGATTCTGTAGTCTGATCTTCTGCACCCTGCAAGGCTTGGGAGCTGGCTTCCTGGAGTGAGGGTCAGGGTCAGGGTTCGAGTCCTGGCCANGTCGTATATGTGTCAGAATGAGCGATCCCTTTTTAGGTCACATATACTTTGGACTTCAACACTGCTTTATGTAGGCCGTAAAATTAATAGGTGGGAACTAGATTTATGGGCCCCACTGGGCCGTGCTTTGCTTGTTAGGTTAAACACACTGATTTCCTGGTACAAAAGTGCTTGTTAAAATAATCTCCCCCAGCATGTCCAGAGGGGACATATCTGTCTTGTTGGGGGATGGGGAGGAGACCATGATGCCCCATCCCCTCCTCCCTGCTGGCCCACCTGTCATGATCTTCCCCGACTCCAGCTGTGTGTGATGGAATGAATGATGAGGCTTGAGGGGTTGAAGGTCAAGGGAAGGAATGCACCTCTTCGCAGAGAGAGAGGGCTTCCCATCACCCTCCCACCCCCTGAAGAGCCACTTGCTTTTGTTTCTATCTCTTCTGGAAAGGAAGACCAGAGGAAGGGAGGCAGGGCTGGGAGATGCATGAGCTCAGAGCAGAGCACAAAGATGTCTCTGCTCCTGCTTCTGAAGACTTGGGATCATAAGTGAAGGCGGGGAGAAGAGGCCGCAAGGCCCTGTGATTCAGTACCTCTACCCTTTCCTCTCATCTACGAGTACCCTCCAATGACACCTGTCTGCAAGCCTGGGGCCTGGACTCTGCCTCTCTCCAGCTCCCCTCCCAGAGTGCCCCGGGGCAGCAGCCTCTGAATAATTTCAGCTACCCAGGAGGACACAAATAGTCTTGTTACCTTCTGCCCTGCTGGGTCCCTACTCCTCTTGGTGGAGCCACAGATGGAGACACTTGGGTAGAGCAGGTTGGGAGCTTCTGACAAGAGCTATGTTGCTTCCATGTGCTAGGCAGAGATTGGAGGCGGGCCTGTGAGGGGCTGATGGAATGGGCATTAATGGGCTTGGCCCAGGTGTGGGACAGAGCAGTGTTTTAAGAAGTACCAGAGACACCAAGACATGTAGCAGGGAGAGCCCCAGAGGAGGCCAGTCAGGACTAGTGCTGGGTGCTTAATGGGCCTGCAAGAAGCTTGTTGGATGATACTGTAATGACTAGAGATGGCCCAGCTGATAATGTTCCTGCCCCACAAGCGTGAGGACCTAAGTTCAGAATGCCAGCATCCTACATAAAAGTTGAACAGGGAGGGCAGCATCTGTAACCCCAGTGCTGGGGCAGGGTCAGGTGGTGGAGGTGGTCCAGAGGCCAGCCAGTTTAGCTGAACTGGTACCGGGTTTAGTGAGAGATTGTGTCTAAAAACTAAGATGGGGAACAGTGGAGGACACTGGTCATCGACCGTTAGCTTCCAAATGCACATGCACAGATATACATGTGCACTCTATGTGTGTGTGCATACGCCTACATGAACATACATATGCCACACAAATACACAGACACACACACACACACACACACACACACACACACACACACACACACATACACACGATCTAGTTGAGTCTGAAACCCATGAGAGTTTACATTTCCCAGTTGTGAGACACACTGTAATGTCCAGGTTCCTAGGAACAAAGTGGAGTACTGAGCTCCTTGTCTACCCCCCCATCTTGTCTTGGGCATCATGGGCTGTCACGTCTCCACATCCATGTTCTTCTCCTGGCTGGAAGCCATGCTCCCCTCTGTCAGCCAAATGGTTGAGCCTGGCAAACATATTTTAATTGCCCCTCCTCTGCCTCCTGTTGCTTGTCACATTTGTTGGTTCAGTAAAGCACATTGCCACTCCATGGCCAATTCTCCAAACGTGTTCTCTCACCATGTTCTCACTCAGTCACACATAGACAGGAACACAGAGGCCCTGAGACACCAATTGACGAGCCCAAGGCCACCCAGACAATGCATGTGTGAGCCAGGACCAGCCTTGGAGCTTAATATGCTGTCTGCTATCATGGGTGCCCCCATAGCCATGGTCACTGAGTATCAGAGTCTGTCACTGGTGAAACCAATAGGCTGTCTGGTTGGAGCAGGGTGTGGTCTGAATAGCTTTGAGTATCAAGTCCTATCATGATCTTAGTATATGGAGGAAATTTAGAGGGACTCAAATGGAATGAATTATGCTCTTCAGTAGCCAGCTTAGGCTTGGAGTTAGACAGCGGGGTTAGACTTTTGGTTCTTGTACTTTCTGTTTCTTTAAGCAAGCTACTAAACCTTCTTGTGTGCAGAATGAGACTAAGGATAGTCAAGTGATGATTCCACAAGATGTTGACAGCTGTGCCTATCATGCATAAGCCCAGAATCGCCTCTTTGTGCCAGTCCTAACCTTCTTGTTCTGAAATACTGCCATCTGCTGGTAGCTTCTGAATGCAACCACCACATACCATTAGGGCTGCGGCTACCGAGCCCCAAATTGGCTCCTACCTTCTCCACTGTGGTCTGTCTTCCTTCTTGCCATGGCAGCCATGTTCCTCCTAGTCTCCCAACTCTGCACACATCTCATCTCCTTGATGATGGAGCCTGCGCAGCAGTGAGCACAGAACCTTCTTTGGCTCCCTTCTCTCTACCTGTCGCCTAACTATGCCTTTGGTTGATGGATTTTAAAGATAAGACTATACATACTCTGGTGTTCACACTAGTAGCTGTGTGACAGCAACTTACAGAAACTCTCCAAGCTTTGCAACTGCAGGCCCCCCAAAATTGTTCTGACTCTGATCATCTTCCCTCCTGTCTCCAGCAGCCTCAGTTGCTCCCTGAGTATTCTATAGGGTACCATTTACCTCTAGTCCCAACTGTATACCTCTTGGCAGGTTCAGAAGAATTCAGCTCTGTCCATGACAGTGAGAAAAGGGAGATGCTTGGGAAAGGTCCAAGCCTATTTTGATGGTCACACAGAAGGACTTGGATTCCTCTGTCCCTGTCTATTCTTGCTTCCCTTGGGTTTCATCTTAGATTTTGTGTGGAGCAGGCTTGGCCTTTTGTGATCACTCAGAGCTTTTTCCAAAAGCAGAAGTTGAAGGTGTTTAGGCTTCTTCAAAGTCTTCTGAAGGGGATTCTAGCATGGCTGGGTCTATAGAAACAGGGCAGAGAGTTGGGGTGCAACACAACATTTGCTAAGGTCTTTTCTAGCTCTGGCATGCTTCATGTCTGAGTCAACCATCTTTTGACTTAATGACTTCCAAATGTCTGCTTGGGACAACTTGCTTATGTCTCTATAACTTAACACTAAACATGCCCCAGCAGACCAAACAGAACCTTCTAGACCTGAAGACAGGAACCAAGTGTCTTGCTGTAGCTGGGCTATGATCTCATCCTTCAAGTCCACTCTAAGCAGGCTGAGGTTCAGGCTCTGGTTGGTGATGGGTCTGGGAAGGCACTGCTTTCCCCTGGTACTTGTCCACCATGTATAGTGCCCCTCTCTCTAGACAGAGGCTCCTATGGGCAGCTCTGCCCTGTAGCACTTTGCTCTAGGCATCACTAACATCTTCCCCTGGGCTTCATGCCTTCTTTTCAGGTTCACATGTCTGACCTTGTCTGGCTCACTTTCTACTCTCCCTTGGGTAGGTAGGTTTCCAGCCCCAGAGATCACCAGACAGCAGGCACAGTAAGGAAGAACTCCAAGGGGTGGAGACCAGGGAGCAGGCAGATGCTGAGCCGGCCTTCCCCACAGCCCGGAGGATTAGAAGGGTATTTGTTGAGTCCGCAAGCAGGCGTGGCGGCAGGGAGCTTTGCTACAGCTTTGTAGCCCATCCAATGGCCTCTTTCAAAACAGGATTCGGATGAGTTAAGCATAAATGAATAAAAAACACATGCGATGGATTTCCCTCCAAAGACAGCGGGGTTTGAACATGGCCCAGGGAGGGAAGACAGGGTCTGGGGAGGAAAGCCGTGGCTTCCGC
>LZPO01027402.1:335844-346123 GCA_001675575.1 Neotoma lepida | reverse complement strand
AAGCAACTTAAGGGAGAAAGGGCTTATTTTGGCTCCCAGTTTGAAGGGATCCAGTCCGTCATGGAGGGGAGGTCATGGTGGTAGCTGATCACATTGCATCTACAGTGGGGCCAGGCTATGACATGTCAAGGTTTGCCCTCAGTGACCCACTTCCTCCTGCAAAGTTCTATTCCCAAAGGTTCCACAACCTTCCAAAACAGTGCCACTCTCTCAGGACCAGGTTTTCAAACACATGAGCTTTTAAGAAACATTTTATATTCAAATTATAGCACAAGCCTATGATGTGCGTGTGTGTGCGTGTGTGTTCGTGCGTGTGTGGTGTGTGCATGTGTGGTGTGTGTGTGTATGTGTGTGTGTATATGTGTATGTGTGTGTGTATATGTGTATGTGTGTGTGTGTGTATGTGTGTGTGTGCAGGTATACACATGCCATGATGCACACGTGGAGATTAGAGGACAATTTTCAAGACTTGGTTCTCACCTTCTACGTATTGAGGCAGGGTCTCCCTTGTTTCTGCCACTGAACTGCACATTACAGGTTGGTTGGCCCAGAGCATCTAAGTGATTCTCTTGTCTCCACCTCCCATGTTGCCTGAAGAGCACTGGGATTACAGATCTGTGCCACCGCACCTGGCTTTTTCTCATGTGGGTCTGGGTGTAGAACTTCTATACCCAGCCAAGCAAGGCTTGGGCAGCTTGTGTCTTCACCAGCTGAGTGCCTTCCCATGCCTGTCTCTGCTTTTTATCCCATCCTCTCTTCTTGCATACAAAACCTAAGCCTTGTTCCATTTCATTCATGCTTTCTTCTCTAACATGATTAAACAGCTTCTTTCTTGTCCTGGGATTTTACTTTAAATGCCTGTTCTAAAGACCACTGCCATGAGATGAATGTCTTTAGGCATGTCAAGACAGTGAAAGTTTGGTCTGCAGTTTTCCTCCTAAATATTTTTCCTCCTAAATAAGTTTTTAAGGTTTGTTTTATTATTTAAAATGTGTATGTCTACATGTACTTGAGTGAAGTGCCTTTGGGTCCAGAAGAGGACATCAAATCCCCTGGGATTGGAGTTACAGCAATTCTGGGACTCCTAACCTGGCTGCTGGGAACCAAGTCAAGGTCCTCTCAAGAGCAGCAAGTGCCCTTAACAAGTGAGCCGTCTCTTCAACCCCTGAATATCTTGTCTTTCCCATTCTCTTACTCTCCATCTCTCTGCAATTTTATTCTTATCATAGCTGGCAATGGCTCTTCCACCTGGGCAGATAATGTATGTCTTTGACTTGAAGTGTTCTCGACCAACAATCAGTAAACTACACGCTGTGGCCCAATTCAGCCACACCATCTACACCTGTACTGTGGACAACTGTGCTACCAACTCAGTACAGAGCTGAGCCACTTTAGCAAAGACTATATGGCTCCCAGAAACCAAAAACACCCACTGTCTGGGTCTTTCTAGAAAAGCTCTGTAGCTCTACTTTAGACGTTCTGTTCAGTGCAACGTGGCTGTGGCCATGCTTACTGTTGCCTTACTGTTTAATTCCTATTTATGCTTCTTTTCCTTTTGAGTTAATCATTTTTTTATGATTCCATTTGTCTCCATCATTGGATTATTAGCTGTAGAGATCATTGTGGGATTTATTATACATCTCTTTAGTAATCACAGTCTGTTCAGAAGGCATCTCACTGCCTCACGGATTGTGCAAAGCTTTCTGCTATGCTCATTCATTTTTTTTTCTCCTGCAGTGAAGCTCCTATTTTTCCTTTAAATAATCAATTGAATTTTAAATAAAGTTTAAAATTAAAAAAATATTTAATATTTATGTATTTATTTACCTTTTCCAAATGTNCCCCCCTCTGTGTGTGTTGATTCCTGCTTTGTGTCTGGTATAATTTTCTAAAGAAATTGAACTAATTTCTTTAACATTTCCTGTAGTAAAATTATATATCTGAATATGACTTAACTGTTCTTAAAATTTTAGATAGTTATTGGATTCAGAATGCTAGATTGGCACTTTGTTTAGGTACTTTTAAAACACTCCATTGTTTCTTGGCTCACATAGTCTTTGACAAGAAATCTGCAGTAATGTTTGTCTTGGTCTGTTTGTACTTCCCCCACTGACTGTCCTTAAGATTTTCTCTTTATCATAAGTTTTCAGAAGTTTTGTGCTGATATGATTTTCTTTATTTTGCTCTTTCTTGAGGATTTTTTTTCCCTTCCTGGATCTGTGGGTTTCTAATTTTCATGAAATCTGGCAAATTTTCTTATCCAATGTCTTTGGACACTTTTCTGTCCTGTCCCTTTCCCCTCTGAGCCTCAGCAGCAAAGGACTTATATCATAGCCTTGTTCCTCACATAGCTGGGGATCTGCTGGGCTCTCCCATAGCTTCTCTGTGCACTTTATCTGCAGTTTCCTTTGCTGTGACTTCAAGCTCTCCAACTTTTCTTCTGTNGTTTCTAATATGTTTTTAGTCCTGTCCATTGAAATCTCCACTTGAGACTTATGTGTATTTGTGTGTGTGTGTGTGTGTGTGTACTCATGCATGCACACATCTGAACTCATGCATGCACACATCCTCCTCCTCTCTGTCTGTGTTTCTTTACTAAATTCCTGATTATATCATCTAGCTGGTTCAGTGAGCATTGTTTGATGGTTCTATCAAGTGAAGTTTTTCATTATTGTTGTTTGTTATTGGATTCTTTTCTGTGTTTGGGTTGTATTTTATGCTTCTTGTGATGTCTGGAAATTTTCTTTCTTTTCTTTTTTTTTTTTAACTTTCATTGATTCTTTGTGTATTTCATATCATGCATTCTGACCCCACTGATCTTCCATCCCCTCGAATCTGCCTTTTGCCCTTGCAATCCCCCCCCAAACAAAACCAAATTTAAAAGAAAAAAACAAAAACAAAACACAGAAACAGAACAAAAACAACAACAACAAAAAAGAAGAAACTTTTCATAGAAGCTGTGACATATGGTTCACCCTTTAGTCTATTCATCTTTGCTTGTAAGAATTCATTACCACCAGTCATTGGTCTGGCCCCAGGCCTCTGGTCTGTGCTACACCACAGATAATGGGCTCTCACTAGGGCTCCTCTTGGATATCCTTTTGTAGTCCTGTGTCATGGAGATACTACAGATCCAAAACAGCAGGATCTTCATGACACAGGATGCCTGGAAATTTTATACTGGGAACTGGATGGACCTTGTCAACCACAAATTGTTGAGACTTTGGGTTTTGTTTTGTTTTTTCCAAAATCAAGGGTTTTAGTTATGCTCAGTAGTTATATCACTGATGATTTAGTTTAAGCTTGTCAAAGCTTCCTTTTAGGTATTTTTCTGGTGGGTCATACTAAAGCACTAAGTCATACCACTAGAGTCTCATGCATCTGATGTTCTATGTGTTCTTCAGGGACTCTACAGCCCCATCTAATATTCTAGAATATTCAGATTATGGCTCCTGATAATTCTCTTCACAGCCTCATAGAGCCTTGCTATTCTCATGATCAAAGACCTGAGGGGGGGTGGTTTATGAAGTCCATGGCTCTGTGCTAGGTGGCTTACTTCACCTGGTAACCCTTCCCCTCAGTACTTAGCTGCCTTGGCCCCTGCACTCTGACTATGCCCTTCTCAACCTTGAGATGCCATAGCATCCTGCAGTTTCTGACGTGCTCTGTGCTCTGGAGCCATCTGTTGTCCAACATCTGAAACCAGTTGTCATATATACTTTTCTAATTCCTAATCACTGAAGCAGGAAGGGTAATCAATCCTTCATCACTAGAAGAGAATGACTAGATACTCTGTCCATTCTTGATTTGAACAACTGAGAAACACAGACTCAAAGGCTGGCAAATGGCTTTAGGTAAAAGAGCTTGTCACCATACTTGACAATCCAGGCAGGTCCCACATGATGGAACCTATTCCCACAAATTGTCCTTGCATCTCCACATATGTATATGTCCCTTCCACCAATAAATGTAACTAAAAAAAAAAAAACAGTACAGACTCAAATAAGTTGCAGAAATTGATTTTGAGGATTTTGCTGACCATAAGCTTACTAAAATTCAAAGCTTTGGACAAAAACATTACCCACTATTGATATCTTATTATGTTTTGTCATAGTGTTGGTCCATATTTAGTGACACTTACAGACAGGAGTTTTTACAAATTTAACTTTATAGTGGGTGGATGTGGGAATTGGGGACTTGAATAAGCAGAATGAAGCAGTTGGCATAAATCTTGCAGTAGAGTTAGGGGCATTGTGGTCACTTGCAGACGATATGACTCACAGTTTAGAAAGCCCAAGAAAATGAAGGAAAAATGGCTGGAAATAGCAAGGTTGTTCAGAAAAAGGATTTCCATATATCAATACAAAGTAAAATACAATGGTAAAATGTTCTTCATTGTAGAAGCAACAGACCATGGACTACAATATCAGATTCATATAGTTTTAAGGTTTAGGAAAATAGGCAGAAATAAACTGTGTAAATGAAATTACAAAGTTGAGTGGAATGACAGATCTATACATTTTTAAATAGCCAGGGAGAGGATTGTGTTCACATTTGTGAGCACTCACCACCGGGATGCTGTCCATTTCCCACAAATTAAACTGTAAATTATTTGTAATCCTTGTCAACGGCCATGTGGGATTTTTTTTTCCAGAGGTAGGCAATATGATTCCATTGACTAATGTTTGAGAAGATCCAGGGAACTTTTGAAAACAGAGAGTAATGAAATGGGAGTTTCCCAACCAGACACTGACATGTATAATGAGGTAGAATAACCACAGTTGTATGGAACTGTGCAGGCGTAGACAAAACAGATTGCTTGGACAGACGAGAAAGCTTCATGAGACCAAAACCATCCAAGAGTGTATCGTGAAGTAGAAGCGGCGATTTGAGTTGGTGAGGTAGAGGTGAATTTGTCCAGTCAGCACACCTGAGTTTACTCTGCAGTGCACTTGGAGTAGAGGGTTTGTGAAGGTCAAAACACAAGCTGTGTCAGAATGAATGAGGGAGACTTTCAAGCACGGTGCTGCTGATCAAGGGAGCAGGGAGCAACATGTGCATGCTTCTGCTCTCTCTGATGATTTGGCTCTGTAAGATGAAAATGTGCTTAGATTTTACAGAAATACATCGAATCATATATGGATATGAGAAACTGTCTCATGGGACAGGAGAGAAAGAGTAGAGTAGAGGTTTGGAAGTGTTTTCTATTCTTTCTGTTGCTGTGATAAAACATTACAACCAAAAACAACGCAGGGGAGGACAGGGTGTATTTAGCTGACACTTCCAGGTTACAATGCGTCACCAAGAAGTCAGAGCAAGAACTCAGGACAGACAGGAAGGCAGGCTTGCTTGCTGTTCCATGCAACATTCCCTCCAACCTGGGGACTCAGTGACTGCTGAGCAAACACAGCAGGGACAATGGAGGGTGCTGCTTGCTAGCTGGAGCGGAGGTTCAGGCTGAACTAGCTTTCTTATACAACTCAGGACCACCTGCCCAGGGAATGGAGCCATGTTCAGTGAGAGACCCTGTGTGAAAAATTAAGGTGGAGAGCAACTGAGGGAGGCATTTAACCTCAATCTCTGGCTTCCATATGCACATGCACACACATGCATATTCACACATATATGTACACACATACACACATGTGTTCACACACACAAACACATACATCAACAACATACATGCACAAAATAAAATTTTTAAAAAAGAATGTTTTCAGAGCCCTAAGTTTTTCAGGAAAGAATGAGATGGGATTTCCTTAAAATTTAAGATATGGGTCAACAGAGACATCATGCAAATTTACTAAGCCAATCGCCAACTGAGAAGTAATCTGTAATAATGCTGAATTATGAAGTAAGACCATCATCTACTGAGAGGAAGAGCAGAATGGAAAAGCTTGGAAGATGTACAGAAGAGAGCCCATGGGCTCATAGAGGCTAAGAAGATGTTTTAAAAGGCATCAGGGTGGAGGAGAATGTAGGAGTGAAATAGTGAGATGGCCCCTCTTAATCTACAGTATTGGTGATGTAAAATCCAATAGCACTATGCAGAATGAGGCAGAGAAGACTGTAAGAGATACAATGGTACTTCCTTAGAACTGTGGGATGCTGAGGGTGTGTGGTCCCCAGACCATATGCAACTTTCCACACACTGGAGAGATGCTTGTTCATGCACAGTTGTCTATAGCAACATCTCTCTGTAGTGAGAAGGTAGAAGGAAGCCTAAATACCCAATCACAAGAAAGTGGATGGATGGTGGAGTGTTTATAAGTGAGGCTACTACACCTCTGTTAAAAATAAAAGGATCCCAAGTGCAAATTTTAAGATGAGTGCACTTTCAGAATATAACACTGAGCAAAAGCAAATTGAAAGATACTCATGAGTTGATGCCATTTCTGTAAGGATCCAAAACATAAAGGTCAAAAGAATCTCAGCACACGTCACTCGTGGGACATATGTGTAGTGTGGAGACTGAAACACAAATGAGACTTTCTATAGTTTGAGTGAGTGTTCCCAAAGTTCGTGTGTCAAAGTCTTGGTCCCCCAGGGTGGCACTATTGAAAGGGGAAGTCGGGAAGTGTGGTCTGATGGGAAGTCCTTCTATCATTTGGGACTTGGCTTCAAAGGGCGTTGCGGAACCGGTACACCTTTCTTCCTCTTCTCCCCTCCTTGGTCCTCCCTCTTCCTCCCCTCCTTTCCCCGTCTTTCTCTTTCCCTTCCTATTCCCTCTCCTCCCTCCTCCTTTCTTTCCCTCTTCCCTCTCCCTTCCCTTCTTCCCCCTCCCTCAAGTTCTTTTTTCCTTTCCCTCTCCTTTCCTTGCTTTCTCCTCTCTCATCCCCCCGCCCCCCTCAACATAGTGTCTTGTTATGTAATCCTGGTACTCTCTATGTATTCCAGACTGGACTTGAACTCATGACAATCCTCCTGCCTTGGCCTCCCGAGTGTTGGGGTTATAGGCATTCTCCAGCACCCATGGCCTTGCCTTCCCCCTTGTTTTCTGCATCACAAGGGAAGAAGTCTTGCTCTGTGCTTGCTGGCTGAGACTTCTCCAGACACCCAAGACACCAGTTCCACTTGGTCTTTTGTTGGAACATCTAATTCCGTATGCTAAATAAACCTTGTCTCTTTATAACTTAATTATCCCTAGTGTTTTGCAATAGTGATGCAAAGCTGAAGAACAGAAATGATTACAAACAAATTAGTCATGATTAGATTTGGAAAGAGAGGAAGGGAACTCAGTGGAGCAGAGAAATGTAGACTCTTGCAAGTGTAATAAAACGCTTCACTAGATTAAAAAAGCTAAAGCAAATTGACAGTCTGTTGATGTAGAAATATCAACAAACTTCATAGAAGAAAACCATATGAAGGAATACATGTATTGATGATACGATCTTCTCTCTGTGGCTCTCTGTAAGTCATAATGCAACTCTGAGAAAATATTTCTAATATATATGACAAAAATGCTTGACCTTGAACCACACAAGTTCTCAAGGGCTCATCTCATCATCTAAATGTTACATTCCTGGAAGGAAGATTTGAGTTCTTGTCCAGCTTATTATCCAAAGGAACTCAGATTGGAGTAAGTCGCCCTTCCTTTAGGTTGGTAAAGATGAGGCAAGCGCCAATCAGACTCACAGGCTGTAAGCCCCTCAGCAGGTGCTGGTACAACAATGCTGTAGAAATCACATTTTCTCATTCCTAGAAACGTATCTCAGAAGGCTGTTTATTGGGAGACTAGAATGGTCCAGGTATCTGGAACTAGACACTTCATTGTACATACCTGGCAAAAAGACTCAATGTCAACACAAAAGTGTGGGATTCATATATTTTTTTTCTGAAAATACTTTCATGATACAGAAAATTTAACACTGAACTTACAAGTGGTGTCCGTTGTGGCTGGAGAGATGGCTCAGCAGTTAAGACCCCTGGTTGTTCTCACAGAGGACCTAGGTTTGATTCCCAGCACCTACATGGTGTACAGACATGCAGACAAATACTTATAAACATTAAATAAANACAAATCTTAAAAAACATAAGTAGTATGTATTTTAATAATATTTATAAGTTAATAAATTTTGACACACAGTGGTTCCCTCTTCTNGAATATCCTTTTTAATAGTTTCAGCTACTCATGGTCAACTAATGGCTGAAACACTAAATGGAAAATTCTAGAAGTAAGCATTTAATGAATCTTAAATAACTTTCATTAGAGAACATTGTTATAATTATTCTATTTTATAAATAGAAAATGCTNTTTCTTTCTTTCTGTGCCTCACTTGTGAATTCATCATATGTATAGGATAAAATGCCACCTCCATAATTGTGGGGTCCTGAACTATCTGCAGCCTTGGGAATTTGCAAAGTATTTGGTTGGGGGGATTGTTGCCACCACAGACACACACACACACAGACACACACACACATACACACACACACACAGACACACATGCATGCACACAAACATATGAAACATTCTAAGAAAAAAAACTTGACATGTTCACTTAGGTACTTGTATTGTAACTGAGTTTAACTTGTTGACGTTTGTTCTATACTCATACATTGCTTATCTGCAATAAAGGAAACAGACCAAGCCTGAAGCAGTCATGTATTCCTCCTCTCCAGGGTCACCCTGTCCTCCTCAGCAGTCTCAATATTGGAGAGGAAGAGGAACTTGCTACTATTTGCATGGCACTGTTTGCTCAAGAAAATCAAAGCAAATTGCTGAGTGAAGTAGAGGAAACAGTAAAAACAGACAGTGGCTGCTAAACAGACTAGGTATACATAACCCCAGAAGCCTTACTGTGCAGAAATAACAGAGTAGGAGACACGGTGAGAAAAGAGGGCTGGGAATGTAGCCCAGTGGTAGAGTTCTGGCACAGCACGTACAATGTCCTGGGTTCAATTCCTGGCACACACACACACACAAAGTACCATAGTGAAGAAAAATGTATCATAGATTTCATTGAAACCTTAGCTAAGAATAAGCTTAAAAGAGTTGGTGGCTCATCCTCACTTGGCTAGACATAGAACCCTCTAGGAGACACTCCTCTGGGCATGTCTGTGAGGATGTTTCCAGAGAGGTTTAATTGAGGTAGGAAGACTTACCCTNAATGTGGGCAGCACCAGTTCATGGGCTGANGTAACAGACTGAGTGGAAAGAAGTGAGCTGATTATTGACACTCATTTCCCTGCTTCCTGACTGTGGATGATGTGACCAGCTGCCTCAGGCTTCTGTTGTCCTACCCTCCCCCACTGCACTCTCAACCCATGAGCCAGAACAAGCCCTTTCTGAAGCTGCTTGGGTCAGGGACTAACAAGAATTACAAGTGCGTCTTACTCACCCTGCATCCCCATGAGCCCATAGTACACATACCCTCTTCTACAAGCACCCACCTACCCACACNGCTCTATCCAGAAGGAACTTCAGCAAGAAACCGAAAGTGAGACTTTCATAAAGTGACATATTCATTCTCTGAATGAAGCTTTAATATAGTAAAGCTATTTTAGAAGAGCTAATATGGATAAATTAAATATATACCATTCAAAATCCCATTCTCCTAAAAGTATATGTTCTATTTAAAGAGAATAAAAAGACAAAGCAGCAAGTCCTATCAAGCATCAGAATCCACCTCAAAAACACACTAACCAAGGTAATAGAACTGGAGTCCAGAACAGAAGAGAAAGCTCAGAAACCAGCCCACTTACAATATGGCGCACAGGCAAAGTGTCATTTTTAAATCAGTAGAACAAGGGCTGNGGAGAAGGTTCAGTCAGCAAAGTGCTTGCCTTGTGAACATGAGGACCTGAGTTTGGATCCCAGAACCAAATATGTAAAAAGCCAAGTATGGTGAAATGTACCTGTTGTCTTAGCACTGAAAGAAGGGAGGTGGAGACCAGAGGATCGCTGGAAGTCTGTGAGGTGACATTCCAGGCCTAATNAAAGATGGAGGGCCTGCAGACCCATGTGTGTCAGTCTCTGACTTCCACATGCATGCTATGTACTTGCCTATCCCCACAAGCATGCGCACACACATAACAGCAGCACAATGTTCAAGAAGTCTTATTGTTCTAGCAGTTGATAAACCATTAGAGAAAAATGAAATTAGATCTCTTTCTCACAGATTTGCATACATACGTATAGATATATNTCACTTTGATTACATTAAATGGCTAAGAATGCAGTTTGAAGTCTCAAGTCCCTTAGAATAAAGTCCAGTGCTCATTTAAGCTGGGGATGGAAGGCCTTCCTGAAACCATTTACAGAAACATAGCTGTAACA
>LZPO01027402.1:313137-335069 GCA_001675575.1 Neotoma lepida | reverse complement strand
GCCTGCCTCTGCCTCCCGAGTGCTGGGATTAAAGGCNTGCACCACCATCGCCCAGCCTAAAAACTATCTTTTGATGTCTTTCAAATTTATATACTTATAAACCTCTTAGTGAGTTTCTTTTCTAAATTTGTTANCAAGGAAAACTATAGCTATAACTATCTAATCTNCAACTCCCTCAGAGACCCAAGAAGTAAATAATATTAACTGAGTAAGCAGGAAGTGCAAACAAGCGACTTCCAAAAAATGTGAGAAATGACAGAAACAGCTGACTGCCTGGACAGTCACCCGAGGTTCCTCTGCAACANTGGGGCACCCATCTTCAGCCTACAGGCCTAGCATATCTGACAGACTCATCTGTGAAGCAGGATTTTCTAAAGGGCCTCTCNACCTTGTCTTGGCAAGATTCAGCAGTCCTTTCTTTTGTGTCCTGCTTGTCCATTTGGATAGCATACTATCAACAGTCGATGTAAGGGCATTTTCTTGCCCAGTGGCTAACTTTTGCCACAAAGAAAGTAAACTCTATAAGGAGTTTCTTCTTCCCATCATCTTCTATGAAGGATATTGGTGCTGCCGGGAGCAGACATATCTATCTCATTGTCATTTAAAAAAAAAGAATCTATGCTATTAAAACATCTTAAATGCCATATTCTGTAGATTTCTGAAGTGCTTGAAGATGACCTGTCTATCTAAAATATATTTCTGTTTGACCTTGAAAACATACCTAACATTACTACAAGTTCAATTTTAATGACTAACTACTAACTTGCATTTCTTTATATCCTGATTAGTTGATAATAATAACTTTCAAGGACTAACAATTTGCATTACGTTGTTAAATAAACTGTATAGGTACAATACCTTGAATAAGATTAGAAATATATGTACAGTATTTTCTAACAAAAATCAATCTCAAATTTGTATCAATATATATAATTTGTATACAATATACAAAAATCTGATCCAATGTAAAATATTTAAAACTAGTAGTTGCTTTTTAAAAGTAGATTCAATAATCTACTTTTTATCCTCTTATTTCTATATCTCTTTTTTTCAGAGTAGATTCAATAATCTACCTCTTATCTATATCCTCTTTTTTCTTTTTAAACAAGAACTCTTCTGATCATTATCAATTAACAATTTGTAACCAATGATCCTAAACAATGACAATATCCATAACCCATTGAATGGTCAAAAACCACCCACCCCACCTCTTGGGAATGAGAGTGTTGTATTCTTAAATTTACTTCCTGCTGTCTGGGGGTGAGGGCATCTTTAGGGGATCCTGAAAAGAAAAATTTTGAGTTAACNGTCAAGTCCTGGGAGAGGTATTTGTCCAGTCTCTATAATGGGAAAGTGCAGGGCTTGTCTCAAGTCCTTGCTCAAGTAGTCTGTGAGGCTGGATCATCTCAGCTAGCCATCTCCAAATTGTCCTGAGCAGTTTGTAGTCCAAAGCCAATCTTTGGGTGGTGTTTGTCAGCTTAGTGGTATTATCATTGTCATGATGGAATCGTTGTTGTGGGGCCCCATCATCTTTTTGGAGAGTTCNAAGATCANATTGGGTCAGATTATTTCTTTTCTTGGNAATTTTTTCCTGGTAGTTCTTCCTTTTTCTTTGGATGCTTATTTGTCCAAAGGTCTTTAAATTCCTCAAGACAATTGTTTTTATTATCCTGAAATGACAAAAACAAAACCCTTCCCCAACCCTAACTTTGGGGAGTTTCCAAATCTAATCTTATCAATTTTAATTTACGTTTTTTCCTGAATTTTTGTTCTCTCTTTTATAGCTGTTCTATCATCCAGAGCAGTATGGTTTTTTACAATAGGAATTAGGTTCTTTAATTGCTCTGGGAAGGGGTTTCTTCTACGTTGGCAGGAAAGGACTGAACTGAATTTGTCATTGGGTCCACAAGAGGCCCCTCAGGGAATTTCCCGATGGCAAAGGCAAAGGAATCTTGTCTGTCACTTGTTGTACATGGGACTACATTTGTTAGTCCAATGTTTGCCTTTACCACACCTTCTGCATAATCCAGAAGGGAGGGGTGTTCTCTTAGGATTATTTCTTGAAAAAACATTGTTTCTAGGAATGTCCTNTTTACAGTCCCTTTTTAGGTGACCTTGTTTACCACATTTGAAAGATCTCTGACAACAAGGAGTTGTTGGAAGCAGAGTTTTCTAGATACATCTGGGAAGCTGCACATGAAGTCACAGTGGTTGTGACAGCATGCACAAGACCTGTGCAAGCTCAAGCCAGGCCAAATTCCAGCACAGAGACTGGAGGTGAGTACAAAGTCCCACATGAACTGAGAAGATGTTGGCAATTGGCAGCTGCTGGGAAAGGAGGAGTCAATTGTCATTAATGGTGTGGCCCTTGGTAAGTTGACCATGCTCCAGGGAAAGGCCACACACCCAACAGTATATGGGCAGCACAGAATTGATAGATTTTTAAAGGAGACACAAAGTTGGGGGGAAAGGGGTAGATCTGGGTGGGGGAGGGGATGAATGTGATAAAAATGTATTATACAAAATTCTCAAAGAACTAATTAAAAATAGCAGGAAAAGACGCATACACAAAGACTGGATCCTGTTTCTCCTTCCCTTGAATGNGGGCTGGACTCAGGGAGCCACTGCTGGCCAGTAGCATGTGGCAGAAAGTTGATCATGACTTCCACACCTAGGTCACTAAAGGCAATGGGCTTCTCTCAAAGAAGGACAAGATAGTGTTTGGAGTGCACTGAGGTCCCTCCTGTGAGAAACCAAGGACCCAGCCTCTGGTCATTTGCCTGAGTCACCTTCAAAGCCTGTCCTCTCTTTCCAGTGGAGTCTATGGAGGAAAGTAGGCCCAGCAATCACCTCACAGGGGTCCCTGTGTCAGAACCACCTGGCTGGGCTACTCCCAGGCTCCCAGCCCATCNGGGTACAATATAAATGCTGTTGTAAGTCCTTGTCTCGGAGCCATATGACATGTAGCCTCAGAGGATGATTACCAGTGCCTTCTTGGCACTGGTCTCCCAAAGTGTTTCTAAGTGTTGTCAGACAAGTCAGAAGCAGCCCCAGGGCCCTCTGAACCAGCCCCAGGCCAAAAGAAAGCAAGGTTTTCTTGGAAGGTCCACAGAAGTCCCCAATGTTTGCTAGAGTCTTTCTTCAGTTGGTCATTCTTTCTGGCTTTGTCAAACCCAGACAAGCATCCTGGTCCGCTCACTTGATTTTGGGTGTGTGAACTACAGACTCAGGGTGTCACATCCTGCAGGTAGCACTGATATCCGAGGCTGTTCCCACTGTAAGGAGGATAGGGTAGCATCCACCAAGCTTTGCTATTCATTGCCCTGCGGTGAGTACCCAGGCTGCTTTGAGGAACACCTTTGGTCTCTCCTTTCCTCCAAGACTGCTCAGACCTCTGCCTCCAGCTCAAGAACCAACCTCTTTCCTTGTAACCTATCCCAAGTCAGTTCCATGCATGCTGCTGCTTCTAGGTATCTCCACCACACAGGTCCTGTAGGTCTTCCCTGAACAGCCAGGGATTGCTGAGGTGAGTTTCTCAATGCTTTGAGTTCACAGAGAGATTGGACCTCAGGCAGGGAAAACAAACAGTCCATCCCCCACACCCAGACATGAGATCAAAGCAGGTCTCTAGGGCCAGGTTTCCACTCCTGAGAGTCTGGGGTTACCTTTCTTCCTCATTTTTCCCTCCATCCTTACAATCACTGTTGAGCACTAGCTCCCCCCGCCCCCGCACCATATCCCCTGAGCTTGGGCAGGAGAGAGGGGTGCTTAGCAAAGCTGTGTGTTGAATGAAGAAGGGAAGAGAAGGAATTGCTCATAAGGAGATCAAGGGAGGCCCCAGGCTTAGAGATGGGCAGGTCTGCCAGGTACTTAGGTGGTCCCAGGGAGATCACTTTCCCAGCAGGCTGATGTCCAGGCCAAGGCCAGTGTGCTGCCTGCAGATACTCTGCCTGGGTGGCCAGGACCCAGAAAACACTTGGCCATAAGCTTCTTTGGGGGTCTGACTATCTACACAGCCCTGACTAGTGACTAAAACTCCAATGTGGCCTCAGAACTCAGTCTGGAGTCCACTCAGATCCTTGGAACAGTTGCCTCAAGTCTCTCTTGGGGTCTACTCCCCCACTTCTGTTTCCTCTTTTACTAATCCTTCCAAGGCTGACCGGGGGACCACCAAGCCCCTGTCCCAGGCCTGGGTGCTTCTGCGCTTCTCTTTCTCTACTCAGATTCTGCAGGGCTCACAGATCCAGCCAAGCTCTGCCTTACCAAGCAGCTACTTTCCAATACTCAGCTGGCCATCCCCCTGCCCCAGATGTGCACCTGTGTATCCACCNGACTTCACTCTGGTGTTCTAGGCCAGTGTTCCTTGAAGGCACCAAGTGGCCCAAGGGTTTGTNGCTGGGGAGTAAGTGAAGCTCCCTCACAGAGCAGGGATTAGAGACAAGAAAGATATGGCCCAGGGTGAAAATTTCAGAGTTACAGCCTCACCTCAGACCTGCTGAATCAGAACCGCAGGCATGGTCAGAGTCTCTGCCTTGATAGCTACCCCAGGGAAAGATCTTGTTTAGTATCCTTTGATCTGTCTGTCCATCTACCCATCCTTCCATCCTCTATCTCCTCACCTGCTCATCCATTTACCTGCCTATCAATGGTCCATCTATCATCTTTAATTTATCTGACTATCCACAATGTACCTAGAATNATCTGTCTGTCTGGTTGTCCGTCTATATCTTTCTACCTAGATGGTACAGAGCATTTGCTGGCCCAGGGAGAGGAAAATGGGGACCCCTCCTGGTGCTGTGTACACCCCTGGGGAAGATCTGAGAAGTGAGGTTGGAAATGGGGAACTACCTTAGTCAGTGGAGTGCTTATCTTGGGGAATGGATTTAAAAAAAAAAAATCATGGTTTTTGTTTTAAAAGAGNAGAGCAGGAAAACATGTGCTTATAATGCCAGTGCCTGGGGAGCAGTGGGGGAAAAGCAGGTCGATCCCTGGGGCTCACTGGCCAGCTAACTCTAGCTTACTTGGCAAGTTCCAGGCCAGTGAGGAGAGGCCATGTCTCAAAAAAATGTACAGTATTTGAGGAATGACAGTCAAGGTTGCCCTGTGGCCTCCACATGTATGTGTACCCCACCACATCACCAGAAATTAGTGTCTTTGTATAGGGAAATATTCTTAGCATGGGATTCTTAACACTCAATGGGTGCTTCTTTGAAANTGCANAAGATGAGGGTTTGAAGAGAAGGAAGAAAGGGAACAAGGGAAGGGGGGAGGGAAATAAGGAGGATGGGGATGTGAGGCCTTCCTGGGTACCAGACAGTCTAACTTTTGTAGGTTCCACCCCAGAGTATATAAAAGAATTAAAATGCACCCAAATCCCACATTAAACAGAATTATTTTGCTATAAAATACTTGGAAAGAATTTTTATAATTTTGCTTTTGAAATGATTTGGCTGTAGTTTCCAGGCTCAGTTTACGATCGCCTCTGACTTCCCAGCCACCCTCGTGCTCAGGAATCTATGCAAGGCGAGAAAATCGAAGGTACAAATTGTTTTCAAATGGAAGGGAAACCCCACAAGTTTGCAATGGACCCCGTTAATGAAGTTCGGATGCATTCATGAATTATCTATTATTTCCAATTTTCCTCTTCTGTATTTTGGGATCAAATTTATTTTCTCATTATGTTTTGTTGAGTAAAGAGGTTATGGACCCAAAATGCAGACAAGGATTTATAGGAAACAGTCCTGGGAGGGATGGAGAGGATGAGCCTCTGTGCAAAGAGCTTGTCTCATCTCCAAGCCAGACCGTTTCCTTGTGGACAGTCTTTATTCCAGCTGGCCTCTCAGAGCCCAGCCACCACTAGACCAGGCAAGGGCCAGGGCTGGGGCTGGGGGTGGACTGTTCAGTTGCCATGTTCTGGGGAGTCTGGGAGGGTCAACCTAGGTCAACATGTCACATCCAATTGAGGGTCTGCAGTTATGAGAAACCTGCCTCAGGCCAAGGAACCTGTGAGGCCATCAGGGGCCTGGCTGCAGGGCACCTGTACTTTGTCACTTGGATTCCTTGGAACTGGCCCTGAGGAGCTGGGGGAGAGGGCCTGAAAGCTACTTGATGGACTCCTGTGTTCAGTCACTGGCTGTTTTATGATCTGAGAGGTGAACTGGGGAGCAGCTACATACGAAACCTTGTACGCACTGAACAAAAATGCAGACCAACCTTGTATGTTGGGGCTTTTTTTTTCCAACAAAAAAATTAAATAAAAGGAAACAAGTCTCATAGCTCACTTCAGGTAATGGTGCTGAGATCTGCAGGCCTCTCACTCCCAGCACTGGCCTCCTGATGGCTTCCTGAGGAATCCTTGCAGGGATACAGAGTGACCCTATCACTCACAGATGGAGTCTGCAAGAGCCTGGGAGCCCCCTCTGCTTTGGGTCCCTGGGGTGTAGGCTGCTGNCCTTGACCCCCAGCCACCACCACAACTCTGTGGGGCCTTCCTCCTTGGTGTAGTGTGGCTGACGAAATGAGGTGCTGTGATTAATGGGGTCTCTTCTTCATGTCAGGATGATATATGGGCTACAGGAGCAGGCCTGACCACAGTGTGGGGGGCCTGTGAAGGGACCACACCCGGCGGAACCCCAACAGACTAGGGCTTGGCNCTAACTTGTGATAGAGACATATCCCTTGTCATATGAACAGTTCTTTGATGAAAACTTCAATATGGAGTCAGCAGTGGGTGGGGAGGCCAGTGGAGGCTGCGTGCTGTCAACTGGAGCTCAAGTGAGTCATGACTTAGAAGTCAAGCTCCTGGTTTTCTCCAAGCACCTTCCACAGGCATCACCTTCCCCAGTGTCTGCAGCCTGCACTGAATGTGTAGTGAAGGTGTCATCACCTGCCAGCCCTAGGTGTTACTGCTTCATTCAGCTGGGCTTTGTCTATCTGACTTGGGTGTTCCTTGGAAGTCTCCTGACTTCCCTCCACCTGGTCCCTCGGGGTCCAGTCTTGAAGCACTATCATCTCAAAGGGATTCCAATGCAGTAGACAAGCAGAGCTGGACAGGGCACACTCTGTTTTGAAGCCCTTTTAGCTGGGGAGTGACCCCACATATTGTTGATGTCACACTGCTGATGAGTACATCTCAAAAAGCTAGCACATGTGTATCACTGTTTGCCCATCACGGCTCTTGGTGCTTTGCCTATAACAAATCATGTCAGTCTTACAAAACATCCTATTGGAAAATATTGTTTAATTCATAGATTCTAAGATGCACTCTCCCCCAACACACCTGTAGCCTCTCTGTCACTAAGACATAGGCAGTGGTGTACGCACTTAACCATAAGCCATGGCAACTGTGTAAAAAATATTGAAAAAAAGAAAGAAGAAAAAAAAACAAAAAACTTCCTTCAAAATGCGGAAGAATGATCAAGAAAGCTCCAGCATCTACAGACTCAGAAACTGAAGCCCAGAGAGGTTGATTAACTGGCCCCAAGCCACACAGCCAATAAGTGATGGAAGCCTGACTGGACTTTCTCTCTGTTTCCAACAGATGGCAAGACTGGCCTCAAGAGCTTCTCAAGACTGGCCTCAAGGCTGACTATGTCGGCCGAGTTCTCTGTCTCAGGCCTCTCTTCGGGAGTTGATGAAGCCTCTGGCCTTTGGTTGGAAGGACTAAGGGAAACTTTCTCCAAGTCCTAGCTTAGGGATCTCAAACTGGCAGAAGTCAGCTCTTGATCACAAGGGCATCTACAAAGCACTTGCTGCATTCTTGCCTGGTTGATAACTTAATCACTGAAAAGTCATGTAAGGAAGTGGTGGGATTCACCCAAGGCTGATCAGCTGAGAGGCGTATGCTGGCAGGAACGAAAGTGATAAGAGCTTTATCACCCTGGCATTGACAATGTCACAGGAAGGGAGTGGCCCCAAAGCCAGTTGTGCAGGGTGGACCTTGAGAAAGTAGATTACTTTCCAGTGGAGAAAATACAACCCCAAGGCAGATGACTCAACAGAACACCCGTGGCTCTAAACAAAAACGCCAACCAGAGATGACACCCCACCAAACAGGGAACAAGGTGGAGGAGGAGGAGGAAGAGTCTAGATAGCCAGGACAAAAATAATCTCCTTCCATGAAAAGCCCACACGTGCCCTTAGATTAGAAACACAGTGTTTCAAGGACACTTCAGGAGGAGAGTGGTGACTCTGTCCTTCCTTGTGTCCATCTTAGAGTGGGACTGAATACCCCTGATAACTGTCTGCTCTGGGGGTGTTTTCCAGGAAACATCTTGAGAGGTCCCAAATGGGTGTGGAAAGTGCAGATGTCTCTCCCAGACTGACCTGCACTGGGTGTCAGCTCTGGGACAAATGGCCACTGAACCTTTAGAATCTAAAGTTTAGTTAGAAATAGAAGATGGAAACCGAAGGTAGATCTTCAAGGTAGACAGACTCCAGAGACTNGAGATCGGGAGATGGGAACCTGGCTCTAGAACATAGCCAGGGTTTGCCACTGTACCCTGACCAGTCCCATGCAGCCCCACCTAGATGATCCTCAGGGACCTCCTAGCTCCTCTCACAGAACTGCCAAGTGCAGAGGAGTGGGCCATGGGTGAACCTCCACCAGAGTGAAGCAGAAGCTAGTGGGTGCCTCCCATAGGTCTCCACAGGGAGCAGCCCTGACGTACGCCACAGGAGGCTTCTTGGTCAGTCCTGTGGAAACCGGCAACCACTCATTTGGAGGCAACTCCATGCACCACCTCACTTCCTTCCCCAAATGCGCCCCATTCCTCCATCACATGTCTTCATTTACCTTTGTCTTAAATGCTCTTTTTTTTTCTCTGATTTTTTTTTCTCCAGATTTTTCTCTGTGATAGTGAGGCATGTGGGGGCCTTTGGGCTGGTTTTCAGTTGTTTAATGGCTCGGTTGTTCTTCCTAAGAGAAAGGGACTTATTGAACTTCCCACTGCCATTTCTGGGATTTGGATTTCTAGTTAACAGGGCTGTGGGGTTACTAGCTCTCAGAATTTACATCTTCATGACTCTCAATAGATACTGATCGAGCGAAAAGCTGTCTCTGATCGCCCAGGAGTGGGATGAGGCTGCCAGCAAAAGCCAGTTTTGTAAAGAGCAAATGTCCCTGGCTGCATTCATTTCCCACTTTGGGATGGGTCCAAAGGTCTAGGCAGCTTTATGTCCTTAGTTGTTCCATTGTGTCAGTCTCTGTCACAGTCTGTGGGCAAAATGGGTGAGGACAGGCAAAATTCTGCATAGCTAATGCTTTTGCTTCTCTGTTTGCTGCTTTTAGATGCCTGAAAGAATCAACTTAAGAAATGAAGTGTTTGCTTTGGCTCCCAGTTTGAGGTACCATCGTGGTGGGGAAGGGATGCTAACAGGAGCAGAGGATGGCTGGTCCCACTACACTCAAGTCAGGAAGCAGCAGGAAGAGGTGGAGCTAGTACTTGCTCGTGTTGCTTTCTCCCTTCTCTTTACTCAGTTAGGGACCCCAGCCCAGGGTGGATTTTTCCTCCCCAGTTCATCCTCTCTGGAAACTCCTTCACAGACATGCTCAAAGGTGTGTCTCCTAGATAATTCCAAATCCAGTCAAGTTGGCCATGAAGATGTGCCATTAAAACCAAATTATTTTCCCCAATTTACCCTAGGAAACAAGTCCATCTCAGCCTCCAGCCCATCTTGCTCAATAGTTTTGTCATCTAAAGACAGAAGTCCTTTGTGGTACAGAGGTGGAGGACGCAGGCTGAAGGGATGAATAAGCACACTGAGTCAACAGACCGAGGATTTGAATAGATCTGGAGACTCTGGAAAGGGGGCCATCACCCGGTCAGATGAAATGTTACATAAGACATTTAGCTCAAAAAAAATCAACTGCATATGGACGGGTGGGGAAGCCCTGCCTTACTTAATAGCTGTTCATGTGAAACAGACCCAGAGACTGCAGTTGACCTCAAGCTCAATATGAATCATCTGTGTGCTGTGGCTGCCAAGGAGACTAATATAATCTTGGGCCACATTAAGAGAAGTATTGAGACCGGGGAGGAGGCGTTCCCACCAGGCTCGGATTAATCAGACCACACTGGGAAAGGACATTGGGTCTTTTTCTCCAACTCTGGCTCCTTTCTTCATAAGAGATTGCTTGGGTGTTTGCTGGGTGACCATCACCATGGTGGAGGTGAGACATTATCCCTGTCCACAGTTTCCAGTCCAGTGGAAACGGCCCTAGTGCTGTATCTCACATCGCACTGGATAAATGACCACCACAGTGCATTTGCTCAGCTGTGAGTAGAATTCTGTGTTGAGACAGGATATCACACGGCCCATGGTGGCCTCTTGTTCTGTAGCTAAGGATGACCTTCAGCTTTTGATTCTCCTGTCTCCACCTACCAAATGCTGGGATTACGGGCATGTGCCCTATGGCAGGTTTCAGCAGTGTCAGATTGAATATGTGCACGCTGGGCAAGCACTCCACCAACTGAGGTTCATCCTCAGACTCTTAGAAGTATCTAGATGTTTCCAAGCATCACATATGTCACACACACACACACACACACACACACACACACACACACACATACAAAACACACATATCTACACATGCATATATATACACACACACACAAACCCTGAATATCCAAGGCCTGTGACTTTTGAGCCTCATTTCCCCCTCTCTATCCTGTTCTGCCCTCCTTTCAGCTTGCAAACCCTCCCCATATGCCTCTGAGCTTCAGTGCCTCTGAAACCCCAGGACCTACTTGCATCATCAATGGCCTTCAGTGTCCATCCTGGGATGGTCCCTACTGCTACTGAAGAACCTGGGTTGCCGCAGTCACATTTCCCAGGCTGCCCAGAGGCTAGGATTCTAGATGCAAATTTGGCTTGGGAGGTGGTCTCATAGTCTAACCCTAACCTGCCCACTACTGTAAGACTAGCTCTGGGCAAGCCACATTCCTTGTCCAGTCATGGCCACTAAGATGGGCATTACTAGGCTGAGTGACATACAATTTCATGTCACATAGGTGGCTGGCATGACTGGTCTCTGTTTCCCACACTCGGAGACCCAAATAAATTGCCAGAGAAACCTGATGTCATGTAATGTGTGATAAGAGAAGGGAAAATCCTTTGCACCTCTGCTGGGGATTGCTCTGTGTTTCATGGAGCCTTATGGTCACTTGAGCCCAGAGGACAGAGGAGAAAAATCTAAACACGTGTCTGGGGAGGACTAGGAAGATGTGGTGAGCTTCCAGTGACCACTACAGCAGTCATCAGCTTCCTGTGTACTGAAATTCAGTGGCAGGGTACCAGTGACTTCTTGGACCTGAACCTGAGGCAGCCTCCTGACACTTCACCATGTATAGGAAGTATCTCCCAGACCAGCCTTCATCTTGCTCCCGTGTTGGGGTCCTTTGTGCTCAGCAGAACACTGGGGTCTTCTGCTTCCTGAAATCCAACCCTGATGGAGACTCACTCTTTCCCTGTCTTATCCTGGTGTCCAAGATCACCACCCTCAGCCTGGGCCTCTCCAAGCCCTTAGCACAACTCCTTGGTGTTGATGAGGTGTCATTAGCTCTTTGTTTGTGGAGGAAAACAGTGAAGTCCAGAGAACCCCAAAGTTCACTCAATCCGACTGTGGCTCGGCTGGGTCATAACCCGGTTCCGTCAGTTCATCACTGGCTCACCCCACCAACCCACAAGCCATGTTCAAAGAAGCAGACCACCAGGGCATGGAGACTGGGTACACCTTCGCAGAGGGAAGACCAGAGTCTACAGGGAAAAACAGGAAAGAGCTGGCTTAAAACATCCCATTACGGGGCTGGAGTGACAGCTCAGCAATTAAGAACACTGACTGCTTTTCCAGAGGACCCGGGGTTCAATTCCCAGCACTCACATGGTGGCTCACAACCATCTGTAACTCCAGTTCTAGGAGACCCAACTCCCTCTTCTAGCCTCCTGAGACACTGCATGCACATGGTCACAGACATAGATGCAGGCAAAACACCCATACCCATAAAATAAAAATAAATAATAAAATCTTTCAAAAACATATCCTATTACATTTTCCTAAAACATGACCACGCAACATTTCTGACCCTGTGTGTGTGCTTCCTGGACCTTATTCGTGAATTAAGAAGGGGCATGTGCTTTCCTTCACCCTTGAACTTGAGCCAGCTTTTGTGAAATCTTGATGAGGAAACTGTGATGGGTAGAAATTATGCTGTGTGGTTGCTGCTAGGAGGTCATTGGAATCTGTACAACCTCTGCCAGCTCTCTGGGAAGGCTAACATTTAGCACCTGACCTCCATGTTTGAGGAAACCCAGCTTGGACGCAGTCAAGAACTCAGCATCACCTGGCCAGACATGCACATAGACAGGCCTACAGGTTACTTGAGATCTGACCTTTGACTCAACCAGACTCACGTTGGTGGCACAGAGAGCAGCTGACTCCTCGGAGTTCTAGCACAGTTTTCAATCTGTAATTAAATAAATGCATGCCATCTTTTTTTTTTTTTTCCAGCCAGGTTTTGTCACTCTGTAGTAAATTACTGGGACAGGAACCCATACCCAAGGGGAAGGCAATGGCTTCTACACGGCTGGGCACTTACTCTGCTGGAACCTCAGAGGTGACTAAGGCCCCCATCCCCTTCCTCAAGGAACCTGTGCTCTTGTCCAGGTGACAATTTCTGGAGTGGGTAATGAGGGCTAAAAATAGAACTACAGAAAAGTGAAACAAATTCATCAGGCTCTGACTGGTTCCAGTAATAAAAGAAATAATTCCTGTGCTGGACTCTTTAGATGAACAAGAATTTGTGTAAAGGATCAAGGAAGGCCTTCTGACAGGGGAAGGGTCTGTGTTAGGATAGAGATGTAACCAGTCTTTCTCTGTCCCACCAGCCAGCTCCCAAACAACCAACAGGGAGACTTCTTATTAATTATGAAAGCTCATCCTATAGCTTAGGCTTGGTCCTAACTAGCTCTTGTAACTTAAATTAACCCATATTTTTATTAATCTACATTCTACCACGTGGATTTTACCCCATCTCATTTTGTGTGTCCAACTTGTTCCGTGTTTGTCCGGCTTCTCTGCCCTTCTTTTTCCCAGCATTCTCTCTGCCCTGAAAATCTTGCCTAGCAATTGGCCATTTAATTTTTTATTAAACCAATCACAATGACATATCTTCACACAATGTAAAAGAATTTTCCACATTTTCTCCTTTTTAACTAATTAAGAAGGAAGGTTTTGACTTTAACATAATAAAATTATATACAACAAAAACAGTTATCAAGTAAGAATTACAGTTACAATATCTAGTCCATTTGTGTTTGGCAAATTTAGAGAAAATACTATTTATACTATTTAGGTATCTAAAGTTTATACCTAATTTACCTTTTTATCATAATTAAGGAAAACTTTAAGTCTAATTATTTAATCTTTAACTCCATCACAGACCCCAGAAGGGTGTAATGCCACCTAATGACATAGACATCTGGCTGCCCAGACAGTCACCCAAAGTTCTTCTGTAATGTTGGGGCATCCAGCTTAGGCCTACAGGCCTAGAATATCTGAAAGACATTTCTAAGAAGCAGGAAATTTTGAAGAGCTGTCCTATCCTGTCGTGGCAAATTTCANCAGTCACCTTTTTTGTGTCCTGCTTGTCCAGTTTGGACAGCATACTATCAGGCAAAGGCAGTTTCTTGCCCAAATGGCTAGCTTTTGCCACAAAAAAGTAAACTTCAATATGAAGATTCTTTGATGCCCATCATCTTCTCTGAAGTAGATTGGTGCTGTCAGGAGCAGATGTGTCTCATTGTCATGAAAAGCCTTAGATTATTAAACATATTAAATGCCATAGTCTGTAGGTCTTTCAAGTGTTTGAAGACCATCTATATATCTATCTAAATATAGCTGTTTATGACCTTGAAAACATACCTAACATGACTATAAGTTTGACTATTATAGATGACTATTAATCTGTATTTCTTAATTATGCATTATATTTTTAAATGAGCTGCATAAACACAANACCCTAAACAAGAGTAGAAATATACATACAGCATAACAAAATTAACTTTAAATTTGCATCAATAAACCAAAATCCATACCAATGTAAAATATTTTGAAATTAATAGTTGTTTTTGGATTAAAGCAGATTCAATGATCTACCCTTTTGCCCCATCATTTCTATATCATGGAGATGTGACTGAGGACCAACAGCTTGTCCAGATGAGGACCACAGAGGAAAGTGGTCAGAAGCAGAAAGAATTATACTACACTCTTCCACACTTTGGGCCTGCCAATCTTAGTACATCAAGTTTATCCCCCATGGTCTCAAAAGAGCTAGGCACTATCTCTAAAACTAATTTCTGGCCAAAGGTGAGCCAAATTTCCATTCCTGTACCTATCTGAACAGAAAAGATGGCATTCCCGGATGCCTTTAGGTCAATTGATTAAGATGTGGCTGTGGAGCAGCACCAAGGTAGAAGAGGAGGAGGAGGAGGAAGATAGTTGCCAACTGAGGCCTTCTCGTGGCTGAGCCAAGTCACAGCGCTGGTCTAGCTTCTCATGACTTGCAGTCTCTCTCCATATTCCACATGCTACCATAAGGGTGGGGGGCATGCTGCTCTTGTCAGGGATTAGGGCACAAGGAAAGGACCAGTCACCATGAGCTCTGGAGGTTTTCCTGGTAGGTGGTGACCGGAGGATGTTATTTACAGAAGAAAAAGTAGTGTCCTCTTCTGCCCTCAGCAGACGACCGCACTCAGGTGCATATATGCATACACCGACACACATGCATGCACATAAGAGAAAAAAATCTTAAAAAAATAATTAAGAAAACATGACTGGGCTGTGGCTCAGTTGGTAGAGTACTTGCTTAGCATGCATGAAACCCTGGATTCGATCCCCAGTACCACATAAACTGGTCCCGTGGGCTCATCTACAATCACAATATTTGGGAGGTGGCAGCAGGAGGATNGAAAGTTCATAGACAGTTTGGCATCAGCAAGGACCTCAAAACAAACAAACGAAAACCAATGTGGACTTGAACCCATTGGAATTCTCCCATGGGGTTCTTTCAGGCTGACCTGAGGCTCACCTCAGCTGATGGAGCTCAGCATAATGTCTGTTGGCGATTGCTGTAAAACCCAAGGGCCCCAAAAGTTCCTGCATCCTGTAAGCACATCAGAGGTGCAGGGAATCCTGAAGTACTCAGGCTGGCTAATGGCCCAGAAGCTGGTGTCTCACATGGCTGTTCCAGAGGCAGTGGAACCTACCAGAATACCATCTGCTCCCTGGTTTCCTCCACTCCCTGTAGGTGAGTGTTATCAAACGGACAGCACTGAGAGGAGAATTGGCTTGCCACCTGCTCCCAGTGAGTGAGGAGACGGGAAAAGCCACTTTTGGCTCAGAGTAGCCCAAGCAAGAAGGTGTTAGAAGATTGTTTTTGTAGGCTCAGTTTCAAATTTTGAGGGGCTAGAGAAATGACTCAATGGTCCAAAGTGCTTTCTATTCTTGCAGAGGACCCAAGTTCAGTTCTCAGCACCCACCTGTCTATAATTCCAGCTCCAGGGGATCTGCTGTCCTCTTCTGATGCCCAAATGACTGCACTCAGGTGCACATATGCATACACAGGCACACATGCATGCATATAATTTTTTTAAAAATCTTTAAAAATAAACAAGTAAATCTTAAGTGAGAGAAAGCAACCTTTGCTGTAGTAGGACGTGGGACTCTTGGTTTCTGTAGCATGATTTCTGTTAGCTTTACTAATGCACAGCACACTGTGTGAATTCTGGATCTCCTGACCTCGTGAGACTTTAGGCTTGTCTGTTCATCTCTAAGCCTCGATTTCTTCGTGTAAAACATGGAGTAGGCACCCCACAGGATTGTCTCAGGACTGAAAGAGACATGTATTAGATGTGACATTCTTGTTCATTTCTTTCTCCTGTCCCAAGTGAGACACAAAGAGATAAAAGGCAGGGTCCCTGACTTACAAGAGGCCCAAGTGTCTTCTAAGGCATGAGTAAGATGAAATATAGGACATTCTTTCAGAAGGGAGACATTCCTGGAGGTAGGGGCCACCATTTCAATGTTTGCCCAGTGGGTTTTAAGAGCAGAGGTGAGGTGAAGTCTGGCCCCGCCCCCCTGATGGGATCCCTATGCCTCTTCTTCTCCATCTTGGAGGTGTGGTGGCTGCTCACAGTGCTCTCAGTAGCAGACAAAGCCCGCAGTCTAGGGGGTGTCCCTGAGAGAAGGCAGCCCCAGATGGGGAAGAGAACAGGGCCCAGCTCTTCTCTGAGAGAATCAGTGGCTGATGGAGCCACAGGCGTGGGCAGAAGGCAGCTCTGCTGGCCCACTTTGGCACGGGTCAGTCCTTCCTCACGTCCTGCTTGGCCTTGGAAACAAACAAGTGGTGTTGGCCTCCCTCTCCAGCTGCTCCTCGTGCCCCAGATAAATTGTTTCCGCTCGGGGAACCTCCTCCTCCCCAGCCGCCTTCCTGTCGCAACACCTCCGCTGGACAGTAAACTGGGCTCTATCTGTCTCCNCCACGTCCCTGGCTCCAAGCCGGCTACAGGCACACCCTCCTTCAGTCCGGCGGCCAGATGTGCCTGTGGCGTTCCCAGCTGTTCCCTTGACCCCAGTCAAAGCACTCTCTGTCAAGGGATTGCTCATCCCCCCTCCCCTTCCATTTTAGCGGCTCTCTCCCATTGTCTGGAAGTCTGCTGAAGTTCAGGGAGAGTAGGAATGGAGGGGTCCCACCTAGAATCGAGAGGTCCCACTTGGAGTTGCTTTTCCACTGTAATTTTCTCTCCCACTCCCCACTACCTAGCTGTCTGTTGTCTCCAGTCTTCTTCAACTACACTCCCAGTACCCTGCTTCCCATGTTCACAGTGTCTCTCCCATCAGGCACGCATGATTTCCACGTGCTCCAGGGTCCACCTGATGGAAAGGTGATAATGTGATGACCCATCCAGGTGAGAGGCTTTATGCCGCCCCCCCCCCAAGAGGCTCTGTGTTTAGAGTCTTGCTTAGCTCATCTTCCCAGGAGGAGGAGACACTTCCATCCCTCCTGGCCTCCTCCAAGTTCGCTGGGTGGGGAATTTGCATCCTCACACCCCATCCATAGGTAGAAGAGGGCTCCTGCTGAGCTTCAGAGACTGCACTGCTGGGACAATGGGGTTCCAGTACTGGTTTTGAGAGGGACCAGAGGTCTGGCTGACCTGTGTCAATCCAGTCTTTCTGGGTGTCACTGTTCTAAGTGAAGCATGTGCTACTCCAATCCAGTTTGTTCAGTGCTGGGAATCAAACCCAGGGCTTCCTGCACACCAGGAAGGCACTGGCCCCTCCCAGCCCTACATGACAGTCTTGAGATAGTTTGACATGATGGTTAATCAGACCTTAACAATGGAAATTGAACCTAGGGAAGGACTACAAAGGGTAGGATCTCTGCTCAGAGTGAGGTGGAAACCTGGGNCTCAGACAGGCTGGGGGTAGGCTTCTCCCAGCTATCTGGTACTCAGGCTGTTGCCTTAAGGGCCACTTGAGGCCCTTGGTCCCCAGCCTCAGCACCTGGCTGGCTTCTGCTTCTGCACCAGTCTCCCAGAGGTTGCCTATGCTCTGCCTGCCCTTGGCTATGCATCTTGAATTCCTTCTTTCTGTGGGAAGAGCTGTCTAGTCCAAGTCTAATAGCCGGTGCTGTGCAGGGAAAGGAGCTGACCAGAGGAAAAGACTGAGAGCTCTCACCTTTGCTATCCTCGATTTCCTTAGAGAACCCAGTGAGGCCCACAGCTGGGATTTAGTGAGTATTCACTATGGGCCAGATCTCACCCTGAGCATTGCATATGTATTACTTCCTCACCCCTCACAATGCTCCTCTGATCTGAGTGCTGTCACGATGCTTCATAGACAAGCAGACAGAGAATTGGTGAGGGTAGATGACTTGTTCCAGGGTGCCATCGTCAGAACCAAACTCCTTACCCAGGCTGGCATGGCTTCAGAGTCTAATGCCTTAAGCCTTGGCCATGTGTCTGTACTATAGGAAGGGGACTTGGGGAACAACTTGTCCCAAACCACACAACAAATAAACTCACCAGATCCTAAAACCGTGGTGGCTGTCACTTGCTGCCCATCCTTGAAAGGCAAGTACTTGAGGAGCTACTTCTGGGACAGGGCTAAGGTCAGACCCTGCCTGAGACTGCCTGCAGTCTTTAGTCTGGGTCCCTTCTCTCCAGGGCTTGCTCAGATATGATCTGGGAGAGTGCCAGATCTGCCAGGAACCAGGGTGCTCATCCTGCTCGAGGTCATGGGTATGTGGGGAACAGAGCCCAGTTCCCAGGGCGGCTCTCCCCACCCTCACTCCATTCTCTGGCTCCTGCCTGGATGAGCCAAGCCTTTCCAGAGCTACATCAACCCTAAGGGTATTTTGGTGGTCCAGGCAGGGTGGCAAGTCCCAACATGTCATCTCGAGGGGTTAAGATTAGCAAGAGACCTCAGCTGTGACTCAGAGGTGGCTGGGGTCAGGCCAGCCTGGCTCCNGTTACCACTCTCTGCTGATTCACTAGTGGAAAAACTTTTGGTCCAAAACCTTTTTCTGTAGTATCCTCCCTCTTCTAACTACGTATGACATGGTGGGGACAGGTTTTTTTCCATCCCCCAGCCTCCGAACCTGGCCTACCCACAGCAACTGGCATGGCTAGAGCTCAGGGGTTCTCTTCCAGGGACCATTCTGATATTTCACAAACACCATTTAATCCATCTTCCTGATACCTCTGATATCTTTAGCACACAATGGACTTAAGCTCACCTCCTCTACTTCAAAGAGACAAGTGGAGGGCCACAGGTGGATCTGCCTATACTGTGCTATGAATTGCCAGATTTCACCAAACCTTCTGACGCCTTGTGTCTTATGAAGGGACATACACAATGGCTGAGCTGTGTCCATACATGTGTGTATAGAGGGAGCTGGGAAAAGAGAAATTCCAGGGCATGGTAGTCAGCCTTGATCGCCAAGCTGATGAGATTTAGGATCACCATGGAAACAGATGCAAGCTTAGCATCAGCCTTCATTTCTCTCTGCTTCCTGACTATGGATATGATGTGACCAGATGCCTCAAGCTCCTGCCCCCATGCCCTACCCACCATAATAGATGGTACCCTCAGACTGTGAGCCAAGATAAAGCCTTCCTTCCTTAAGGAGCAGCAAGGAAAAAAGTAACTAANACACAAGGCCTCGCTTGCAGAAGGTCTGTAGAACTGACAGGGCCACATCCTGTCCATAAGAAGGAGCATATACCCTGCTCTGTGTGCCCAGCTTTCCACAGCCATCCACTTTGCAGATGAATGGTCTCTAGATTGCCACAGGTACTTTTCTATCTTCTTCCAGATCATGGCCATCGTGACATTGTCTATCACAAAAGGAACAATCCTCATGACCTGGCAGCCTGGGTTGCCACAAGAAAAGAATGACTCTGGCCCTCCCTGGGGTGGAGAAGGTGACTGGGAAAGCAAGCTTTGCACCAGGCTGAACCACCAGGGAGATGGTGAATAGAGGGACCTCCAGGTAGGGTGAATGAGTTTGCCCTGGAAAGCTGGAAGGAGCCATCTTTCCAATGACAGAGTCCTTGGAAAGGACTGTAAGGCTGGTTTAACTAAACAGCAGCCTTGGAGAAAGAGGGGCTCATAACTTTAGAATGATAGTTCAACATAAAAAAAAAAACAAAAACAAAAACTAAGGAGTTGAACAGCGCAGGGGCTGTCTCTTATACACATCTAGATGTGTATAAGAGACAGGTGTATACTTGTGTTCCTATAGATGGGTGTCAATGTGGGGGGTTTTCTACTATTACTTTTCACCTTATTTTTGAGATGGAGTCTCTCACTGAACCTGGAGCTTAGTAACTCAGCTAAACTGGCTGCCATCAAGCCCCAGGCATCCTCCTGTCTCTGCCTCCTTCTACACAGGTTCTGGAGACTGAACTCAGGTTCTCATGCTTATGCGGCAGGTACTTCAGTGACAGCCACTTCCCNTTCTTTGCTGCTGGTTGTTGCTTATACAGAGCTCATAGATGGCAAGGAATGAGCCACTCTCTGGAGTGAGGAGTGGGACAGACAGAAGATGGCTTAGATGTGAGTGAGCGTCAATAGCAAGCAAGGAGTGACTGTATAGGAGGAGAATGGACTTGGGAACCATGGTGGATCCACCAGGAAAGGGCATGTCAGGACAGAGCCGCTAGGCGGGTCCTCCTTGCCCATGGACAGCTGGTCTCTGTAGTATCAGAGGACTCTGTTGCTTCAGGGTGGGTGGCAAGTCTGCCTTGGCGAGAGGCCGTACCTCATGAAATCTGGCTGAAGGGGGACTCAAGGCAGGTCATGAGCTAGGTCGGCTTTGGCCACACACAGCCTGCAACACGGTTTGTCTCTGCTGCCCAAGGTCACCCTGTGTGTGGGGAGCACAGCTGGCTTGTCCCTAAAGAGCCCAGCAAGGTCTTCACTCTCCTGGATTGATTCATTTCTGTGGCCCCCTGGGACCATCAGGGCCAGCTCAGGTCGGGTCAGCTAACGCACTCAGCAAACAACCCCCTCCCCTTGCGGGCCTTGTTTACTCCCTTCTCCACAGCTTTGTCCAAGCCTGAACATCCCAGTGCAGGAGTATGGTGGGGTTTCTAACAGAGCCCAGGGGATCCCACCTGCCGGAGTGATTTCTGAAGTCATGCTCTTGACCTAGCCAGCGGGAGACAGGTGAGGGCTGGGGCATCCTTATTTCTACTTCCAATTGGCTAGGAACACAGTAGGCATCACTTGTGATGGTACAGACAAGCTCAGGGAACCTCCATGACACCACTGTCATCCTCTAGCTCTGTACCCATTGCAGACACACTTGGAATACTCCTCTCCTTCTCAGCCTTGTTTGCACAGTTCCCCCACTTACCCATCAAGGGCAGNCTAGATCTAACTACCCCAGGATACCGTTAGAGCTGCCTGCCAAGTGTGTTTCTACAGGCCCCTGGGATTCAAGTAGTTTAGGGTTTATCACACTGTCTTGTTATTGTAGGGACAGCTTACTGCCTGATGCTGCACAGTGAGCCCTGCACAGGTGCTAAGGACAGAGAGCCACCCCTCCCAGCCCCTCCCTGCTTTCTGTCCCCATGACTTGGTTCACATTTCCTAGAACTTTATGTAAATGCAATCAGACACTGTGCACTGTTTGGAGGCTGGCATCTTTCATTCAGCATAATTATTTCGAGGTCTGNGCAAGCTATGGCATGACTCAGTTGCTCATTTCTTTTAACTACTGGCTAGTGATCCACTGAATGGATATACCAGAGTGTGTTTACCCACACACCTGTTGGTGGATATTTGGGTTGTTTCCAGTTNCAAGCTATTGCAGATGAAGTTGCTCAACATGCACCTATGAGTCTTTGTGCAGTTTTGTGTGGTGTATGATTCTATGTTTCTAAGTGCTGCTTCCCATATGGAAAAATCAGGTGAAGGAGAATGACCTAAAAGGGAGAGAGGAAGTATGGGGCAGACTCATGTCCTGGGAAGTGAAAAGATGGTTCCAAATTCCCAGAGAGGGCCTGTGTTCACACAACCATTCACCCCAGAGGTACCCTGTTTTATCATCTCTAGTCTGGATCTGAGGCTGTTAGGGACCAATGTTCTAGAAGCTTCTCCACTTGCACTTGTCCCTTGAATAAGAGTGGAGATGTGTATGTAAGTTTGTGAGGGTGTGCATGCACACATGTATGTAGAGGTATGGACATTGGAGGTCAACCTCAGGTGTTGTCCTCAGGTACTGTCCATCTTGTTTTTGAGTCATGGTCTCTCACTGGCCTAGAACTTCTCCAAGCAGTCTAGGGTAGATGGCTAGGGAGCCCCACAGACTCTTGTCTCTACCTCCCAGCACTGGAATGTTAGGTGCATGCCACCAAACCTGTCT
>LZPO01027402.1:276324-309123 GCA_001675575.1 Neotoma lepida | reverse complement strand
GTGTGTACACATGAGTGCAGGTGCCTGCAGAGGCCACAAGAGGGTGTTAGATCCCCTGGAGCTGAAGTTATAGGCAATTGTAAGCCACCAGACATGGTTGCTAAGAAACACATTCAGATCCTCTGCAAGAGCCATGTGCTCTCTTAACTGGAGTCTCCGGCCCCATCAATATAATTCTGTCACCATCATTACCACTGCCTAGAACAACACCCTTACCAGTAACCACCACCATCACCTCCAGCTTCATACCGTCCCCCGCTACGAGCAGGCATCTTTGCTCCCTTCAGCACAGCTACACAAGCACGATCACATTGGCCATAATTCCTTTTCAAAGTCCTGTGGCCATGGCCTCTGGACTGGCAGCCTCTGACTTGAACCTGACCCAATTCTTGCTTGGCACATCCATTCTGCTTTGACTCTTCAGGAACTGTCATGAGTTTCCCAGGCAGCTGAGAGTGATGACTCTTAAGAACCCCACACCGCTGAGCCATCTACTTGGGGACCCTACTCACTGTAGAGGCATTCTCAGGCTCTTACATTTGCCAGGGACATTTCTCNGGGTCCCCACACTTTGGAATGCCATCCCTTAGAGGACCTATGCTGAAAATCTTCCACTGATTGTTCACACCACTAGAGATTCCTGAGNTAAGTATCCTCTTGGGAATCAGTTCCTCAGGATGTTTGCTTCCTTTTACTGATGGGGAAGAGAGCTTTCTCAGAGAATCCTGTGCAGATGAAGGGAGAGTCTCTTGAGAAAGTGCTAGACTGGCAGGTGAAGCCACCCTCTCATAGAAGTCAGAGGTTGCTGATACAGAAGGACCCTCAGGAAGAGGTCAAAGTGTCAAGGGCAATGNTTTTCAGTGGCCAGTATTTAAGAAAACAGAGCTAAAATGCATACTACAGACCACAGTAGAAAGTTCCAGGTTGCACAGGNGATGGACCTTAGCCAGTAGATCAAAGGCCCTGCTAGAGGGGCTTCCTGAAAGGTGCCCTTAGGTTGAAGAAGCCCCTTGGCTCTGTGTCTCAAGGCTCTGGCTTCCCCAGGGATGGCCCAGCCCTTTTGCAGCCTGGGAGCGGCTGTGGGCATGTTTCCANGGCCGCCTCTCTTTCCAGGTTGTGTCCACCACACCCGGCGCCAGCTCCTGTCCTGGCAGACCCAAGTGCAGACACAGGGCCTGGGGCACTAAGGACCAGGGATGTGTGGAGAGGTGCTCGTGGTCAGACACAATAGGTGTCTGCATCCAGGAGGGATGTCACCTTGTGCCTGGGGATGAGCCAAATGCTGACCAAGAGGAACCATCATCTGGGGACTGTGGTGTCCTTACATTTGTTCACTATTATTAAATGCAGTTGTGTGTTGTCATTCTGTTTACACCCTCAAAGTCTCACCCCACCTTCCCAGGTTTTCCTTCAAAAAGTCTCACCACAGGCTTAGGCTGTATCCCCGGTTTCTGTTTTGTTTTGTTTTATNTTTTTGTTTTTGTTAGTTATTGTTTATCCCACCCCACCCTCCCCTTAGAGAGTATGCTCCAAATTTCCATGGCTTCATCTCTTTATGTGTGTGTGTGTGCCTGCACATACACATGCTCAGGTGCATGTATGTGTGGAGGTCAGAGGTCAACTTTGAGTGTCATTCCCCAAAATGACAGGGTCTCTCACTGGGATCTAGGGCTTGACAGTTAGGCTCAGCTGGCTGGACAGTGAGCTCTGGGCATCCTCCTGGCTTTGCCTCTCCAGCCCATGCNTCACAAGCACGTCCCTAGACCTGGCTTTTAACATGGGCTCTGGAGTTTGAATTCGGGTCCTCAGGCTTAGGTAGCAAGTATTTTACTGGCTGAACTGTATCCCCAGCCCTGACCTCAAACAAACTTTGACCTCATATCCTTGGTGCTGACCATAGGCTGGTCTAAATCTCACCACCAAAGGACNTTGGCTTTGGAATCATACGTTCCAACTTTGCTCNCAGCTTTAAGAGAGGAACCCTGGGGCCAGCTTCCACCCTCTGCAGTGGTTAGCCTTGACATGCAATAGCCGCTCCCACGGAGCATATCTGCATGCTTGCTTTATTCTATTTTGAGTCTCTTTCATTGCAATTCCATCCTATTTTCTCCAGGGAGCAGAGGAAATAGGAAATGGGCTCCAGCTACAGGGGCAGGAATTCCCCTGCTAAGCTCCGAGCTCGGAGCCAGCGGCCACCTAGTGGTGTCCCAATGTCACTGCATCACCGTATCTCCTAACTTTGGTGGGCNGGGGATTTAAGTGGTAAAATGTGTGGGCAGCAGACATCATGAGGACATTTGGAACCTCTGTGTGTCACCTCAGACGGCAGCAGATATGATGCTCTTCCCAGCCACCCCTCCACTTCTCACCAGCCTGGTTAACTTCTACAGACACTACCACAGTGGTTCAGAACATTCTACCCACTCTCCCTCTTGCTCACTCCCTTCTCATTTTCCTTCTCTGTTAGATTTTCTTGTTTTCAGCCTCTGTCTCTTCAATCTCTCCATGTCCCCAGTTAGTCCCTCCCCTTCTTTTTTTCAGCTAAGTCTTCATCACCTGATGTCTTTTCACAAAATTTATTGCCTGACATCTCAGGGCTTCCTAAGCCCATGAAAGTGTCAGTCTTGCCTCTTTTGTCTGTTTGCTTTGTTTCATTTTATTTGATAAAGGGGGTCTCATGTAGCCAGGGATAACCTCAAACTCCTGACCTTCCTCCTGCTACTTCCCAAATGCTGGGATGNTAAGTCTTAGTGCTTTCACTGGAAACCTGATCCTTAGCTACCGGATCACAGTGAAATCTACAATCACCACAAAGATGGTGATCTTGAGACTGAATACTTCCATGTGACAAAGAAGGAGAACAGAAAGGGAGAGACCCTCTTCCCCCNNAGNAGGGCTGTTTCTTGGGACAGCCCAGCCTATTAGTNATGGACATAGAAGCTTGGCCAACATCCCTCCTTCCCCTCCCAGACAGAGTTTTCTCTTTTCTAGACCAGTGTCTCTTGGCCATTTACATTTCTTTTGCGTTAGCCTTGTTTCTTCTGGGCTGGAATATTGCATAAGGTAAGGTAACCCTTAAGCACATGGAAACACATCTGGCACCCAGAAGCCAAGTTCCTGATCTGAGAAAGGGAAGATGAGATCAAGTGAGCTGAGCTGGGAGTAAAGAGAAGGATTCTTGGCCCAATCTCATTGAGATCTGACCCTCTTGGAGAGTTAACTAAGAGGGATAGACAGGTAGACAGACTCAGAATTCTGAGGTCACCCTGTGATCCTTACTGCCAATTTACACTTCCCCAAAATTCTCAATGCAGTGACCAAAATGGTAACAGACATGGGGAATGTGCAGAGTCACCAGCAATGCAGAAGAGAAGGAATTACAGCCAAAGCACCCAGGGAACTTTGTAAGATGTGTGTGACCCTGCAGGAAGCCTCTAGGGAGTCAGCCACCCCACAGGCCTGAGTAGGACAGCTGCAGACCTGACCAGGGTTCTCATTTTTGCAGGATGAGGTTTGGAGGANTCAGTAAACATTTTCTACACTACAGAGCAGAACTGATGTAGGGGCCTGCAAGGGCCCCGACTTTGAGTGGCAGTGGCATCCTGCAGAAGGACAATGGAATTTGCCCCTCCATCATGGAGGAGAGCACTGTGACTTTGATGCTTCCCCCAAAGCTCTTTGTAAGGAGGCATGAGACACTGTCATAATGAACTCATGATCCTCCTGCCTCTGCCTCCAGACTGATAGGATTACAGGAGTTCACTGCCCTTTCTGGCAAGCTAAATCTTCTAATGCCACTACCATGGGGGTTACGTTTCANTATTAATTTTGGAGAAGATACAGTCAAACCATAGCAGTAAGCAGTGAGCTGATCCGTGGAAGGAAGCTGAGTTTTCTTTAAACCTGGTGTGGGGGCTAATCCTATGAGAAAAAATAAGGAAATCATATTAGTCNTGGTTNTCTAGAGGAACAGAACTGATAAGAGCAATATATATAATGTTATATATATGTATTTCATATATGTGTGAAATTAATATATAAATTTATATATATGAAATACACAATATGAAATTAGTATATATACATGAAGTTTATTAGAATGGCTTACAGAGCCAGGCGGTGGTGGCGCANNCCTTTAATNCCAGCACTCGGGAGGCAGAGGCAGGNGGATCTCTGTGAGTTCGAGGCCAGCCTGGGCTACCAAGTGAGTTCCAGGAAAGGCGCCAAAGCTACACAGAGAAACCCTGTCTCGAAAAACCAAAAGAAAAAAAAAATAACGGTCATCATGATGAAAAAATTGACAAACAGATGGTTAACAAAGAATAAAAGGCAGTACATCAAACCAAAGATCTTTCAACAAAGAGTGCTGCAATGTGTAGCCATTCCTGTGCAAAAAGGAGGAGAGGATGATTCATTATCTAATCACGTCACATCTCCCCCCAAAATTTAACTCAAAAGGGCTCATAGACATGAATGTAAACTGTCCAACTGTAAAATCCTAAAAGATGATGAAGAAGAAAACCTGGATGATCTTGGGACCTTCAAATTANAAACCAGTCCATGGAAGAAATACTTGATAGACCTACTTCATTAAGTTACAATTTTCTGTAAAAAAAATAGTGTGAGGAAATGAGAAGATAAGCTACAGACTGGGAGAAAATCATTACAAAAGGACTTTTATACAAAACATCTGATAAAGGACTGTTACTGAAAATATATGGGGACCTTTAAAAATAACGTAAGAAAGTAGCTCAACTTTCAAAATGGGAGAAAAGATCTCAACAGACCAAAGACATGCACGGGGAAAGTAAGCCCATGAGAGCGTGTTCCACACCCAGGTATGTGGAAGGGGGCTTGGCAGNTTCTTACAACACCAGACACACTCTTATTATACAATCCAGGACTTGATCTCCTCTGCGTCTCCTTATGAACTGATAGCATATATCCACATGAAAACATGAATGGTTGATTGGAGTATCACATTGCCCAAACCTGGAAGCAACCAACAGGAGCAGATGAGTGGGTAAACACACAAGGCACACCCCCCAATGGAGTGTTACTCAGTGCTATAAAGAACTGAGTAGCTGACATGGTGGTGCATGCTTGTAACCCAGCACTCAGAAGGAAGAGNCAGGATGGATGCTATGAGTTTGAGGCCAGCCTGATCTCAAACTGGTCTCAAAGTGAGATCTGGGTAAGCCGGAGCTACAAGTGAGATCTTGTCTCAAAATAAATAACAGCAAAGAAAACAAAGAATCTTCAAGCCATGAAAAAATGGGAGCCTTAAACATCAATTATTGATTGAATGGCTAATCAGAAATGGAGGTGTATATGCCGTATGATTCTAGCTATATAAAATTCTGTAGAAGAGTGGACTTTGGAGGCAGTGAAAAGATCGATGGTTTGGGGAAGCAAGTGGAGAAAGAGGAGTAGGCAATGCAGAGAGGATTTTAGGGTCGCAAAAGCATCCTGTGGGAGACCCTAGTGAAAGCACACAGCAGCCAAGTTGCCACCTGTGTGAAGGCTGCCTCCACCAGGTACCTAGAAGTCATCCTCTCTCCTTCTCTAAAAGAAGGAAAGATAGTTGAAACCATAAGCAGGCATCACAGAACTCAAGAAAGGAGAAAATTCAGAGCACAGGCTTGCATCTAAGTAAATCTTATCAATGAAGTTTAAATGAAAGTAGTGCCACTGCTCCAAAACTAGAGAGATGTACAGGGTCATTGTGGATATTCTTATGTCCAGACATTGCTCTGGACTGGGTAATTTGTGACCAGCAGGAGCCTCTTCATCTCTTGCAATGGCCTCCAGTAAAAAAACCTTTAAATATTTAACTACTCTGCGTGTGTGCGTGTGTGTGCGCGCGCGCGCACACGCGCGCGTACACGTGTGAGGACAACTTGTAACAGTCAGTTCTCTCCTTCCACCTCTCACTTCCATGTGAGTCCCAGGATTGAACCCAGATTGTCAGGCTTGGTGACAAGTGCTTTTATCCACTGAGCCATCTAACTAGCTCTGCAGTAATGGATCTTGAGAAAAGAAATGATACTTTCCAACCCACACAAAGAGGTCATCTGGAAAAGCTGTGGCCCTCAAGGGACCTATCTGATGATATTTCTTCCTAGTGGTGTTAGCTACAGTACTTTTGATGGATGTGACTTTATTTTCCTTCATTTTCTTTAGTTATTGGGAATGCACAAATCTTAAGTACTTAAGCTGAGGGTAATTTTACATATGGATATTCCCATGTAAACATTTGCAGTATGTTATCACCTTAATGCCTTCAGTAACTTCCTTATGAGCATGGCCGTGAGGTGAAGTGGCTTCTTCCATCCTCACAGTGCCATTCTGCCATGATTCTGCCGTGTCACAAGGCCAGGACAAGTTAATCAACCTATGGAGGACTGAAACCACAGGACAAAAGAATTCCCTCCTTTTAAGACATTCCTCTCAAGTCATAGCAACAAAGAGCTTACTGGTACATCCTGTAGTCAGTATTCTGCACTAACTAACACTCTGTATAATCGCCACTACACACTAAAGACCCAGTCAAAAGACTGACAACAAAATACAATGCTGTCCTCACAATGTTTGTCTCAGGGTAAATTAGAGCCAGTGACAAGTGAGAGCTTACACTATCCTCAATTTATACACCAGACACTGGTCAATAGGAATTAGGCAGCTGTGCATATAGGCAGCTAAGAAAAATGGAGCTCAGAATGGACGATGTATTTGGAAAAGCTCGTCTGTTTATTAAACTCAGAATTATGGGCAACTCGGACACTGCATATATGAAGTGTCCTTTCTTCTACCTCTCTTCCCTACACAGAGACTCTCCCTCATTCTTTCCAAGTAACTCAGCAGAGGGGCCATCAATGGTTTCTAAGGGATGCTTCCAGTCCAGCCCTTCTGAGATGTCAAGAAGCATGGGGGACAGCACAGTCCTCAGTTTACAGCATGCAACTTGGGAGAGCTCAGTGGCTGGTCCATCTAGAGTGGAAGCCAGATTGTTAGCTAGTATGTACCAGCCGTCATCTCCTCCTGTCCTACAACAGTCTACACACTGGGGACCAGCTGCTTTTGAGGAGACCTGGCATCCCATCCCAACAGCTTAGTACCACTGTGACAACAGTCTTGTGCAAACCTCACAGGAATCAGAAGAGGAGCCAGACAAGAAGGTAGATTGGTTCAAAGAGAGAAAGATGCTCTTTCTAGAGGGATGACCTGGCGTGACTGAGATGATGGTCTCGCTGACCACTGCAACCCCTTGGAGAGCCAGGTAGCCCATGTCTTTAACTGGCTAGACAGTCAGACCTTAAGCTTTGCTTGTTCCTGGGGAAGATTCCTCTGTCACCAAGACAGGGGCTTGCTTGGCTCGCCATGCTTACCTTCTTAAAGACACCTACAGAAATTAGATGCCCTTAAGGTTCCCACATTCTCCTATTGCTAGCATCTTCAATGCTCTTCACAGCCTGTGGTACCTAGATATTAGATATTCAATCAACATGTTTGAAAAATGAAACCCGTGCTGGCACACTTGATCCAACGGAAAGATTTAGAGGACCTTTGGTCATTTGGGGAAACAGGTGTGGAGTTGTGTGTGTGTGTCTGGCCAGAGTCTGGCTTCTTGGGTGCAATGAATGGCTGGATCTCCCAGCCATACTCTTCTCTCTGTGCCCTCTCTGCTACTGTTGAGGAACAAGAACAGAACCTCTTTGCTCACCAGATGGCACAGCCCTAAGGGCGGGATCTGGTCTCTGCCACCTAGGCTCTTGGAGGATGTGTGGGATCTGTACTTACCCAGGGTCTCTGGCATTGTTTCACCCACAGCTCACTGTTATCTTGGTGAGAAGGACTTTGCACTGCAGCTTGCAGACCAGGGCAGCTGGAACAGTAGCTTCACGGGATGCTAGAGATCTTCTAGCCCAGCATTCTCAACCACCAGTCCACAAGCAGGCATAGTTCCAGGGTACATTTTTATTGGTCTGCACATTTTTTCCTCTGCCATATTTCTTGCCTCCCTTGTGTTATAAACTGAAACTCATTCAGGTAGCTTTCAGCCTCCATGGACAGATCTGGAGACCCTGGTGGGGACTCTCACAGGGCTGGACAATTGTGTGGCATTGTTGCCTGGGTTCTTTCTGAATCTGAGCCCCGTCTGTCTGCTTCCTCCAGCATACAAGGATCTGGTGGAAGTCCAGTCATCCTCCTTTCCTTCCTGCAGCCCCCCAGAATCAGCCAAGGTTTTCCTTACCTGCAAAGAATTCTTCCACCAATGAAGCCTGTCCCACAGCTGCCATTCACCTGGTACTACTTCCAGGAGTCTTTTCTGAGGCATCTTCCTTCCACTGTGGCTCATTTGGTGACCCTGGTTCACGGTCCTCTGTACAGTATGTACTCTCTTCTTTCACACACAAATACACCCTGCAATTGTGAAGGTGTGTTCTCATTGTCTTCCTTAGAAGACTGTGTGCTCCTTGAAGGAAATAATTAGACTCTTCTAGCATTGTGTTTGTAAGGCCTGGCATCTGGTAGCTTCCCAATAAATGTTCATTGAACAGATTCATGGGATCAGTGGATGGATATATGAATAGAGGGAGGGATGGAAGGGAAGATGGATGGATAGATAAAGGGATGAATAGATGAAAGGAGGAATGAATAGATGGGAAAGGAAATGGATGGAGGAATGGATGAATGGATAGATGGCTAGATGGAGTGGTGGCTAGATGGAGGGAGGGATGGAGGGAGGGATGGAAATAGGGAGGACAAATGAAGGAAAGTAGGGATGGATGAATGAGTGAGTGGGTAGGTGGATGGATGAAGAAGTAAAGGGGAGAGAATAATAGAGGAATAGAGAGAGGGAGGAATGGCTAGTTGGTTGATTGGTTGGTTGAATGAGAGTCAGTATCACACTATTTAGACTCAGGGATGGATGGAAAACTGTTTNTGGCCACCACCCAATCAGAGATGAGATAGTCACCTCATGCTAATTAACAGTTAACTCTGAAATCAAAGCTGAAAGCTTTGAGGACCATGTTCATATTATTACCCATCCTTTTCTCTTCTTCAAGGACTAAAGAAAGAATTCATGAGCCACTTCTTCATCCCTTGCGGTCCAGAGGAGGTTGTGGCCTTTCAATGTCTGTTGTCTACACATCCAGAATTTAGGGTGTAACCTTATTTGTGTCAGTAGCAAGTAAAATAAAGCATGAGGAAGAGACTCAGGCCAATCTTCTCTCTCAAGCTGTCTGAGGCCTGCTGCCAGCCCCTAGTCCTGCCTCCTCACTGTCCAGTGTGTCAGCCCAGTCCCTTCCTGTGTAATGACCCCTATTCCCAAGGGTGGGCAGTTGCAGTTAGAGGCTAATCTGGATTGTCACCTGACTCACACGTCTTCCTTATTCAAGGATACCAGAGCTGGTCATGGTCAGCTCATGTCCTGACAGACTCACATGCACTTTCATGCACATACTTGCTATTTCTAGTCAGCAGGGAGCTTGGGTAATCCAAGCTCAAGGTCAAGATCCCAGTAGTTTCCAAGGGATCTTTCTGGTCTATCTGGGTCAGATCCTTGGGACATGTTCCTTGCCTAAGATGAAGCAGAATTGCTGGAGAAGGTATAGTGTATGTGTGTGTGGGGGGGTGGGGGATGTATGTGTGTACAACGGCCAGAGATCAACCTCAGCTGTTTTTCCTCCATTGTATACATCTTGTATTTTTTAGACAAGGCCTCTCACTGGCCAGTTACTCACCAAGTAGGCTAGGCTGCGTGCCCATGGAATCCCAGAATCCACCTGTCTCTACCTCCTCAGTGCTAGGATTACAAGCACATCCAACCACATTGGAATTTTTCACATGGGCTCTGGAGCTCAGATCAGGTCCTCAGACTTAAGAGGCAAAAGCTTTACTGATTGAGCCATCCCCTCAGCCCCATAAATGTAGCTATTCAGCACAGGGACCTGCTCCTGGCTAAGGTTTCTACCGCCAATGCTAGAAACAGTACCAAATACTTAATGAGTTTATAAAATAAATAAATGTAGTCAATTAATTCACACTGAGGTGAAAACGACTCAATTTCATTTCTGTCCCAGTAGAAAATGATCCTATTTATGATGAAGACACCAAGTAACTAGGACGGGAAGGAAACTCCTCATGCTGGGAAAGCTGAGCCAGTGACAGAAACTTCTGGAACTGGGTTGTGGTGGGGATTGCACAACTCAGTCAATTTACTAAAGTCACTAATGACACTGATGTTAGGAGTGAATTTTATGGCATGTAAATTATGTCACAATAAAGCCTTTTTTAAAAAGCCTCAAAGATGAAGCTAGTTCATCTAACTTTGTCCTGCAGCTATTTTCATTGGAAGACATGAGGAAGCTACTGGAGGAAAGCTGTATTCTCTGGGTCCCTCAGCTGAAGGTCAGCTCTGCTGTAGAATATTATTTTAAGGTGTGTTACTTTTGCTTATGTTGCATCTGTTTAACTCTGTGAAGCTGTGTTACTGTGCCTATCTAAAACACCTGATGGTCTAATAAAGAGCTGAACAGCCAATAGTGAGGCAGGAGAGAGAAATAGGTGGGGCCGGCAGAAGAAATCTAAGAGAAGAAAGGAAAAGCAGCCAGAGAAGGAGGAGAACATCAGGGGCCAGCCACCCAGCTACACAGCAAGCCACAGAGTTAGAGTAAGATTCAGAAGTAAGAGAACAGGACAGACCCAGAGGCAAAAGGTAGATGGAATAATTTAAGTTAAGAAAAGCTGGCAAGAAACAAGCCAAGCTAAGGCTGGGCATGTATAGTTAAGAATAAGTCTCTGTGTGTGATTTATTTGGGAGCTGGGTGGTGGGCCCCCCAAAAGAGCAAAAACAAACAACAACACAGCTCCTTGCATGAAATGACCTTACCATTATCTAGTGGCTTGTCCTCAACTCTCATCCACATGGCAGCCATGCCAGGGAAGGGTGTATTTGGGACCAGAGGTGGGTTGGTAAGACCATGTTCTCCGAGAGCTAATATCTTGTAGGAATAGCATTGTGNACTTTAGAAGGCACATAGTGGGGGAACTGGCTCAGCAGATAAAATGACTGTGCCCAAACACAAAGACCTGAGTTCTATCCCCAGTCACTACATAAGAAATCCAGGCATTGTGTGTGCACCTGTGACCCAAGAGATGGAGACAGGGAAACAGGAGGGCCTCTAAGTTTCATTGGCCGGCCAGTCCAACCTAATAAGAATGAGAGTCCCTGTCTTAAAAAAATAAGATGGCTACTCTTGCAAAGGTTCCTGGTGCCCCTGGGTGGCTCACAGCCATCCATATCTCCAGTTCCAAGGATCTGACACCCTCTTCTGACCTTCACAGGCACCAGACATGCATACAGTACACATGCATACATACAGGTAAAACACTCATACACACAAAAATAAAATAATAAGGTAGATTGTTTTGAGGAATGACACTAAAATTGACCTATGCCCTCACCTCATGCACACAAGTACGTGAAAGCCCACATGCATGTGTGTGCCCACTTACCAACATATAAGTAAACTATTCCCTCTCTCTCTTCCTCCCATACTCACATACACGCACACACACGTACACACTCACAGAGGGACAAGNTGATGTGAAGCTTAGTGACTACGGCTCTTTTCAGGGCAGGAAGCGAGGCCAATGAAGTATCAAAGGCCCTAAAGGTGGGAAGTGGGATTCAGGGATCTGGGAGGAAATGACCAAAAAGACTGAAGAGAGAAGCCAAGCTACAAGGACACGTGACTCTCTCTAGGCTTCTCCTGTGAGTCCCACTCTCTGGTCCTGGCCAGCCCACACAGTCCTCCTTGCCTCCTCAGCAGCTCAGATGTCCCTGGGTGTTTTGGCATTCCTGAAGAATCAGGGTAGAATCAGGCCCAAGTGCAGGCCAAAGCAAGACCCTAGACATGGCCATGGGATGGTGGGACTGGACCCCTCAGGGTCTGTCCTGACAAGTTTCCACCACAGCCCCAGTGCAGCTCCAAGCTTAGTAGCCAACCCTGGCTTCCTCTTCTTCCCCTAGCCCTCCCTCTTCCAGGACTCCATCCCATCTCGTTTTCTTTCTTTCCACCATCCATTGCCCCCACCCCTGCTCTCATTTCCTCTTTCCACGGTGCAAGGGAATTTCGGCTGGAACAGCCCACGGTGTGTGGTGGGCCTGGGAGGGGCATCCAGAGGTCGCTGGAGCCGAGAGGGCCCCAGGCAGGGGCTGAGCCATGTGTCAGTGCCAGGACTTGGCAAAGGCTATGGCCATGGGGGAGGGTGCGCTAGGAGCAGGGGAACGCCTGGGAGGTGAGAGGCAGAGGGCAGCATGAGGCCTGAAGCCTGCCAGAGCAGGAGACCTGAGAGGAGGTGGGAAGGACACTGGAGCTCGGACAGGAGGAGCTTGCTGATTGTTTGCCATTCAAGCTTCCAGCATCTTCCGTGGGGTCTCCTAGCTCTGGCTTGGAAGGTACCACCCTTGCCAAGAATTCTCCTTTCTTTCTTTTTCTTATTCTTTACTAAATTAAATAAAAAAGGGACTGTGTCTATCTCTATTTCCATGGAGTCAAGTCTGAACCTCAGCTGATCCTGGAAGCCAACCAGGTACATGGAAAGAGGAAAAGAAGACGGCCAAAGAAAATGAAGCCGTGCCTTGAAGGCCAGATGGAGGCCACGGGCAGGGATCTGCAGGAGGCCCCGAACTAAGGGACTGGAAAAGGGGATCCTGTCTGGCTTCAGAGCAGAGGGGGGAATGCAAGTTAGGGGTGGGTGCCCCATAGGGGGCTGCTGGGGCTCCATAGCTACTGTTAGAGCCAGAATGTGGCATCCAGACATAATGCAGTGACCCTTCTAGCTGAAACTCTCTGGGAACCCAGGTAGAGACAAAGGTCAGCAGGCCCACGGGATGCAGGAGGTGAGGGTGGTAAGCTGGCTTGGTGGGAAGAGGGGACTGTAATGTTTGAACCTGCTCCCAGTCTGGTCTCCTTGTCCCTTTCCGCTCTAGCTTGGAGCTCAGTTANGTNCAGAGCTCCTTTCTACACCCGTGTTCTCATGCCGACTGCAGTCTCCCTCTGGGAAACATTAAGTGTGAGTCCCAAGCAAGGAACCGTGGTGGGAGGGTTGGGAGGGAGGANCAGGGTCTCTGGTCTCTGCTTCTTCTTGAAAATAAGNCACACACCACCCAGGAAGCTATGCTGACTTAGTGGCTTCTCTTGTTGGTCACCTGCTTTCCATTCACTCCTAGCTTTGCTGGGAACATGACACAGCCCAAGGCAAACAGAACTTCCTAACCTAAGGCTGTTAGGGCTCCAGACCTGCCTCACTTGCATCATCTCTTATGTCACAACTGTAGTTATCTCCATTCCTTAGCTATGATGCCCTGCTTCATATTTTAACTCATCAATGCTGTTCTTCAGCTCTCAAGGCAGAGTCCAGGTTCCCAAGAATGGCCACAAATTCCTGCCTGGTCTCTAATAGGGCTCCTTCATCTCCCCACTACAGCAGGTCCAGACAAACTCACCTTTCCTGAGTTCGTCCTACTTTGTACCACTGGTGACTTTCTGAGGGTTCTGTGATCTCCCTGCCCCACTCTGGATGCCACTCAACCAGGANAGTACCCAAGGAACACCTGGTTCCTGCCCTGGGTCCCAGCACCAAGGACAGCGCCTGGCACAGCAGACACCAAGACATCATGATAAGCTGATTGCATCCCTCAGTCTCTGCCCTCCTTCCCTGCCTCAGTTTAGGATGGGGTAGAACTTTGGTTAGGTTAGGCTTCCCTGGCCTTGCTCATGTTACACTGAAATATATGGCCACCGGGGGTTGGAAAGATGGCTCAGTCAGTAAAGTGTTTGCCTTAAAAATGAGAACCCAAAACTGATCCTCAGAGTCCATGTTTATTTTTTTTAAGGCATGTGGCACATGCTTATAGCTTTAGTGTTGGGAAGAGGGGNAGAAGGAGAGAAGTGGATCTCAGGACTTGCTGGCCAGCCAGCCTAGCTGAATGAGTGATCTCCAGGACCCAGTGAAAGGCTGGCTCAAAAACAACAAAAGAGTAGACATCTGAGGAATGACACTTAAAGTTGTCTGGCCTCCACACATCCATGCTTACATGTGTACCTGCATGATCACACACACATACATAGAGAAATATATGGCCACCAATGTAGGTGGTAGAACTTCAATATCTTTGTGCATTCATCTCAGGATTTATTCTCAGCCTGTGCCTTTCTACTGAAATGNCCGTGTCATTCACTACAAGGCATTGATGCACAGGGAAAAGCTGCTTTAGTAGAAAGATGGAGATTGCTGCAGATTATATCTGAGGGCATGGAGGAAGTGATAATCTAGGGTCAGAGAAAGAGGGAGGCAGGAGGAGAGGGGAGAGGATCTGGAACAGAACATGCTGCACAGGTTGAAAACATAGATCCAGAAGTGGACCCCACATCTGGAAAGACCCATTCCTTTGTTGTAAGTCTCATTCATGATCAGAACCAAGCCACTGTAAGGAAAGTGGTATTTAGTGCAACCCCAAGCTCCTGTCTCCACTTGAGCGATGATAAGTGGACCTCTGACCTCTGACCTCTGGACAGTGGCTGCTACAGGCAACAGCCAGAATACTACCTCCGAGTGTGAAAGAAAAGGCTTCGAAGCCAGTCAGTCTGCATCTAGCTCTTTGGGACTAGACCATCACTATCAGTGCTGTATCTCAGGGCTGTGGGGATTGGACAGGGAAAGTGGGGTGAGGAGACCAGAGAAGGAATGGTTCCCAGACACATTTTACATTTGGCAGAGCACAGCCCACTGAGGCATCCCTCCATGCAGGACCTCAGCAAGGGGCATGCTTCCCTTTTATTCTCTTCTGTATTTTCCTCTCTCCTCAGCACCAGGCCAGCATCCCTGAACCAAGTGCATCCCCAGCAATGACCTTGGCATGTAGTAGTAGGCTCTTGATAAATCCTGGGCACCTGCACTCCCTTACCATCAGAGCCTCAGGTCTGTTCAAGGAAGCCACAAGGTTCATTAAAAGTCACCAGATTCTGGGATGGAGAGACAACCCATGTAGTACTTGCCTAAAAAACATGAGGACCCAAATTTGACCCCCAGAACCCACATACAAATGCTGAGTGTGGTGGCATGTATCTGTAATCCCAGTGTTGACTAGATGGAGATGTCTGGATCTCACTGGCCGGCCATCCTAGGCTAACTGGTAACTCTAGGCCAATGAGAGACTTATCTCAAAAGGAGGCAGATGGCATTCCTGAAGATGACACCCAAGGTTTTTCTCTGGCCTCCACAGGCACGCATTTGAAACTTTAGAAATAAGACATCTTACCAGAACTCCTAGCATGTTGGGTGGCATTAAAACATCATTCTGGGTAACACAAGCAGAACAACAAGAAAAAATATATAGTGCAAGGAGCTTCTGGGTAAGCCCACTCAAGCAACAGACTAATAGGTGTTCCTTGGTAGTTCTTGCCCTAGTCCTTCACCCTTGACCTCTCCTCTGTTTTCCAACCTGAAATGTGGACATCATATGCAGAGGTGCAGGATCNAGATGACAGTGCTGAGTTTTCACATATAAGGACAGAAAAGCAGAGTAGTAGACAAATTAGAAGTCTTTATAGCACGGCAGAAACTAGACTCTACTATTTCTGTATTATCTATCACCATGTTCCTCCACAGTGAATGTATCAGTCAGCAATTGCCTCAGGGGTGCTACATAACGAATGTTCTCGAAAAGTCAGGGTTGAAAACAATAATCATTTCTTCTCACGAGTACAGCTGAGGATCATCTGACCTTAGCGCTAAGCTTCAGATGAGTCTGTTTTGTTTGCTTCAAACCACCCCCCCAACCTCTGGACTAGCACCTACCTAAAGCATGCTNTTGTCTTAATGATAGAATCCCAAGGAGGNTGAGTCAACTGTGAAAGAGGATTTCCAATCTCTGCTTGTAAAGACTGAGCATCTTTAATCCAAAGATCTGAAATCCAAAACAGTAAAAGAAAAAAAAAGCCAAAATTTACTTTGTGCCAAAATGCCACAAGTAGAAAATTCCATACCATGAAACTTTGACTCACACACAAAGTCATTTAAAATATCATATATAATTACTTTCAGCTGATGTGTCTACAGCCTGTGAAGTGTAAATGTATGTTGTGTGTAGACTTGGCTTCTGTCCCCAAGGTATCTCATTACATATGTGCAAATATTTCAGAATTTTAACAACTTCAAAGTCTGAAACTCTGCCAAGCATTTTGGATAAAGGATATGCAAACTACATCTCATCTCTGGTGTTCCATGAGCCACAGAGTCATGGAGATTGTTGAAGGTTAGCAAAGGTTCACCCACCTATAGTGAGAACAACAAGCTTTCACGGCAAAGAGAATGGGCAGAGNGAAGGGAAAACCGGAGACAGTGGTTAGATGAGCAGATGTCAGTGCCATTCTGAGCTGAACATTCCCTCAGGGGCCTTTTGGTGATGAATCATCTCAGTGGACCTTTGCAGCAATTGCTAAGGAGCAGCATTTACTATGCTGACTTGAAAACAGTGGCTCATATTAGTTACAGACTCTACCTCTTGTAAAAGGGTAGGGCTAGGTTCTGGTTCTGACCTCCAAAAGGCCATCTGTTCATGACACCACATATCTTCATTCTCATCCTAGGCTCTTCTAGGAAAGCACATGTGTCTGAGTGGGAGGCCAACACTGGAGCCAGCAGAATGTCACCTTAGTGTCTTGTTTCCGTGTGTATGGATTGCAGGCCAAATAGATATCAAAGTACAGGTGGGAGGCCATCAAAGAAAGGCTCCAAGACTCCAAAAGGACAGAAAACCAGCAGAGAAAGGCTACTTAGCTTCTTCCAGAATTACACACAAGGGTAGAAAAACAGGCCCAGAAATCCAGAGCAGAGCTAGAGGTGCTACAGAGGGGACCTTAGGAACTGCAGNCCCTGGTACTCCTGTCCCTGTACCAGTGCTGCTGCTCACACTAGAGGCTGCTTCTACCATCCCCCAGAGTAATCCTTCATCACCCAGGGTTTTGAAGTCCAGGCTGGGTATCTCTGGCCCTGGTCAGATAGCTATGCTCAGTCGTGAAAACTATATTTCAGCATCCTTTCAGGAAGGAAGTACCTGGCTTAAGCATCTGCATTGGGAGTGGGAGATGAAACTCATCTTGTACCAGGACTGTTGGTTAGAACTCAAGGCTAGGAAACAATCACTACACCACCACCACCACCACCATCTTCTTCTTCATAATCATCATCATCATCAACATCATCTTCTTCATAATCATTGTCACCATCATCTTTTTCTTCTTCATAATCATCATCATCTTCTTCATCATTGTCACCATCATCACCATCATCATCATCATCATCATCATCATCATCATCATCATCTATCCACAGGCTCCACTGGCAATCAGCAATGGGTATGGTGAGTGGGTGAGAGTGAGTGCCTCTGGACTCTCACTCCCACTCATACACATGGTGAGAGGCAATGGAGTACAGAGTAAAAGACCATCCATCCTGCAACCCTCACCTCATCTTTGCCCTAGCTACTATGTCTCCCTTTAAGAATTTCTCAGGTGGGAGAGCAAAGTCTCATCTCCAGGAATCCACATGGAGAACAATACAGGGCAAGTGATGGGTCTCAACCTTGAAGGGATGGGCCTAAGAGAAAGGACAAGGAATGTTAGGGTGAGCTGGGCTGGGGAAGAAGTTAGTGTGTGTTGGGGTGGGGGATGAGGGAGGGCACTTGTTATGCATGGGGACACGGGCAAAAGGACCCCTCTGTCTCTCTTCTATCTCGTCTTGAGATTCTCCTGCATGTCCTTTGACTTGCCAGTCTTTCCTGGGCAGACCTTCTTTCATGAGATTAATGAGATTCCTGGCTCGAAGCCCTTGAGAAGTTAGGAAAAGCGTGGTCTTCAGATCCTGTTCCCATCACTTCTGAGTCTGAGAAAGTTACCAAACAGGAGCCTTGGTGTACTCAGTTAGAGTAAGCATGAGTAAATGGAATTTCAGACATCTATTGGAGGGTCACAGTGAGGTGACAGTGTAAAGAGTTAAGGTATTCTTTGTCACATAAAAGCAGTCTACAAAGGTTGGTGCCACTGCTTCTACTGCTGCTGATAGCAGTGACAGGGATGATAGTGAGGATGATGTGATGGTGATGGTGGTGACAGTGATGATGAAGTAAGAGTAGTGATGATATGGTGATGGCAGTGACAATAATGGTGAAGGCAATATGAGGAGGAGGAGAGGAGGGTGGGGGTGGTGGTTTTGATGGTGGTGGTGATGGTTTTGTTGTTGTTGGTGGTGATGGTGGTTTTGGTGATAGTGGTTTTGGTGGTGATGGTGGTGGCTTTGGTGGTGGAGGGTTTGCTGGTGGTGGTTTTGGTGGTGGTGGTGATGGTGGTTTTGGTGGAAGTTGTTTTGGTGGTGGTGGTTTAGGTGGTAATGGTGGTGGTTTTGGTGGTGGTGGTAATAGTAGTGATGGTGAACATAGTAGTTTTGGTAAGGATAGTGGTGATGTGATGGTAATGATGATGATGGTGATGGTGGTGGTGGGGATGGTGACTGATGATGATATAAACACCACCAAATGTGACTGAGGCTGTTTACACATGAGTCACCAAATAAATATTTCTCATTCTCTCTTTTCTGATTCCAGTGCCCTTTCTATCACCTCACAGGGAAGGCTAGGTGGAGAGGAATATTGGGCCTCCCCCTCACCACTCCTGTGTCCTAAGAGCCCTGTGTTGGGGTCAGTGCCATGCCCCATCTCCAGNTCTACTCCATTCTTCAATTACTGGGGAGTCTCTGAGGGGGAGCCATCTGGTACTGGGCTAGGTTTGGACAGGACATGGGGGAAGGTCCTCAATACATTAAAGGTCACTGAATCCAGCCTTACTAAAAATGGGGCTGGCTTTTCACTCATCCTCAAGGAGGTAGGATCATGGAGGCAATAAAGTTTCTGGGTGTTGGCTGGACTGAGTAAATCTTCTAGGGACATCAGCTTTAGCATCCTCCCTGGGCAGGCACAGCTCGTACTCACGTTCCTAGGGTCATGGTCTGGGCCCCTTGGCACCCTTCAGCCCTGCAGATCCAGGTCTGGACCTCTCCATCCCTTCTCCGTACCTGCAGACTGAGCGGCTCTAGGTCACAGTATGGCTACCCTCTCTTCCTCCCAGTACAGAAGCCCTGTCAGGGATCACTGCAAAGCACCACATGGAGATCTAATCTGGGGCGGGGGCGCNGAGCTGAGATGAAGTGGAAGGGGTTGANGGGAGGAGGAAATTAGTGATGAAATAATNGGTTCCAAATGCAGAGACGCTCATCAAAACCCCCAGTGAAACACCCCGCTGCCGTCAGGCAGGCTGCATGCTCGCTCTAAAGCCTGGCTCTGGCTCCAGAAACCCGAGGGAGGGAATAGGTGACTGGTGGCNTTGGTGGCACACAAGCTCTCCCAGGCCAGTCCATCACAGTCCCAGCCTGTATCCAGGTCAGCATGGTGCCTGGAGGGCCGTGTTGATTCTTGATGATAGGTAGAAAGAAGTCCTGCTGCTTGGAACACGCCTGCCAAGAAGGGACAAAGATAAAGTCTTGTCTGGCAGCTGCTCCCCCATGCCTGTGCCCCTCATACCATTTCATCTCATCATATCATTATCCTGGCTCTCCTGGATGGGGGGCACCCCCAAAGCTCCAGCTCTCCTGGATGGGGGAAAGATTGAACCAAGCCCACCTCCCCTACCCCACCCCCCTGTGCTAATTCTGCCCTTCCTCTCTCGAACTCCCTGTATATTGGAAGTTTGGTCTTGTCTAGAGCAAATTCCATCTCANNGTGCCTCAGTTTCCCCGCACACTAAGAACTGGGATTCTCTTGCAGCATTCTCCTGGGAGCCAGGACTGCCTGGTGGAGAAGGTGCTGANTCTACATGGCTTTCCACCAGAATACACTGGCTGTGCCTACCACACAGCTTCTGCCCAAGGGGAGAGAGTCCATGCCTGGGACAACCATCTCAGCCCCATTGCTTCTCTCCTCCTTCTTAGGAACCAGCTTGGAGCCTGCACTTTTCCACACTGAGCCTTTGGCTGAGGATCTTGGAACGCTTGCAATTTCCTGACTTGAAGACTGCTTCCCCCCCACCCCACCCCAATACCCTCTACCCCAGCTGGTGGGCCTGTGGTAGAAGAACACACCAGCAGGGGCTCAGAGCCCAGACTTTTGGGAACAGAGACCTGGCCCTTTGACTTGAACACTGAAAAGCATCCTCGTGCCATGACCTGCTATCTTCTTTCTGTCTCACTTAAGACCTCCCTGGAGAAGGACTGGTGTGGGTGCCCAGGAGGGTGGACATGAAGAGGCAAGAAAGAAAGCAGTCTCCAGGTAAATTGGACTGAGCAATGGATGGGGAGAGAACTTTTTGTGCATAAGCCCAACCATGCAAAACACATTTGACTCTGGAGTCTGGGACCATTGCTTCCAGCCAAACCCAGACAAAGAATGTCTGGGCCTGGGGAAGTGACACCCAAGCCCCAAGGAACCTGGGCTTTGGATCCTGGGACCAGACCAGCACATGAGAAAACCTAGAAAGGGCCCAAACAGCCATACCTCCTCTGCTTGGGGCAAGCAAGTAGACAGGCTGTCACTCTGAGAGGTGCCACTCTCCTGTTCCTGTGGTGCTCTTTAGCAATTCCTGTACCTCTGGGGACTGGGAGCTCAAACCCAGTCAANGCCTGCCTGTTGTGGCTCTGGTGTCATGCCCTGTCCAGCTCTGGGACATCACTCNTGGGTTTTTTTCGTGGGCTTCCATTCTCTATTACCCAGGAATGGCAGGCCAGCTAAGCCTGTGGCCTTCCTTCCCTCAGGTCCTGCACACTGCCTCATCCAAGATCCACATACAATCCAGGACTGCGCGTGCAAAAAGAATTTTAATAAAAACAAGCAATTCACAAGGTCTGGCGGGCAGGCAGGTGGGCGGGCTGATCATGTAGACTCCGTGCTATTCCTGGCTGGGGAGGCCCAGGAGGCCCTCCTAGGAACATGCTCTCCCAAGACAAATACAGTGCGACAGGCCAGTTTTGTCTTTCTGCCTTTGATGGTAGAGCATCCAGGCTGAGATTTGACCACACAGGATGAGGGAGGAGGGACAGCAAAGGGGGTGGGAGCTGAGAGTTTGGGGGGTCATGATACTTTGGGACGTCCCTTGAAGACGGGCACCTGGGTGTAGATGATGGATGAGGTAAGCTCAAGGAATAGGAATTTTCATTGCTCTGTCACCTGGCTTGTTTCACGTTGTCACCTCACTCTGTACCCCACCACACCTCCCTCCCGTAGCTTAGGCAGGTGCCTCCTGTTCCCAACAGAAACATCAGTCACAAAAGGCCCCAAACCATGGCACAGATGGAACAAAAAACAAAAATCAAAAACAAAACTTAAAAAAATTAATCCCCTGGTTTTGTGAAGACAGATTTTTTTTTCCAAAAGGAATTTAATTAAAGACAGAAAACGACCAATATAAACCACGAAATTATACACACATGCGAAAGTGTCATGTGGGCCCTGGAGTCCTGGCCTAAGAGAAGGGAAGTCTGGGCCCAGGGTCCTGGATTCCCCAGAAACAGGCCTGGGATAAGGGCCAGTGCTGTCCCCAGTGAGTTCGGGAGGCCCAGGTGCTCCCAACCCTCTTCGGGTATAAACTAGCAGTCTACAACCCTGCCAGGGAAGCCCAGCTGCTGGTGGCTATACACTGACAATATAGACTCAGGGGTAACTGTGACTGTCCATTGGAGATATGGCCTTTCATGGTCCATCCATAAGATGGTGAGGAACAAGGCTCCCTGGTGGTGACTAAGGATTATGTCACAATCTCAACTCACTTTAGAGGTATCTTATCTCATCCCCATAACCTATTTTTGTGATTAAAAAAATGTTGATAAAATTGTTTTAGTCCACTCAGCCCGTGACATCACATTCAGCAACTCTCACACCTCTATGCACCCAGCATCAGCACCAGCGAGACTCCAGACAAGGTGCAGCCTCTTCCTTAAGCTCCCCACCCCCTTTATTTCCTCCTCTAGCCCAACCCCAGCCTTTTCCAACATACTACCTAGTCTCTTTCTAGAGTTCTTGCCTCCTCTCTGGATGGGATGCTCAGCCAGTGCTGGCGGCCCCTCTCTATCACCAGCATGCCTGATTCCCAGGGNTGCAGTGCTGACTCTGGGACTTTACCATTGGGTGCAGCTCCTCTCAGACAAGTTTGCCTGTGACCAGAGAAACCTCTCNGAAAAATAAACATGGGCACTGAGGGCTGGTGGTCAATCTAGAATGCTCTGCACTGGGAAAGACCCGGATACAGGCACTGATAGCATCTGCTATGATGTGCCAGGTGGGTTTTTTTTTTTTAAGGCAGAGGTCAGGAATGGCTGTACAGAGGAATGAGACCAGGACAAGGCTCACAGGACATTGAGGAACAGGGGGCAAAAAGAATGCGAGAGCCAGAGTGCGGAGGAGCACAGTAGAATGCTATCTCTAGTGCACTCATGAACTCATGGCAGCTGCGGTTACCTGATCAAGATGAAGTCAACAGTGTCAGTCAACAGTCCAGCAGGCAGTGCCAATTGGATTAATGCGCTACAAACAAAACGGTNGAAGAGGGATACTGAAGAGGGAGGCAGACATGTAGGGAGATCTGGGAAACTGAGAGGGGTGAGTTGGGAGTAGACACAAGGAAGATATTTTGTATAAATGTATGAAACTGTGGAAGNTATTAAAAGTTTTTTTTAAGAGAGAGGGAAAAAAGAATACAAAACAGCAAAGGTGAAACAGAACATAAGACACTGGAGTCTGGAGATGTGTCCTGGGCTGGGGAATTCTGGTCAAAGCCGTGTGTGATAGAAGAGCAGAGCTCTGTGCCAGTGGGAAGTAATGGGGATCATCTATGGTGGAACCAAGGGAGCCTTGAGGAGGAAGATGATGAGTAGGATGTGTGGACACTAAGCTGGACCTGTGTGAGTCATCCAGGTGGAGAANTCACTTGGGCCACTTGGCACAGGGCTCTGAAGTTGGGGTGAGGAGCCTGAGCTGCAGGTGGAAACTCAAAACTACCTGCTTGGGGATGAGATGTGGGGGTGAATAGAGTCAAACCATGAGAGACACTTGAATGAAGCTGTCTTAAGGAAACCTAACATATGGGCAATAAACNTGTGCCAATAAGGAAGATTTGTTTTCAGAAAAGACTCGGTAACTTGCCTAAAAGTAAGGGTTAAAGCCACGGAATTGGCAGGACCACCAGCAAGAGAAGAGCAAAAGAGAAGAGTCGGGGGGTGATGGGAGATGTGGGCGACACCTGCCCCTGGGAAAGGGGAAGGTGGAAACAAAGTGAAGATGCGCACAGACAGCCTGAGCTCACAAGGCCCAAGCAGAAGGTCTCGAAGAAAGGAGCCCAGGAACAGAAAGTCCTGCCAGAGTCAAAGTGGAGGAGAGCGTCGGATGAGGACCTGAGCAGAAGGGANTGCGGGAGTGATGGGAGGAAGCTGAGGACAAAGAGCTGGGTAGATGGTGAGCAGATTCTCTTCCAAACCTCTCTCTTTTAAGATTGGGAATTGGGACTTTAACCAAACAGAGACATTGAGATGGGGAGTATCTTTTGGAAGGAAATGGGACTTNANTTTACTTTTAAATCTATTTTTGATTAGAGAACAAAATAACNAGTTTCATTATGACATTTCATACACTGTTTTTATTGATCCCCCTCATGGCCTCCCCTCTTCCTCTCCCACCCCAGCTTCTGGTCCCCTTCTTCCCCTAGTGGTTCCCCCACTCCACTTTCATGTAATATATGTTCTATTACCCCTTTCCTCCCACTCATCTCCCCCTTAAGGTCTCTCTTTTTCCCTTCTCATGGTCTCATTTCTAGTTTCATTATCTATATCCATAGCCCTCCCCATACCCCCACACAAATTAAAATCTAAGATCTACATATGAGAGAAAACATGCTGCAGTTGTCTTTCTGTATGTATTCTGATAGGCCAATTATTGCAGGAGAATGGGTAACAAAGACAGCCGAATCATTGGAAAACCCACCCCAGCATGGGTGACCACTCACAAAAGCTACATCCCTGCCCAACTTGTAGGCAGCACACTGAGTGTCCTTTCTCCCAGCCATCGGTTAGTGCTTATATAACTTCAGGAAGTAGACATCCTGAACCATGTATGCTTTATGAGCTTCCTGAATCGTGTGTGCCTCCCTCCTTCCTTCAGTCAGGGGAATGTTTTCAGTTCTGAGAAAATAACAGCAAAGCATCCAGTAGAATCCATTTTGGACTTCTGATCTCCAGGGCTCCAAGTTGTTATTTTTAAGCCATTTGACTTGGGATAATTTGTTATAGCAACTACAGGAAACTAATAGTGGCTGAGATTAAAGGGAATCTAATAAAATGAGGTGTTTAAAAATTTAGCCTTAATGCAAAAATCTTTGACGTGCAAAAGAAACAACCAAATCCAGATGCCCATGATATAGGAAACGGATGCACAAAAGCACAAGAATTTTAATTGACTACAAACTTCGTAGAAAACAAATGCAATGAGAAATGTGGAAGTCATCACTGAGAGAGATCCTGTGGGCGCCACACCGTCCTTGATGTGCGGTATTCACTGCGAGCTCACTGAGTTAAACAGGATGTTGACAAATAGAAGAGGTATCCAGATGAAAGGGGGTCTGAATATCAGAAGATATTCAGGAAGGAAGAAACTGGGTATAAAAGAAAGGATATGTATATATATATGTGTGTGTGTGTGTGTGTATACACAATGTACATATATATACATGTACACATATACACATATATATGTATATATGTATATATGTGTGTGTATACACACATGTACATATATATACATGCACACATATACACATATATGTATATATGTATGTGTGTGTATACACAATGTACATATATACACACACACATATATGTATATATGTATGTGTGTGTGTATACACACACGTACATATATATACATACACACATATACACATATATATGTATATGTGTGTGTGTGTGTGTGTGTGTGTGTATGTATGTGTATGTATATGTAGGTTCAGCCTTTCCTTGGATAATTTAGGAATTTCAAGAGAGAATTTAAATCACAGAGATTTCTTTGCCCGCTAAAGGATCCTGAGATGGGCGATGTCTTAGGGATTTCTGCACCTAGATCTACCTGAACAGAGCCAGGAGGTATCCTTTAAGGTTCTCTTTGGANTATCAATTCATGTCCCTTGGGAGAGGAATGAGTTAGGAATAAGATTTTGAAAGAGAGAGAGATTATTTCACACCCCACAGGACCCTTTCATATCCCTCCACGTTGTGGAAAGAAACCCAGGCAGTAAAGAATTTTTGCTTCGTATTGAAAACCCAACATTCTGATGTGGATGGAAGCAGCTTGAGCAGAGCCTGGTGGCACAAATATATCATCCTAGCTAGTTGATTCAGGAGGGTAGCAAGTTCAAGGCCAGCCTGGACTAAACAGTTCTAGCTTCTTNTCAAGACTGTNTCAAAATAGAAAAAAACAAGGAGAGGACAGGGAGAGGCAGAGGCAAGGCCCCATGTTCAATCCTCAATATTGNAAAAAATAAGTATCTTTAAAAACAAAATATATCTTGCAGGCTACTCACNCACTTCCATTTCAGGGGTCCCCAAACCCTCACCAAACAAAAGCTTNTTATATCAACAGTGCTCANNACGGTCAATAACATCTAGAATGGAGAAAATACAGTATTTTCTCTGTCTTGTACCNGTACTCAANANGAAAGACAGACAATGTGAAATCTGTCAAAAAGTATTTCTCATCGGTTCGTATCTCCTTGATCATGGGAATAAGGATGGCAGCCTGTGAGTCCTCNGTATTTGGAGTACTCTACCCCCATTGTCTCAGGAGCCCCAGTCCTGCAGAGAAGGCATGCAAACTCCATTCTCAAAGGGACACATGGTCTGGACCAAACTGATGGCTTGAAGCTCTACCTTCCTCTTGCTGGGTCCCAACTGTAAGTTACATATGCATGGGGAGGGGACAGGGGAACAGTGCCGATTCAACTTGACACAGTTTAGAGTCACCAGAAAACGGATTCTCATTGAGAGACTGCCCTGCTCAAGATTGGCCTNGGGGCCTACTATGAATTATGGGTGTGTCTTAAGAGAGCCCAGCCCACTACAGGCAGTACCATTTCCTGGGAAAGTGGTCCTGAGCTGTATAAGAAAGCTAGCTAAGCCTGGGCCAGGAAGCAGCATAACTCCGTGGTTCCTGCCTCATAACTCCTGCCTGAGCTCCTGCCCTGACTTCCCTCAGTGACAGACTGTAACTTGTAAGCTGAAGTAACCACCTCCCTCCCTCCCCCGCCCACACANGGCCCAAGTTGCTTTGGGTCATGGTGTTTATCACAGCAACAGAGTTTTGTTTTGTTTTCCAGTTCAGGAAACAAAAGGCCCTTGGGTGTTGACAGGTAATATGTAGGGGTTCAGGGCTGGAGTAATACAGAGAATGCTTCTTCCTGGAATGGACTCGAAGCCACAGATCAGTAGCTTCAGGCTTGCACATGGCACCTCCCACTCCTGCCAACTTTAAGGGAATTTCCGTCTTCCATTTGCCCCTCAGTTAACCCTCCATCCTTGCCTAGTCCCCAGGAAGGGTGGGAAGAACACTGTGGAAATTCCCTCTTTAGGAACACGGGAGTCACGGAGCTTCAGAACAGCAGGAAAACTACAAACCCAAAAGGTTTGACTGCCCCTGCATCCCCTGCATTCATACTCAGCCAGGGTACCCTCAAGAGGAAGGAGACACACCAGGCCCATGGGCAGGTGCTGAGTTTTCCCAAGGCTTTCAGCTCACCCTCCTCCAATCTCCCAGCCAATGAATCCCCCAGGGAGTCAGAAGGCCNAGCCGACAGCTGGGTTGTGCAATCAGCAGCCCAGATGTGGCCCGGACTTTGGCTTGCAGCAGCTGCCTCTGTCATCACCCAGGGTCTATGGCCTTCATTTCACCCTTGAGCTGTACTCNAGCAACATTCCTGTCCCCATCCAGACAGGATCCACCCTAGCCACCATCCTCTTCCAGCAGCTCCGGAGAACACTTGGTGACTGAGGATCCCAGGCCCAGCTCAGCCATGAGATTGTACCAGTGATGGGGGCAGCCCTTCCCTTCTAGGCCTCTGTAGGTATGAGTTAATGCCTGAGCCCTAAGTTCTCAACTCATCCCTGAGTTCAGCAAGGCATTTATTGCTTCCTACAAGAACCAACTAAGATATAAAATCTCTTTAATTGCCCTTGGATATTCTAATCAGGGCAAGGTCACTTCCCATCCTATAGCTACCATGACCACTGTTTTCATGAAATCTTTACTGTGATCTATCATCAGGCCTTACAATTGGCAGCTAGTCAGGTGTATAGTGGCCTTGGCCACTTTCTTTCATGTGAGAGAGTGTGGCTCAGCAGACTAACTAACTGCCATTCACTAAGTGAAACAAAAAAAATGGAGAGTCACATAGATGAAGAAAGCAAGGTCACACAGAAAACCAGTGCCTAAGATGGAGTCAAACACCAGGGGCTGGGGCTTGTAATCCCATTCCTCTTCTTCATATTGTACTCTCTGACTTCATAATGCAGGCATTGTGGGTAATGGTGGTGGCAGTGGTAGTGGCAACGGTATCACTAACAGTAGTGCTTGCTGTAGTGGTGGCTATAAATGGTGTGAGTGGTGGTGGTGATAGCAGCAATGATATTGATGGTGATAGTGTTGTTCTTGGTGGTGATAACGATGGCTGATGAGAGAAGGGGTGGTGGTAATTATAAATGGTGGTAATGGTGGTAAGAGTTGTGAAGGAGGTGGTGGTGATGATTGTGGTGGCAGTGGTGATGGTTGTGATGATAGTGGTGGCAGTGGTGGTGATGGTTGCTGTTGTGATAGCAGTGATGGCTGTGGTAGTAGTTGTGGTTGTGGTGATAGTGGTAGTAGTGGCAATGGTTGTTATTATGGTGGTGGTTGCTGTGGTGGTGGCAGTAGTGGTATTAGTTTTTGTGGTGGTGGCAATGGTGCTGACAATTATGATGGTTGTGTTTGTGGTGGTGGTGATGGCTGTGGTGGTGGTGATGGCTGTGGTAGTTGTGGTAGTGGTTGTAACAATTGTGGTGATGATTATGGTAGTGGTTTTGGTGGTGGTGGTGGTGGTGGTGGTGAGAGTGATGGTTGTGGTGGTGGTGGTGGTGGTAGTAATAGGATTAACAATAGTTCTGGCTTANNGGGACGGTGATTTCAGAGTCCCTTTCCCTGAGGAATTCTCTTTAGGAAAACAGCTCATGCCAATAATTTTTGAATTAATTCCTCAGTCTTAGAAGGAACTAGAGTTTGAGTATGTCTGTGGTAAAAATCTTTATTCACAAGCATGGAGAAGGTAGTGATCAGAATTTCTCTGAGACAAGCCTGTGGACAGGGGCTCCTGCCATGCCCTGATAGATCCACCCTAATGCTTGTGGAATCAGGCTTCCCAAGGACCATTCTAGTCCTTATCCCAGCACAGCAGGACAGGTGCTGGCCCAGGCCTTGAAACAGAGGACCCCAGGTGACTTGGGATGCTCAGCCACCTCCTCTTGGCTGTAACTTTCCTAGAGCTGTTCTGCAGNCTCCTACTCTTCCTCTCTGGTTGTCCTTTCCTCCTCCCCTCCACAGGGGTCAGACCCCACTGCCATCTGAAGGTCATCTTCACCTCTCCTAACTCCCTCGCCTGTATCTTGCATGGGGTTTCCCTCAACAGTCTTTTTCAGGACTCCTGCTGAGTTCTGTACTTCTCATAAGATGCCGAGTAAACTGGACAACCAAGTGGATGACACTGTTGTGGTGGGAAAAAAGCTAACAGGGAAAACATTCAACAACAGGGCTGGTTTTCTTTTGTAACATCAAAGCTCTCTCGGGACAATTTCAGGCAGGAATGTTTTACATGCTTTGAGAAGTCAAGTTTGCCCTCGGATAATGAAATCCTTGCTGGGGGTTTGAAGGATAGAAGGATGGACAGCCTGCAGATGGTAGGGGGGCACTTCCGGACAAAGATGTTAAGTAAGGAATGGGTGCCTTAGACCACATATTAAATCTGAGTATCCAACTCATGGTCCACAGTTGCAAACACACTTACTTTGCATGATACTGTCACTTACAAATCTCAGCACAATCAAGTTACCAAAAAAAAAAATGTTGTAAAAAAATTCATGTTTTAAGTGAATCTTTTATTTTGTGTTGGGCTGCATTCAGAACTATCCTGGAAGTGCCTAGACTAGAGGAATGGAGGAATTAAAGCCAAACAGGAGNAGAAAATGATGCATGGAAGGAACTTAAAGGCAGACAGAGGTGTTGAGGTTTGCTGACACAAAAGGTTGAGAAGTATCCTCGGAGAATGGTGGGATGAGAAGAGGACTGTGGGCCCTGCTGCCCAGCCACAGTAAGAACTGGGATTGGACTGGACGATACATGGATACATTAATGACATAAAAGATATCTTGAGAAGTTGTCTTGTTGCTTTTCGTTGTCAACTTGAAACTATCAAGAGTCACCTGGAAGAAGTCTCAACCATTGAGGGACTGACCAGGCCAGTGTAGCCTGTGGCTATTATGTCTGTGGGGGAGTCTTGACTTGACTGATGTGGGAAGGTCCAGTTCACTGTGGGTGGTGCCACACATGGGCAGGTGTACTGGACTGGATAAGAAAACTGGCTGAGCACCAGCCAAAGGGAGCAAGGCAGTAAGCAGCATCCTTCCATGGCCTCTGCTTCAGCCAGGTTCCTGCCTTGAGTTCTTGCCCTGATTTTCCACAGAGATGGAGTGTTATCCAGAATTTAATAAGAAGTAACTGTTCNTTCCCAAGGAACTTTTGACCACGGCGTTTATCACAGCAACTGTGAAGCAAGATAGGACAGGAGTGAACCAATCTTGTCTCTCTAGGTGAGAAAGCCAAAGAGGAGAAGTGGTTGNGTGTGTGGAAACGCCTCTGACAGAAACCGTTGGTTGGAGGAGGTCAGGTCTGGAGAGGAGGTTAAAGGTTAAGAACTACACTGGTCATGTTTTCCCAGTAGTAGTATCCACCAGGGACTTGAAAATGTGAGCCTAGAGCAGAAGACAGGCTTCAGGCCAGGTTGTGGAGTTAGAAATAAAGACCTGAATGAGTGACTGCGGGTGTGTGGCTTAAATGAGGAAAGCAGAGGCTGGAAACACCCATTGTGGTGGCAGGAAGGACAAGGAGCCAGCAATGAGGAGAGAGTGAGAGGGAGGGCAGAACTGTCTATGACTGAGGTTGAAGCCCACAGACGCAATCCTAAGGCTGGATCTAGTCCCCCCCCACCATGTTCCTCTGCAGGCTTTCAGCCTGAGGGGTAAAGCTCATGCTGGCCATGAGGGAAACTGGAGACAGGCATCTGGGGACCACAGAAACTCTCCTCTAGGACTATGCCAGAAATGAGTGGTGACATCCTGGCAGAGCTCAGGACTGCCGCGCCTGCCACAGGGATGGCCTCCCACAGGCTGCTCCTGTGGTCCGGGACACGTTGCTCTCCTGGGGTCAGTGCCGGGGCGGCAGCAGCCTCCGTGTGAGGTGGTGGAGTTGGCATCTGCCTCTCTGGAGCAGGGACTAGGAAAACAGATGACCTCAAGCTGAAAGCTCTTAGAGTCATTGCTCAGAAAAGAGTGGAAAAGACACAGCTAAAAATACATGCATACCCAAATCCCCCACCTATCCAGGAAAAAAAATGCCAGGCAAAGGTTCCTGCAGATGTGGTCTGACGCAGGCTCCTGGAGTCCACTCTCCATCACCAGCCTGCTGATCAAAAGCTTTCGTGTGAGCACCTGCCTTCCACGTAGGCTTGGCTCCTCCCTGTCCTCAGAGCATGACAGGCTCCTTCCTACCTCCAGCAGACCCACCCTGTCCCCCCATGCTGATTCACCCTGTCTTCTTCCTTTCCAAGATGCAGTTCCCAGATCCCCTGGGACCCCTTTCCAGACTTTTCTATATGTCAAAGTTGAACCCACTAGATAGTCTCTTTTTTCCTTGTTTTCAGAGACTTAGATTTATCTCCAACCACCATATTAGGATCCTTTTAAGAGGGAGCAATCTTGGATTCACTTTTCTTTCCAAAAGGCCCTGGTCTAAAATTAGGCTTACAATAAGCACTTAATCAGTGTTCCTAATGAGAAGCATGGAGAGAGTTGACTGAAAGGATGAAGTGTGTGTGTGTGTGTGTGTGTGTGTGTGTGTGTGTGTGCGTGGTGTTTCCACACCTGCTATGTGACACCCACATGCCATGGGCGTGAAACCACTAAGCCAAGGGAAAGTTAGAATGTCTGGAATTCTTGAACAATTTCTTAGTTTTTTAAGATGCTCCCAAACACCCTAGAGTACCAGGCTGCATCCTGTGTGCTCAGCAGCCCCTGGCTGTGCTAAGACTCCACCAGAAGCCTTGGTCTGGCTGCTACTGTGGTACGTGACTGATGTGTACTTTTTAGCATGGAGGTGAGGACAGGTGCTGTCAAGGGCTGTCTGGTGTCTGATCATGTCTTTGCTGCATTATCTTTTCTCTCAACCCCTTTCCTTCTCCCTCCTAATTTGAGGATCTTTGAGTGGCAGAGCTGTGAACTAAGCGTGGGCCCTAAGCAACAGTGGTCATGCAAAAAGTGGAGGAAGAGGAGAAAATGAGGGAGGTAGAATTCGGATATGGATGCACACAGCTGCAGTGCCAGTGTCTGCGAGACTGAAGCAGGAAGACCCAGAGTTTCAGGCTAGCCTGTGCTACATAGTGAAGTACAGGGCCAGCCTGGGTCATTTGAGCCTATCCGAAAAACAGTAAATAAACAAATAAACAATAGTTCATGACAGATGGGTAGTAAGGAAAAGCAAATGGTAAGTATGTAGAGTTTCTGTAAACATTCAGTGTAAACAGGGTACACAAACAGCACAGGGCTCACAATGTCAACCTAGCTCAGATTTAACCAAATGCTGTGACTTGAGTTTAGAATCATAAACACTGACTCCTTCAATGTGCTGAAGACGCTGCCCTCATAGCTCAGAACAACTCATAGAAACAGTAGAAAACACCAGGACTCCATGTTAGACCTTCTCCTACCCCAGGTTACCAATGCCAGGCAGCCATCTTGGCTCTGCTTCTCACCTCCCTATCTGTCTTTCAAAGGGAGATCTGCTCTGAACTGGGCATTCCCCTGTCCAGGTTTCACAATGAGTAGATCCACTTAGATGTCACTTTCTCTTCTCCCTCACTTCCTGGGACTTGATCGTTCCCAGAAGTCTTGCTGACGACTGGCATATTCCCATGTCTATGGTGTAGCATGACTCCCAGAGGCAGAAGTACTCATGACTTTCACAGTGGCCCTTATCTGGATGAACAAGCCATTCCAAGCTGATAGTCGGACAGGGATGTAAATTCAGTCTGCCACCAGGGACAGTTCCCCAAGTACCAGGGACTTGGAAGAAAGGGATAGGAAATATTATTATTTGGGGGGAAAGAGTGGGTACTTAGGAGATTAAGCTGCCATTTTCCCCTCTTATTTTATCTCTACTTATGATTTCATTGGCACAAGTCCCGGGAGGAAGGAGACTGGGAAGGAAGGGTATAGGATTCAGCTCCTAAACCTCTCTAGAGCTTGAGTGTGAGAACTCAGCAAAGATGCTCAGATGCCATCCCCAGGTCCTGTCAGAGCCATAAAAATCTACCCACAGGCAATGCCCCTATTGGAAGATGAAGGTAA